>WOVY01002778.1:0-21380 GCA_013436015.1 Rhipicephalus annulatus | reverse complement strand
ATAGGTCAACTTCGCTCCCGGAACTGGGTCTCGCTTACACACTGTAGTTTTCCTACATGTCCTCATTCACTTATAGGTGAAATTCATATTGTAGCAGTGTATTGGGCCGTCTGGTATTCCATATTTAGTCGAGAAAACATCGATAACGAAGGACATAGACAAGTGATTTCTGTGTCCCTATCTTTCGAGTTTCTATCTACTTAAATTCCACCTAGCCTGATCCAGCTGCCACCTTCCTTTCAAGGACAAGACTCATAAGGCAGCATTGATGAGGTGGCAGAAAAAACGAGATCCGTACGTCTAACTGGGCTGGTTCTCAATTTTAAACAAATGGCACTTGATACGGGAACCATAAAATACCGTCATTCTAAACAACAAGGTAGTTTTCTTCTTTGACGTTGTAAATTAAACCTACTTTCAATCACAGTGACCGGCATGCCGCAACAATTGTTCGGAGTAAGTAAATTTGTAAGTGAAAAAAAACAAGTAAAAGAAAGGGATGAAGGCAGTACTTAAAATGCTGCGAAGGTCATTCAGTTGAACAATTGGATCAGAGTTGCTCATACTTCAGTTATCAACGTAGTTTGGAACGACGACCGAAGTCACAAAATTAATGATCATTAAATCTTCGGCCATAGCGTGTAGTTCGAAAGCCTGATGTTTCAGAGCTTCACAAAGACCTCATACTGGTTTAAATGCAGGGAAGCCAAGTTGTGCATATAAGACTTTGGGATTACACAGTGGACGGCCAAATTTTGCGCGATTGCCTCAAATCCTCGCGGGAAAAGTTCTCATAAGAGAGAGATGCAAAGAAAGGCAGGAGGTTAATCAAACGCATCTCTGGTTTGCTACCATTCACTGCGGGAAGAGACACGGGAAAGAGATGGAAGAAGAAAGGGAACAAAGATACTTATAATCACGAGCACACCTGCGGGATCACATGTGGTCTACTGGAGGTCGCTCAAATTTGTTTAGTTCAGGTACTATACAGTAGCGCTTTATTCACTTTCTGTACCATCGAAGCACACATCCAAGGTGGCAATGTTTCTTCACAGAAAATAGTCTGGAGTCTAGTTAGTTCAAAACCATCCGGAGATGGCATCACCGGGCGCCATAGTGAGTGCAATTCCACAGATTGCATAAAGTTTTCACTACGTGACCGATGTTTCCAGGTGCTTGGTCAACGTGCAGTGACTTCAATATAATCCGTGTGAAATCTTAGCTTTTGTTTTGAAGGCAGCGGAAGCGTTGGTGTTGACCTCACTGTCCAAGAGTTCATAGCACATCGCATACCCTCGTGGACTTTGGTTCAGCCTCTGTTCACTGTTGACGTAGCAAAGATCACTTTCATGTGACCTACTTTACAATGAAATCCTGCAATGTCTCAAACACGCGTCCGTCTATCCGTCCCTCGGTTCGTGCGTGAAACGATGCCAACTGCGGCCTTTCTCCCTCACCCTCTCTGAGCATTCACGTGATGAAACATCAACGTAGAGCAACACCTGCGCCGCATAAATGGCGTGAATACTGATTATAAAAAGCAAAGGAAAGGTGAAAAGTAATTTAAAAAAGAAAGAATGCACAAGGTATAGTCAGTGGAATGACCGCAGGTTTTTGCCATACACACATTGAAATTCACAGAGTGTTCTTCAATTTTTCACGTTAAAGTTGTAAGTGATTATGTTCTGGTTCTGGTGCATCGAGTCTGCACAGAAAAGACCTGTAAACTGCAATTTTGTGTGGACGAATTAACTTGAATAACCCAACATTTATCCATCAAATAAATGGGCATGACACAAATGTAAACGTGAGCTTGTACGACATCGTTGGAACGGTAGAATGACGTGACCTTGTTTCCCTCGAACACAAAGAACAAGGAACAAACGTCAGGTTATTTTTGAACTTCCGAAGCAAGATGACTTCTTATGTGTGACAAGATTTCATTTCACGACCGACTTTGATGTGATTGTATGCGTCATCTGCAAGAGAAATACTTGGACCTTTGAGTATATGTTTCGTTATTCATTCTACTCAGTCAATAATGATAATACATAAAATAGCCGTAGCAATATTAACTCTACTAGACCCCCATAGTGAGAGCTCCACCAGCTTTCGTCTTCACGATCTTGTTACGGCTAAGAGGCTTCAGTCGAATTATCAGTATTTAGCTGATGATTGATATACGATCAAGCTCGCTTGGTCATGTTTAGTTCCGGGCAGTACTTTCTGACTATTTACTGCAATTCACAATGGCTTCTCGTCGTTCATGTTTGTAGCAACGTCCAATATATAAAAAACTGCCTTTAGTTCGACAAATTTTATGAATTTTTTTCCAGTTCGGAGAGATGCCGCTCTTTCGCTCTCAATTTCAAGTGGCTGAAAATTTCTTCTTTCGTTGGTATTCAACAAAGACTGGCGGCGCCATCGAACAGTGGGAAAATCCTGCGCCCACTGTCCATAATAAAACCCAAGTGTCAGGGTAAAATCGTAAGTGACTTACTGTCCAGCGTTACTCGAGATGTAGTATGCTTTGAGGAAGCTGCCTGTTTGCTTGTTTTTGACGAAACTGTTTCCCACTTCTCTTTTCTTTCCCGACAGTAAACGTCATTTTATTGTAGTCTATATCTATAGTCTTCGTTCAGTCGACTTGGCGATCATCTCATGTAGCAACTTATGTATAAGTCAAAGCGCCTACTGCCTTCCAAGTTTAGGTGGCGTTGAACAAACCAGGTGGTCAAAGCTAATTAAAATTCACCTGCTACGCCATGCCTGAAAATCATATCGTGCTTATGCACGTGACATCTTGAATATATTTATGTATTTAATTAAGAGCTTCTACTATACAGCGTGAATCACTGCGGTCGTGTGGCACTGCTACTATGATGATGGCACTATGTTTACATATGGCACACATGTATTATATGAATGTTGCGATTCAGTTAATTTGGCAGTTGCCAATGTGTTGATGCTGCTAGCATTCGAACAACACTCAGCCAGCTCACACGACGATTCCATAGATAAGCGCGACTCTAAGTCATTTGTATTGCCATCTTTCAGGATTTATCGCATAGAAAAACTCAGTGATCACTATTCGCATTGAGAATATATATTTGGGAGGCTGCGAAGAAACCGTCGAAACGTGGGCGCTATAAGGCGTGTAGTTCTGTATACCAAACTGCGGTTGTCACAGCTCGTACTCACTCCTCCGCCCCGCTCATTTTACCCCTCCTTATTCGTACTCTAACAGAGCTTCTGATTTACGTGGCGTTCTCGGATCTACCTCCCTCGCATTACGGCTGTCACTGGTGTCGCTGCTTGCATCGCTGGCCGCGAATCTCCAATCTGGAAGACCGAAATGAAGACCTCGACAGGGTGGTGGAAGTACCTCCCCTCCCTTCACCTCATGATCCACGAAAGGGAAAATGTTCGCGGGCACGTAATGAAGCCAGGCCACGTATCGTATCGTTACCCTCACTCACACACACAACCCCTCCTGGTCCGCTTCTCTGCAATGCTGTAATGTGCTGCGGATAAGGCAGAAAGGGAGTCCTGCCAGTAGTTGCGGGAGGGGATCTGGATTGGCTTCATTTCGTCTCGTGCCTCCTCCGCGGCGACGGCATCGAGGTGAAGAAACGTGCCCAGAATATTAATTACGAGCAGGCAGAAAATGGCCCGCGCGTCCGTCTGTCTCACGAGCAAAGCGCGGGAGGAGGAGGGCGGCAGAGTTGGGGAAGAAAGGAAAAGAAAGAGGGGTGCAGCCCAGGTCCGGTTACGGCCGACCGGGCGAAACGTGCCGGGCGCGAACGAGCGCCGTTCATTTGGTCGCTGAGCGCACTCGGACCGGGCCGATATTAAATAAGCATAATTACGAAGTTCGTTTTCGCTTCCCGGTTCACTTTTCTCTCGTGTCCCCTTGCTCTACCGTTTTCCGCAGTCGGCCGTGAATTGTGGGACAGTGGATGTATGTAGGCCTGCTGATGTTGCAAACGCTGACGCCGTAGTTACGTCGCAGTTTTTTTTTTTTGCCTTAGAGGAATCAGGAATGGTTGGCAAAGAGACCATGGTCTTCGTAAGAGGGGAGATGTGCATTAACTGGAAAAACCACTGCCTCTATTTCAGTCCCCTGTCTGCATGTGCTAGAGTTGTTACGAGCAAAATTTACTTGCACAATTTTAACAAAAGGATATATGCACAGTTGAACCCCATGTTACATCCAATGTCTAGAAACGAGAATAGAAACATTCGTTTCTGCGTGTGTTTGACAAAAAAAAAGAAAAGTTCACTGATGCAAAGACGATGAGCCTAGGCGAGCTAGTAACAACTCAATGAGGAGTTCATTATCCGGGAGCCACTCTTTATTTATCGTTAGGGAAAAACGGAAGTGCTTGTTTGTCTAGAAAAGATAGGTGGCGCTATGAGAGGAGGCCCACATAGAAACATGGGTCAACGCCACAGAGAAGAAAGTTTGGAAATAACATAATCACTCTGTAAAATGGTGCGGACAATTGTAGCTGTAGATTATTGGCTGCATGAAAAGGGAAGAGAGAGAGAGAGAAACATCCGTATTAAAAACAGAATAATCAGCTAGCGTATACTCTCTTACTTGTTTATCTGTAAGGAAAGCGTACGAGGGGGGAAATTTTTAAAACTATACAAAGTTCAGCAGATCCCACGTCGGGAACCGATGCTATGCGAAACATGCGCATGCAAGCTGGCTTTATTGTAATTTTTTATTGCGCAGAACATTACGAAGTGCGCCGAAGATATTTACAAATGCGCCCAGAGACACATGTTGAAGACTTGCAGATATTTATGTAAACAGTTGGGCTCTGCTGACTCCAAAGCACCGTAGTTGTCTGAATGTGGGTATGCATTCTCGCCGTTGCGCAAAGAAGACTATTTGTGTTGAAAAGTTTTAAGTGAAGGTGCTGATACAGTGTTTCCTGATGCCATAGTGTACATTTAGGTAGCCTTGATCTCAGTTTCAAGCCCATCTCTTCTATGTACCCAGTTGTCTTATAGTTAAAATGAACTTCACTTTCTATCATTGAGCACGTAATGCTTGCTCGAGCCTCGCTAAAGCAATCAAGTAATTAGACTTTGGGTAGTGACAGCGTACCTACACCACTTGGCCTCTAACGTTGAACATACGATATAAGTGCAGTGACTTCTGAGACACTGCGATATGCAGTGAAGTCTCACTGGTATTAACGTCAGTTTTAACGAATATTACAGAATAACAAACTTCTGGAAAATCTCTGCTGTGATTTCCGTGCAATCTGATACTGTTAAACTAACTTCGGAATAGTAGGCACAAACAGTTGAACAAACTTTATTTGTGGATCCTGGATCACTTTCGAGATCAATTGATGTTTCCGCTATGCAGCACCGGCATAGCCGACGCGTCCCTTCCACGAATCACTCATCCATCGGTGGTGGTGCAACATCAGTGGTACATGCAGCTCCGCTAATATTAAGACAAGGCACGTGCGCTTAACTAATTACGTATAGCTATAACATTTAGAAATTGCTTTCATTGCTTGCCTGAAGCCGAAAGAAGAGGAGTGTGACCCAGAAGTTTTAATGGCCAAGGCAGGTTCATATCCTGTGTCGGTAGCCGAAACTGTCGGATATATTAGAAAGTTGCGAGACTTATTGTCACAGCAACAAGCTGTGCCATACGCGGTACACAAAAGCGACTCTCTGGACAGCTTTTTGTCTTTCACCATTTAAGGCCAGCAGCCCAAATAAAAAACTACAGAATTGTTTTCTATATAACTTGCATTCATCACATGTGACTTGATTTCTAACCGCGTCCAAAGCTGTCACGCAGTCTAGCGAATATTCAGTTTACTGCACTTTCAGTTAAGTGAACTGTTTTCTTGGGTCCTTTGAAGTTCACTCAATTGAGAATAACTGTAATTGGCCATGAGAAGGCGGATGATGCAGCTCGCAGAAGTCATGCACACAGTAGATATCTAAAAGTACTTTTCCCTAAAAGTGAGGCGAGGAAAGTTTTTGCGGCAATTTTCTGCATGGATGATAAGACAGAGGAAAACAAAGATGTATGGATACGCCAAGAGATTAGCGAACTCCATTGCGAGTTCAGAGGTGGCGTGCACCTCTGGATTGTGTCATCGCTAACTCTGAGACTTAACTCGGGCACCTCATTTAGCGGCAGCGGTGGTCGACGCACTTACACCACATTATTTAAAGCATCGTGAAATACAAGACAAATAGGCACTACAAACTTTTACTCGCAAACTGAAATGTTTATTAGAAATAGTGTCTGCATCTTGTCTTGCCTTTAGCGGGGCTCAAATAATGTAGAATCTTACTAACTAGCCCCGTTGTCGACCTCACTTCCACCAGTTGCATCATTCATTATTCAGGCTGAACATGTTTTGGATATAGATATGTGATTTACATGAGGAAGAAAACACCGTGAGTAGCGTGACTTGCGCGGAAACATTTCGTGTCATTTCACATGCGGAAAACAGGGCGTAGCTATACTGCTAGCCGGAAGACCACGGAAAACAGCGCGTGGACTCGTTCCACAACAGCCACTGCGGACAGTGGTTTATGCAGCGCTTTATTACCATATATGGTATTGGTTGACGCTGTCGCCACAATACCTTAGTGGTGACGTAACCGTGAGCCCCACGACGTCGCACACTACTGTGGTGCCTCAGGTGGCAGCTGCGGAAACTGTCATATCGCCACCATCGTTCTCTCTTCCTCACGCTCTCTCGCTACCACCACCTTTCAGCCTACTCTACTATATAAGAGCAGTAAGTCGTCCCAGGAGACGAAGACGTCTTGTGTAGCATCAAAGAAGGTGTTTAGAAAAAAGGTTTAACGAGTTTGAGTAATTCGTACTCAACTATGGGAGAGCAGTATGCCGTCCCTGCATGTGTTTAGAAAAAGTGGGTAACAATTTTGAGTACTTGGTACTCAACTACAGGAGAGCATGAAGCCGTTCCTTGGGAACACTACGATAAACGTCATCCGTCCCTTGTTTAGAAAAAAGTTTATTGCCACAACCGTCAATAACACTCAACAGAACATTTCCTTCTTAGACATACTCTAACGGTGATGACAAAACAGACGTCATATACATGAACATGGATATGAGAAGACTTTGAAAGAACATGTACATTCGATGGTTCACACAAACACAAACACAAAAAAGGCTTCAAGGTAAACAAGAGACACATTAAAACATGAATATGTACATTTTGCCTATTCGCATGTTGGCATGCCATTTATGCCGGTGCATCGACACATCAGCCTACCAATACAAGGCCGACCGAATGACAACAACTGTGTATCTGTTCATCCATCGCCCGCAGGTTGTGCCTCAGTTGAATTAAGTAAAACGGCATGCGTAGTTACTTTGGTTAAGAAGAGAGTTGTTGTCTGAATGATTTTGTGCCACAAACATATCTGGTGAAATACCCAAGTTAGAACAATTTATGTTACTGCAGTCTCATGTCCTTTAGCCTAAAATTTCTCTCTAGCCATGTAGTTAGGCTTTACTTTGATGTTTTGGGTCAGCCAAAAGTTAATTCTTATAAAGAAATGGCGGGTTTTTTCTAGTTGCAAGCATAATGACCGAAGTAGGAAATTACACTGCTGCGCCCTAATTATTCGAATCACTTTCATGCTATTCGCAACTTTCACCGCCTAGAGAGGGCGCTAGCACAAGCCCAACATGGCTGTCGTATGGGGGATCGTGCTGCCGGCGCGCCCGCAGCCGCCGTCGGTGTGCCCGTCACTACGAACTGCGTAGTATTTACGGCTGCAGCCACCGTGTTGTCAAGGCTTTGCTGAGAAGGTCATTGACTCTAGCATGTATCATATTCGACACTGTGTATTGAGAAACGCGTGTGTGGCGTATAGTGAAGGAAAATAAGTTTTGAACGCCGGGCACATCGTCCACTGCGGTGTGAACGAATGCACGCACAACTTTGTGAACGCTGCTCGTGCCATGCCCAGGTAAGATCGAGCAACTACGCTCGTGCAAAGCGGGAAATTTCGCCTTTGACTGCACGGCGTCTGCACAGTGGCTTTCAGCATATTTTGTGATTCTTCTAGCTCAGCAAGCAAACAATAAAGAGTAAATCACTGCTACTACGACTCGCAGTACCTGTCCTACTTCAGAATACCCGTAGTATAAATTGTCAGCGACAAAATATAAAGCTCCAGCGAACCACCTAAGTGAGGCCGACTGAACGATGACATGGGCTGGCTGCGTGGACATCCCACAAACGACAGTTAGGACGGATGCCCCATGGTGACGCCACCATCTATGAAAGCTGCGAATTCTTTGGAATGATGTTGGTATCTCACGTTGGCGACAAATTTGAGAGGCTACTTCGTAGAAGTGACCAATATTCTGAGCGCTGCCAGACGTCTACCAACAGTAGCTTTCTCGGCATCGGCACCAGTGCCATTGGAGGCATGAAGCCTCCAAGGTAAACGACATGTTGCTGCCACGAAAGAACGTTATTCAGTGTCCAGGGAAGTCTAAGCTGACGATAACTTGACGTTTCCTGCCCGTTACGCTCATGCCAACGCCTACGCGTACACGCGTCTTTTCTACAGAAATCCTAGCGCCAGCAGAGGAAGCAAGAACATAATCTCACTCTCTACGTTTTTTATGCTCGTATGTATTTAGAAACAAGAAGAAGGCAGAGTGGATTAGGGAACAAACGGGGGTTAAGGATATCATAGTTGAAATCAAGAAGAGGAAATAGAAATGGGCCGGGCATGTAGCGCGCAGACAGGATAACCACGGGTCATTAGGGGAACTAACTGGATTCCCAGTGAAGGCAAGCGGGTTAGAGGGAGACAGAAGGTTAGGTGGGCAGATGAGATTGAGAAGTTTGCGGGTATAAGTTGGCAGCAGCAAGCACAGGACTGAGTTTACTGGCGAAACATGAGATAGGCCTTTGTCCTGCAGTGGACGTAATCGGGATGAGGATGATGATGATTACAGTCGTGATGATGATGATGATGTATTCACTTCACTCAAAAAACTTTGTTCTTGACTATTTGAAAATCACTTCTGTCATGTATGCCACGTATCTTTAATCACCATCTACCTCACGTATTTTCCTTGCATTATCCCTGCGATCTCGGCACTATCTTGTCACGAACGGCGTGCCTGTTATCAGCGTTACAGTCAGCCTCAGTGAAAGAGTGGCTTAGGTGGTAAGCTGCTGGCCCGAAGGTTGCTGGTTTGATCCCGGCCTTGGCGGTCGCATTTCTGTAGAGGTAAAATGGTAGAGGCCCATACACTGTGCGATGTCAGTGCACGGGAACGTACACCAGTCGGGCACAATTTCTGAAGTCCTCCACTACGGCGTCTGTCATAACAATATCGTGGTTTGGGAACGTAAAACCCGACATACTATTACTATTATCAGCGTTATACATCATGCTGATAGGAAAGTGGCATGAGCCAGGTTTTCAACAAAAGAAACGTGAGAAACTCAGATTATTATTATATTTCCGTAGCAGAAACACTCCCTATATACACAATTGTTTAGCGTGCTCTCTTTGACAATGAGCCACGCTCTTTTAGACGCCGCAAAAGACAGAGTTATACTTCTTTATTAAAACAAAATAGCTTGTTGCCGCAGCCCACCAAGAATTCACCTATACATTTCCACTATATACATGTTGTTGTGAAATGTACACGAATGCATTACACAAAAAAAAAAAACTGGAAGAAAAAGTGCTGTCACTGAAAATAAAGCCAACGACCCCTCGCTCTGCCACGCGCGTGGTGCAAAACGACTCGGCCACAAAGCGTACTTTACACGGGGTATTCATATACGGGGTGTTCGATATAAGGGGTATTCGATACGCGGGGTATTCATATTACCCGAATGATCCCCCGTAACTTCACCCACTAATCATCATTCACTTCGTGTACCTGCTGCAGTTTTTTTTTGCATTACTAACAACCCAAGATCGCGAGCTAGAATGAAGGCCCGCCTTTACTCTTCAGCTACTGAGACCGGCCATCTCAGTGGTGTACAGGTGCCCCATCTTGGAGACCAGGCTCCACCCTCCCCCAACTCCATTGAAGAAAACGTTAACTGTGCACCAATTTTGCTATTTTGTTTTTGCAACTAAACGTACATATATAGCAGGATCACATGGTGACATCGACCCCGAAAGCTCCTTAAGTGTTTCGAGAAGTGTTATTGGAGTACCGAAAGGAACACGCCGTGACACTCTATCCGTGACACTCTCTTTCACGTATCACACTATCCACGTATCACACTACGTATCACACTATCTCACTACGTATCACACGAACGTATCACACTATCCGTGACACTAGGGAGTTTTGGTGCTGGGTACGCAGGCGGCTTGCGTACGCAAGACGATGGGACGGCGGTATTGCGCATGCGCGAAGCCCCAAACAGATGCGTCGCAAGATCGCTGGGGCGATGGGGCCATGCGTCCGCGTGGTCCACCTTCGCAAGAACTCACGGTATCCGCACCGCGGATACTCTAGCCGTCGAGGTAAAATAAGCCAAAGTGCGAGTACTTATAGCGATTACACGGTTTCAGCCAGATTTCCAAAGCTAGAATGGCCTGGAACATAGAAACTAAAAAGCATATGCCAGCCCCAGACCAGCTGAATAGGTGGCGCCATCTAGTGCGGTCATAGTGAAACAGACAACCACAACCATGACCTACTACACTCCTGACCTGCCCAGAGAGCACCTCTTCCAGCGCCCACGTTCTAGTTCATACCTTCTGCCGCTAGGGCCGTCACCTACGAGCGGCGTGGCGCTAGGCAGCACCTGTTCGCTGTCGTCTGCTTCAGCCATCGCTGTGGCAGTGCAAATCGTTCTTATTGTGCATGAATTGTGTATGAATGTGTAAAATATGGCAAATAAAGCGATATGATTCCTCGTCAGAGTTGGCTGCATTCGTGTGGACGTTTGAAGCAGAAATAGAACCGTAAAAAAAGCACACAAAGGGTCACAGTGGCAAGCAGACGGGAACTTTTCTACAAATGAAGGAAAATTTATTATGAAAATATTTCTTGAATGAAAACGTAGTCCAACGAGATAAAAAAACTATTGTTAGGCATTCATTGTTCACACTGAATCACGATGGTTCCAGACGATACGCATACACAAATTGCAGAAGATACGCAGAAACACAGTAGGTCGTGTGCAGAAACTTGCAGACGGCAGATAGCTGCAGTAGTCAGCTCTAATAGTGGCCGCGTGCAGTTTTTTTTTTTTTAGATGAGCTGACACCTCAAATGTAAGTATGGTGTATTGCTGCGTGCCATATTGCAAATCGGAACAAGGCAAACAAAGTAAAGTAAGTTTTCACGAGTTTCCTGCCACAGACATACGGGAAGAATGGATCGAGGCAATTGGAAGAAAAGGTGAGTCTTGTGTTTTTGAGAGTCGTTTCAATTCAGAACGAGTTGCAAGCTAGCAAGAAGCACCAGGGTGCTTTAGTAAACTTTATTTCCGTGTGTTATGCTAATTCACTGAGCTAAAAAACATGAAAGCTTTTTTAAAGTACCGCGGCTAATATGGCAGGCTCCACAAATAGTGCCAAGAAATTTAAATATAGCACACAAGAAAAAAGTAAATATACGAAATCTGTAAATTATGTAAAAATGCGTAGCGGTGGGTTGCGAGGGGTTCGAGCACCCTTCCCGAAGGCTGCCTCAACAAATGCCGCCGAAATCCATAAAAAAATTAATGATATGAAATATTTACGTGCTGCCTCCACAGTTTGTCTCTCTGTGTGTGTGTGTGTGTGTGTGTGTGTGTGTGTGTGTGTGTGTGTGTGTGTGTGTGTGTGTGTGTGTGTGTGTGTGTGTGTGTGTGTGTGTGTGTGTGTGTGTGTGTGTGTGTGTGTGTGTGTGTGTGTGTGTGTGTGTTTAGCGATGGACAACTCTTGAACACTGGGTGTCACTGAAGTTAGCGACCGAATTTGGTCAAATGTATTTCTCATCTCAAACTTCTATCTTCCCATACAGCTTTGTTCGTTTCTGTATAAGCTTACTTAAGGTAATTAGAAACGTTACGCCGGTAACGAAATGTGGCGATTAACTGTTCACTCTATATAGGGCTGGCAGGCGGTCGGGTATAATGACATAATTGAAGTCCTTCGTGCAATGAGCCCATCGGCTCTGTGAGGGTTAAGAGACCCAGCCGGTGAAACCGAAATGAGGAACCTGGAATAATCAGCGACAGATACTCTATTTATGTGCGTGCTGCATCTGAGATTACATCATGCATGACAAAGATTCGTTTTGGAGAATGCAAAAGAACAAAAACCACTGAAGTCATCGTCGTCAACGGCGGAGTCATTGTACAGGTTAGAGGTTTTGCGCTCTAAACCAAGACCAAGGCGCTCAAGTGCGCCTCGGTTTCGGCTCTGTCGTATTGGGTCGCGCTTCGTTACTGAGCAGCCATTAGGAAATTCAGCTTTGTTATGAAACCTTGTATAGCCAATGAGCTCTTCGAATAAAGGGCTTCAAGTATGCCACTGGACTCGACCACGTACCATCACTAAACATCAATCGACGAATGTAGTCATCTAAAAAGACATTTACAAAGGCTGCGAGAAAATATGAAAATGCACTAAATGGGTATACAGGTACTTCCCCAGAATAAAATCGTGGCTATGCTTTTTCTTAACCTCCCCATTTGGCTTGTTACATTTTGGAAAAATTAATTACAAAAAAGGTGTTATGGACTGTTATTTTGCAATCTTGCTAGCCATGCGTATACGCCTTTACCTTTGATGAAGGTTCAGGAAAGCATCGCTGGGAGCCCAGCGACCGGTCGAAGGTATGCAGCCTGCATTTTACCGCTGAAGATTACAGAACAGTGACGAAAAGGAAGATGTTGAAGCCCACAGCCGTGCCTTCCTTATTTCCCGCTTCTCCTGATCCACGTGGGCAAGATCCAATGCCGCGGAAAAAGCGGCTAAAACGAACGCAGGGGGAAACAACGCTGGCACCCATACAAGTAAAAATACTGTAAGTAAAACTTGAAGTCTAACACAACAACGGATAAGAATAATGTTAGCAGTATTCCCTTATGCGTTTAGCGGGACAATATATCTGTCATGCTTCGCTATTTTTTCGGCTTAACAGGGGAACGTCCAACGCAGATTCTTCTCAAGAAGAGCGAGCATCAGCGGAGCCTGGGGAAGTATATAGTTCTGAAAACCCAATTGAAACTGCACAAGAGGCCGAGTGGTTGCATTTTCCATCAAGTCAGGACAACATGGAGGACTGTAGTTCAGTTATACAAGGGGAACACCAGAAGAGGCCAGTGCGGCGCTCCATGACGTCGCAAACGTCGATCGGTTTGAAGAAGATGCGCTCCCTGGTCGCGGCAACTAAGACGTTGCGGCGGAAGTGCAGCAGGCTGAAAGAAATGAACAGTAATTTGCATTCACAGCTAGAGAAGCTAAAGAAAGATTTTTTCGAGATGAAAGCCCTCGCCGAGGCGAATGGCGCTCTAACGCTGCAGGTACGCAGTTACGTCAGTGGACGAATGTTATATTAATCCTTTTATATTCGCACTTAATTTTAAATGACTCTGAACATAATAACAATTTAGGAGTAAGTCAATTCTATCAACATCACCCGTACTACGAGAGGACGTCCGGTGAGCGAAGGAATTCTCGAAACTATAAGAGATTGTAAAGGTGGCGATGCTACCCTTAAGTTCTCGCGCATCGGCTAGCAGTGACGTCATACTTTGACGGCCTCAGGTAATGTCTAAGACTGCTGTGTTAGTAGATGCAAGGTCTGAAGTAGCAAGTTTCAAAGAAATGTTCTCAGCCAATGCGGCCAAGTACACAAGGAGCGACGCAACATAAAGCGACGTGCACGTGTCGAAGATTGTTCGCCAAACTCAGAACATTAAACCTAGTCTTAATTTTTTCTGTTCTAATAGTCGTATGATTGGAACAGGAACGATAGAGAATTATCAGGTACTCATTTATCAGTCTATTAACTTAGTGTCCCTATACTTTTTTGTAAGAAACGTCAGAAAGGGGAGGATGGAAGCTTGCAGTAAAAAACCTGTGAACAGGGGTTGTTCCCATTCTTTAATCGCTGTTTACACACACACAAACACTGAAAATAATCATGAACCAACTCGCTTAATCAGTAGTTTTAGCAAAGTTGTTTCGAGCCGGCGTTTCGACAAGCAGGCTTGTTTTCTGAAAGACTGAAATACAATTATAGCCTTAAGGATGACAAGTCCGCTGTCATGATGTCTGCTCGAGAGAAACTCTGTTTATAGATTTTCTTCTTCATATAAATTTACGTGACATTTTAGTGTACGCCGATGCTGGCAATCTTTCTGGTCATACGAAGGTGTAGGCCTGACATAAGGACACGGAATAAAAGAAGGTTGGTGGGTAAGCGCGCACATGAGCAAGTGTTTAAGATACGAAGGTCGGTGTGTACCCCCTTGCGTGATTGGCGCACCCCGAGTTTATTCCTTTATCCTGCGAACAACGAGTTCAAATTTCTGTCGTCGCAAACAATTAAGGACATTGGACTGACAACTGGAAAGACAGTAATTTGCAAGCTGTGTTGTGTTGGTGCTATGGGCCGATCGGTTTATGCTCGTACAGGAAGCCACGCTTGACGCACATGTGATGTCTGCCTTATAAACTTGAGCGAGCAGCATTGCATTCAAAAAGGAAGGAATGGTTTGGAAAGTGTAAGTGAACAGTTTCCGCTAGTCCGTATGTGTGAGTCGGTGGCCGGTTACTGAACATGACGCAAGTCTGAAGTTGCGCAATTCATTAATGTAGCATAGCTGCAATTGAATGTCCACGTGGTGACATGAAACATCTATTATTGTCTTAAGAGTAAACGCATATCTTTTCTCGCGATTATGAATTGTTGAATAAGGAATGATGCCAAATGCAAGGTTTCGACAATCAGGTGCACTATTCTTTGTCAGGACAGCAACAGCCTCCTTTAGTAGCGTGTGTGTGAACGTTTGCTCACTCTCCCACAACATCTAAACTTGTCTTGACAAGGGCAAGTCCAGTACGTAAATGTCGAATTGTTGGATGCGCCGGCATTCCCTGCTCTACGATGTTTCAGCGGGTCAAGCTTCCATTCTCCCCTGCACTTCCGCTTTCTTCCAGTATGTTATCTTGCGCGTGATTTACGCATTTCAACTGCCCTTTCATCATCAGGAAATGCTGGACGAGAACGACAAGAAGGCTGAATTTTTGAAGGAGCAATTGCAATGCCTGCGTGAGAAAAATCACCGTTGGAAAGAGGTGACCATCAGGCAGGCCATAATGTGGCAAGCTAAATCACCCTGCGGGTACGAAATGTTGCGGAGGTCTGGGTGCCTCACCCTTCCAAGTCGCATGACACTGAAGCGTTACATTGGCTACTGTACTGGAGCAGTTGTTTCGTCGCTAATGAAGCAAAGGCTGCACACGGAAAGCACACACTTGTCCGAACGGGTACGTTACTTCGATCAGAATTATTTACAATATGCACGCGAATAACGAAGGAAGCAGCGCACGCGGCAGTGTTTGACTGATCAAAATACATGCTAGTATAGCCGAATGAAAAGTGATTTAAAGTGAATAAACAGGGACCAGACCTGTGGCAAGGATTACTCGAACGTAAGATGTATTGTTTAAGAGTATACGGCAGTGCGCTATGTTTGCTCTAAACCCTAATCATTTCTGTTAAATTATGGGTCATGTACGGAACAACAAAGAAGGTTATTTATATAATTAACTGTCTCCGCCGATATATAACGCATGTCTGTTAACAGTGAATTCCCCCCCCCCCCATTTTTTTTGTTAGGAAAAAATGGGCTCTTTGATTGTGGATGAAATGTCTTTAAAGCAAGCACTGACGTACGAAAAAAAAGGAGACAAAGTCCATGGCCTAGTCGAAATGGGAGGCCTAGAAAAAGAAGTGGGCATTCAGAACGAGCTGGCCACACACCTTCTCGCCTTTGTATTTGTAGGCTTATCAACGCACTACACGTAAGTGAATCATCACTTTGTCTATCACTATACGTTTCGCTGTGACTGAAAGACTAACCCCACCTATAGATATAAAAAGAAAACGTTGTCTTTAATTAACCAATGATGTGCTATTCCGCGACCAGGGGCTGAAAGTCTGGGGAGGGGCAGGGGGAGTCGTCTTCTATTTTTTAAGGAGGGCTCCCCCCCCCCCTTTCCCCCGGCAAGTCAACTTTAGCATTGTGCACTTATTTGACAAGCGCTCGAGATGAGCAATTGGCTCTCCTCCTCTCTCCAACGGAGTGAGATTTTAAGCCCAGCTGACACCGACGCTACAGAATACTGCTAATTTTTATCTTTTTCAGGCTACCCGTGGGATATTATTTCACGCAGTCAGTAAAAGGAGACCACCTGCATCAACTAACACTTGAAGTAATTAAGTCCATCGAAGAAGCAGGATTCCAAGTGGTCCGACTTGTAGCTGACAACCACGCTTCGAACAAAAAGATGTTCACCATGTTAGGGAATGGTCGTATGATGCCAGTTGTGCCGTAAGTTGCTAAGTATATATTTTTGCTCTCAGCTCGCATTAAGCTGTGCGCAATGCCTAGTGTAAATATTTTTTTATATGTATTCGCAGTGTGCCCTCAATGTATGCATGGATCGAATCCCAGCTGCGGCTGCTGCTTTTCCGATGGAGGCGGAAATGTTGTAGGCCCGCGTTCTCAGATTTGGGTGCACGTTAAAGAACCCCAGGTGGTCGAAATTTCTGGAGCCCTTCACTACGGTGTCTCTCATAATAATATGGTGGTTTTGGGACGTTAAACCCCACATATCTATCAATCAATGTATGCACGCGCATGCATGCCGTGTTTGAGTGAAAAAAAAAAAAAAGACTTGGTCGCACAAAAAAAAAAGCCTGTATCAGCATCAGGAGCCCCCCCCCCCCTTCTTTTTTTTTAATCAGCGCTGCCATATAAGAAAGCCGTGTCCATAACAAGATTGCTATCAACAGTACAATCGCTGTAAATAGCCCGTCTTACAAATCAATTGACGTTACGCGTTTGCGTAATGTATGCGCACCTGCATGCGACTGTATGAATGGGTGAGTATACTTAAAGTTTCGGAAGATTTAAGGTGTAGGTAATCTCAATAAAACACACACACAGACCTGCAGGATCATGGCATGAGTGGAGAAATTTTATAATAAGGTAATAATTAACAACGCACACGTCCTTCGAATGGCTAACATTTACATTACTTTGGTAAAAAACAGAAAACCGTATATGCAACTAATTATTCACACCGCAAACGCCGCCTTTCTCCAATTTATTTATTCATTTTTTTTTTGTTGTTGTTGCAGACATCCAATGGATATGAATCGGAGGCTCTTCCTTTCTTTTGACCACTGCCACATCCTGAAAAATCTCCGCAACCAGATGTTGTCCACCAAACGCGTTCTGTTCAACAATGGGCATTACTACAGCCCCACGTATTTGAGAAAGTTGCTGGACATAACAGAAAAACAGTCGTCGTTCAAGCTTGTTCGGA
Organism: Rhipicephalus annulatus; assembly: GCA_013436015.1. Classification (NCBI taxonomy): domain Eukaryota; kingdom Metazoa; phylum Arthropoda; class Arachnida; order Ixodida; family Ixodidae; genus Rhipicephalus; species Rhipicephalus annulatus. The sequence continues at coordinate 3,803 of WOVY01002778.1, read as the reverse complement.
ACCTTACGCAGAAGCACGTTTACCCGACGAACTTCGAGAAATTAAGCGTGAAGAGGGCCGTTGAAGTGTTCTCTCCACAGGCATGTATAAGAAAAGGTGTAAACCCATTTAGCGTTAGTGTCACACACTCCCAGATTCTCTGTATTCCTTGTAGACATCACAATGCGTGACGCACACAGGTCATGCAGGAAATGCCTTTTCGTTAGCTGTAAATTATGTATGCTTCCTGCAACCTGTATTACACAAAAAAATACATCTAATTGAGCTAGAATCATGCTCGCAGTTTTCTATCAGTAGTGACGTTTATACTTCTCAAATTCTTTGGCGCGCTCGGGCAAACTTTTATGCGCTAATATTACGCCACAACTCATTTTACATCATATTACGTCAAGTGAATGTTCATGCAGAAGCAGAAAAAATTTTGCAGCTTTTCGTTCAAATGAAGCAGTACAAAAACTGCCTTTTAATAGTAATTCACCGCAAACGATACGTGAATATTCATGTTAGTTTCTGGTTTATTTGTTTGTAGAACCCAAACGGAAGCAAATGGTGAAAATGTAATTCAATACGTATATAACTGCTAACATATTTATCAGTATGGTCACATAAAAACATGCACATGAGCTGCTGCTACTGCTGCTGCTAACAGCGCATGGTTATCTGAACATACAATTTCCCTTTCTTAACGAATGTACCTGCGCGTATTGCTTACCACACAATAATTACGTATCATTAGAGCTTCTATAAATATATGTTCACTAACACAAACTCACTTAAAAGTGCACGTTATTGATGACTGCAGTGCCACTTGTAACTCGTCTCACTTGCTGTATACGAACGTCCAAGCTTAGAAACCTCTCTCTAAATAATTCCGATCATTTTTAATATGTCGCGTCTCCTTGGTTTCTAGGTGACATCGGCCTTACGATACCTCTTACAATACGGCCGCAGATTTGGCATTTTCGGGTTTGAAGACTGCCTGCCAACCATCGAGCTGATGGAAATGATATTTAAATGGTTCACCATACACAACATAAGAAATACAACCTTCCACGTAGTAAGCCGGGACCAAAACAGGATGCCGTTCAGTTCCCCAGATGATGACAGGTACATTCCATTTATCCCGCTAGGTTTCATATTTTCTACAATAAACTGCTTTATTTTCAGGTTGATATGGCTGGAGCAGGAATTTCTGCCCTTTTTCGCAGCATGGAAAGCCGCGGCACCACATAAGAGGGCATTCATATCTCTTGAAACATACGAAGCTCTCCAACTGACCACAATGTCCACAGTACAGTGCACACAATTTCTCATCCGTTCAGGTTTCCTATACGTGTTGACTGCCAAATTCTCCAGTGACCCTGTCGAAGCACTTTTTTCCACCATCAGACAGCTTCAAGGAAGCAACGATCAGACAGACGCCCGTGCTGCGCTTTCATCACTGCAGAAAGTCCTCGTGATGGGAATGATGCACTCATCACCAAGCGGCAGTACAGAGCAAACAACGTCTCCTCTTGGATCGCCCAGTGCAAGGCAGGCGTCGTGCTCCACAGCAGTAAAGCAAGCCGGACAACCTCTGGAAATGCACTCGCTAGTAAACCAGAATCAAGGGTCGTCAGGCGAGTGCGCGGCATCGACATCTGCTACTATAACCCAGACGATGCGGCCACATCTAGAAGCCCTGCAGACTTGCCGTGGTGCGCTTTTCATATCTCGTTGATTCCGTGTAATGGAATGATTTACATTATTTAAAAAATTATTACACACCGTCCAACAATTCCCCACTATACGATATTATGCATATATTATAAACTCTGCGCTGCTTACTGTGTTACATGCAAGCCGCGTGAGGCAGCGTTTGCGTCAGTGCACGATGTAGATGAAAACATGCTTCTCAATCAGTTATACTGTGTATGTATGTAACGATAAGTCCATGGTACAAGCAGGTACTATGGCTTACATTTAAAAATATAACATGCTTTCACCAGGCGCCCACACAACTCGACTAACCGACGTCCCTTTCCCGCAATCGGGGAAGAAATTTTCGGCGGTTTTTGAATCACTGTCATAACTGGCACACAGATGATGGCATGGCTCGTTTGCGTTCGCCTTACTCTCTTGAGATGCTGTCCCTTCCTAATCCCGTCGTCTTTCTCTTGCTTCTTCTCCTAGATTTTTTTTATTTTTAAACGTTTCTCCCTCAGTTTTTTTTTATGTTGTTGTTTATACTATTCTCCGGACTTCTTCCCTCCTGTCGTGACAAGCTATAAATCGACGCGGAAATGTGTAAATATTATTATACCTTGAAAAAGACGGGGCTCTCCCGACGCAAAACGTCGGCTGAATGAACAGTTATCTTGATGATATGTGGGGTTTAACGTTCCAAAACCACCATATTATTATGAGAGACACCGTAGTGAAGGGCTCCAGAAATTTCGACCACCTGGGGTTCTTTAACGTGCGCCCAAATCTGAGAACGCGGGCCTACGGCATTTTCACCTCCATCGAAAGTGCAGCCGCCGAAGCCGGGATTCGGTCCCGCGACCTGCGGGTCAGCAGCCGAGTACCTTAGCCACTAGACCACCGCGGTGGGGCAACAGTTGTTATCTGAAAGCGCATTAACATCCATATATATATATATATATATATATATATATATATATATATATATATATATATATATATATATATATATAATATATATATATATATATATATATATATATTTCTCATATTTTGTATACGGACACGTGTCGGTTTAATCATGCATGCTTATCTATATACTGATAAAATTCTTGCACACTTTTCATTTCTACCTTCCCACAGGTGCCCCACAGCCAGGCATAAGGGCCAGCACGCTTGGCCTTATAGCGGGCTTCCTGGTGAAAGCAGCTGAGGATTGCATTACTTGCGACGACTGCATCGGCAAATCAAGGCTCCCAGCTCATCTGGACCAGCTACTGCTGTGATATTTAATTTAGACAGGGGAGGGCTTTCATACCCAACGATCTCATTTCTTTCCTTTGTGAGCACTCTAGAAAGGGCCGCGGAAGCATTTGCGCCATTGGCCATTTCCAAAAAGAGGCCGATGGCACTTTTGTGCAAACTGTGCTACCCTGCAGTGGCCTTGAACCCTCTTTTCAGCCATAAAGGCGCTACTAGCGAGCACCGGAAGCCATGGCGCGGCTAGTGTTGCAAAAATTTAGCCGTCCTTTCTTCTCAAACTACGTGCGGGACAAAACAGCCAAAGAAGGAAAGAGAAAGAGAATAGCCGAAAAGCCAAAATCTCGCAAGATTTTAAAAGTTTAGTTGCATGCCTCCATTGTATCATGTACGCGCCCAGAACCTTGCTAGCACATTTTATTGAACTATGACCCAAATGCACGCAGCTCTGTACGCGTACATATGTTTTTCTTTATTGCAGACACAAGCCGTCACTGTGTGCCAGCAAGTAGGATATTCTTCGAAAGTGCAGAAACTTTGTTTGAAACATCAGCTTTAACTGGCATATTGTGGCACGCATAAGTAAAGCGACAAATGTGTTTTGTTTCATTTTGAAGTGCTGTAACATTGCTCGAATCACACGCATACACTCGCCAAATTCTTTTAGCAGAAACCTTGATATCACTTTGAGGGATCTGCTTTTCATTGACAAACGAGTATAATGGCACATTTTCAGCATGTGTACGCGCCCCAACTGCGGGTGTCGCCTTGGGCGCTATCAATCAAACATAACCACTAGTACAAACAAAGGCGGTACTATTCCGCCCTAAAAATAAGTCTGTTAATGAAAACATACATTT
>WOVY01002777.1:0-221358 GCA_013436015.1 Rhipicephalus annulatus | reverse complement strand
GTCCTTACGATCAAGTCACGAGACATTCTAGATGGTGGAGCTGTGGTTGTTCCTTGCCAGCGCTTGCATTTTTTCGAAGGATCACCATCGCATCTTGTTTAGTGTGGTTCTCACATGGTTATGCAAGCATCACCGCCTGCAACTCGACGCCAGAACCACTACTATCTGCCAGAGGGGACCACTGCTGCCAGCATTACCGAAGAACCACCGGTTTGTGTCGTCACTGGTTCATCTGCTGCTTCGTCATTTTCAAAGTGTAACCCAGCGGAAGATTCATCTCCCTGCTCTCAATGGCTACTTTGTGTAAACATCTCAACCCAATGCAAACTGATGACTTGCTAGCGTTATTAATGAAGCACAAAACTTGCTTTGACGTTTGTTCCGAAGGTCTGGGTCAAACACACAGTGGCCACCCATCGTATCGACACCAATGAATCCCGTGTCGTTCGCCGCCACCCTTACGCCGTGTGTCGGCTTCTGAACGCAAGCTTATAGAAGAACAAGTCAACGACATGCTCGCGAGCAACGTCATCAGGCCTTCGACACGCGCATGGTCTTCTCCTGTCGTACTAGTAAAAAAAGGATGGCTCGGTACGGTTTTGCATTGATTACAATCACTCAACAAAACTACTCGTAAGGATGTCTACCCAATGCCTCGCGTCGACGACGCTCTTGATACTTTGCAAGGTCCCAGTACGTTTCAAGTCTCGACTTGTGCTCTGGTTATTGGCAGATTCCGATGCAGAGTCTCATAAAGAGAAGACTGCGTTTGCTACTACGCCAGATGGGCTCTTTTTGAATTCAATGTAATGCCTTTTGGCCTATGCAACACTCCAGCCCCTTTCGAACGAATGATAGACACGGTACTGCGGGGATTAAAATGAAGACCTGTCTTTGCTACTTGGACGACATTGTCATCTTTTCGTCCATCTTTCACAGCACCTGGAACGGCTAGACGAAGTCCTCACGTGTTAGCTAAGGCCGGTCCAGCCAGCTCAACACTAAGAAGTGTCGGTTTTCCAGTCACAGGATCAAGTTATTAGGTCACTCGTCAGTAAACATGACGTTGAGCCCGATCCCGGCAAGGTTGCCGTGGTACTGCACTTTCCTACCCACACCAACCCACCAAAGACCTCCACAGCTTCTTGGCTTGGCGTCATTGCGTCATTCTCCGCCACTATTTGTACGTGATTTCGTACTATTGCGGCTCCTTTGCACAAACTTCTGGCCACGAGCACGCCCTTTGTCTGGTCGGATGACTGCGAAGCCGCTTTTCACACACCCTCAAGCGATGCCTCACATCACGGCCAGTGCTTCACAATTTTGACCCTGCAGCAGCTATTTTGCTACACACACTGACGCAAGTGGACTTGGCATCGGTGCAGTGTCCTTCTTCAGCGGAACCACGTTTTCGAAGAACAACTCATGGCCTACGCGAGCCCATACTCTTCACCTGCTGAGCAAAATTACAGCATGACTGAACAAGAATGTCTCGCCGTAGTGTGGTCCGTGCAAAGTTTCGCCCTTATGTATATGGCCGGCATTTCACAATAGTGACTGACCATCATGCTTTGTGTTGATTATCGTCTCTCAAAAGCTTGTCGGGATCCTTGGCCATTGGGTATACTATGATTGCAAGAGTATGACTACAGCGTCACATATAGGTCGGGTCGACAGCACCAAGATGCCGACGCTTTGTCACCACATTGCCCGCTCTCGCAAAGCGCCGAAGTGTCACCTTTCATCTGCTCGTCACCGCCCACCAAAGTGACCAAGCAAACAGCTGCTGGTTCGAAAGAGTTCGTTGCCTCGCGGACCTTCTTCATCCACAGATCTCGCCTCGCTCCAACATGCCGATACCTACTGCCGCACAATCATCGATCCGCTCACTGCTTATCGCGTGATCCAAACAGCCGCCTAAGACAACTTGCCCATTTCAAGCTTTAAGATGGAACATTAATTTATGTCGGCAAATTTACCATCCTCTCGGTAACCAATGGGTTCCCGTCATTCCTCGGTCACTTGTCTGGAAGTTCTACAAGCGTTTCATGACGATGCGACAGCTGGCCACTTAGGGTTCCGCAAGACTTACGACTGCCTCAAGACTCGCTGCTTTTGGCCTGGCCTCTCCACTTCTGTCGCCAAGTACGTCGCTTCCTGTGCGTCATGCCTGCACCGAAAACGTACCACGTCTTTTCCCGCGGGACCATTGCAACCACTGCGTGCCCGTCCACTCCCTTTGAATTTGTGGTATAGACTTATATGGACTTCTTCCGCGTATGCCAGCCGGTCATCGTCGGAGTTACTGCCGTGGACCACCTTACTCGGTATACGCGGAGACAGCAGCTCTTCCGTCTGGTTCTACCTCTGAAGTCGGCCGATTTTTTCTTCGTGCCATTATTTTACGACATGGCGTACCCCGTGTGCTTTTTAGTGACTGTGGCAAGACATTTCTTTCACATGTCCTTGCTGAAGTCCTCCAGGCCTCTAGCACCATCCACAAGACCACATCGGTGTATCATCCAGAAACTAATGGTCAGACTGAGCGTTTTCACCGAACTTTAAATTGTCCGACATGATCTCTATTTACGTTAAACCGGATCACAAAAACTGGGACACTATACTTCCTTTCGTCACGTTCGCATATAATACTGCCATGCAGGGTACAACGAGTTGCAGCCCCCCTTTTCGCGTGTATGGCCGTGTACCGACTTTTGTTCTGGACACCACCGTTTTGTCCACATCTTTCGTTCCATTTTCATCTCTCCCGGAAGAGTTCGCCGCTCGCGTCACCCGCTGTCGTGAAATCGCCCGCGCCAACACTGCTACCATTCAGGACAAGAGAAAAATCGACATTGATGCAAAGCGTCGAGTTGTTCTGTTCCACCCACGTGACGAAGTCCTTTTGTGGACACCTGTTCGTGCACCTGGGCTCCGCGAAAAATACCTTCACCGATATTCGTTCATACACCGTCCTGGAACGAACATCCGAAGTCAGCTATCGCGTTGCTCCTGTCAATGGGGCTCCTGATCGTCGTCGCCGCCGCATTGAGATCACCCACGTCTCTCGACTGAAACCCTATATTCGGCGTCCCAACCCTTTCTAACTTGCTGCCATCTTTCGCGAAGGGGGGAAAATAGTGTGAGCGTTGACTATGACTTCATCTTCATCTGTATGACCAAACCATGGTTGTGATCATCATCGTATGCCACGTGGGCTGGGCCTCTTTGGCTCGTGCATCTGGATTGAAAATATAACCTGGTTACTGCCGTGCCGGACGTGGTCTCATATATTTATTTCTGACATAGGTTCAAATGAAAATATGATGGCCTCCATAAAATCCATGCGTGAAGGCGGAATGAAAAAAAACGGTCAATTTATCTGCTATTTGGTCTGCTTCGGTGATGATTTCATGGCACGATGAAAGCTGGGGGATATCGGAAAGCTTACTTGACAAATGGCGCCAAAACTTTTTTGACTCGTTTGCATGAAAAACGGCAGTGTTTCCAAGAAGAAGTGAGACTTAGCAATATAGATTTCGTTGTTTAACGTTACAATAAGGCTTTGTAGTTTGCTAGATATTCCGCGCTTCCTGTGTCATTTAATCTTTCTTTTTATATCTATGATCTAGCACGTCACCCACGGATACTGTCAATCAACACGATTTCTTTTCAGAGGAACGTAATATGTTTCACAATACTCACGATATTTTTAAAGCATGACCACATTTCGCTTACGTTCTCAATTTTTTTCAAAAGCTGTAAATACTGACGCTAAATGGGCTACAATGGCATCGTCGTCTGTATGTGCAGTCTTTGAAATGAGTGGCGCGACTTGTTTTTGTTTGTTTGAGATAGCGTTATAGGACATGAAAGATAATAATCTTGTGACCGGAAATTCCATCTTCAGCATTGATACCACATTCCTCGATGGAACTACTAACGAACACGAGATCAAGTATTGATGAACAAGAGTCTACAACACGTGTGTCACAAGATACTAGTTGGGACAACGATAAACTGAATGCTGTCAGTAGCAACAATTCCGAACTTGCTTCTTCTCGTTGGTCGTGGCATAAGTCTGGCCAGTTTATTCCGGGCGAATTAAAACCACCACAAAGATTACCTTCAATCATGAGTTCGTATGCTGTGCAATCTAATCATGCATAATCTCTAATTATTCGGCGGAAACATTTGGTGGCCGGTACACTGCGCCAAGAAATATGCTTCTCCCATGGTAATTGACCCTGCACTCCGAACTTTCGTGGTCGTTAATGTCTTATAAACGAGAAACTTAAGGCTATTTTTATGAGCTATAGTGACCCCGCCACCCCGTGTTGTTCGATCTTTGCGGAATAATTTGTATGAAGAGGTAACAACCTCATAATCGAGTATGTCATCATGCGATCATGTTTCTGTAATGACTAATATATGTGGATTATGGTTTAGTATTACGCTTTTGAGTAGAGTCAGCTTGTTTAAAACACTACGGGCATTAAGTGGCACAACTCGACCCACAAAAAAAAAAGAAAAATTTGGTCCAAGGCTGTCATGCTTGCTTCGGCTTTTGAGCTGCTTTTGCGCAGGTGCACGTGGCTTTCGTATTTTCACCCTTATGTTTGAAGCTTGTTCCAGGCAAACAGTTCCCCGCCAAATTTCATCTTGTCATAATTTAGCGACACTCTTAGGCCTTGCGCACTCTCTTGTTTTGAGGAGTGCCAAAGTTTTTTCTCTTATGTCGCACACTTTCTTTGAAAAATCCTCTGGAATAGCGATTTTGTTCTTTTCAGTTTTATATATACTGATATAATTTTTATTTTTTTCTGCAACAATTGAGTGATTGATTGATTGATTGATGTGTGGGGGTTAACGTCCCAAAACCACCATATGATTATAAGAGATGCCGTAGTGGAGGGCTCCGGAAATTTCGACCACCTGGGTTCTTTAACGTGCACCCAAATCTGAGCACACGGGCCTACAATATTTTCCGCCTCCATCATAAATGCAGCCACCGCAGCCGCGATTCGAACCACGACCTGCGGGCCAGCAGCCGAGTACCTTAGCCATAGACCACCACGGCGGGGCTTTTATGCAACGTCATACAACCGAAGGATAACTGGACGGGGGTGTTCTTTTTGGTATTTCCCCACCCGATGAACTACTTCGAACGAGTTCACTTCTACGTCTAACAATTGTTTAAAATACGTCTTGTTATTTTGATTTCCAGTGATTTCCAATCCTAATGTGTATCTGCCCCGATGCCATAAATTACTAGATTGTGTCACCGGCTTCAGTTTTGCAAATCGTCAACATTAACCGACAGCTCAAGAAGTTGGCATTTGTGTCCTTACAGGATTGTTCGCAAACCGCTACTTTTTGTTCAAGAGGCTGCAGGCGGCCTATTTCTTTTTCAATAGAAGATACCTTTTCCTGAACGTTGATCCCCGTAGATGCAACTCGTTTGAAGTTACAGGTGAATTCCTTCAAGGATTTGAGGTTTTTGTTTGCTCTTTCGAATTTTTTTCAAAAGATCGTTTGTTGACCTGGATTCTGATTCAGAGTCGGAAGTTGGCCCTGGTTAGTTTCTATATCACCGGCGGTTAGTAATAGCAACTTGATGACATCAACACAATGTTTCAAGGTTTCGGGAAGAAAACGTGGAAAACCTGGATAACGAAAAACTGGGGAATTAGAGTCTGTTCCTTTGCAACCAAGTCCACTGAAGAATCAGCCTGCGCTCCCACTATTTATACAGTCGAGATGTGTTTCATCCGTTGACGTCATGGTGCTGGTCCACCAGGGTTTACACGATGCACGTGCGCTTTTGACGTGAGGTGGCGGCTGTGTTCTGGTGTATGGTGCATTGGTCCGGCGCAGACAGGGAAGTGTTGAATTGTAGCCAGGCGTGATCACCGACCACAGCGATATGCCTAGAAGGGCACAAAGCGAACGGGATAACGAAGAACAGGGGAATTACCTGTTCTTTTCAGGTAGAACCAAGTCCACTCATTTTGTATTGAAACAAATATGCTCATTGTTGTACATCATTGCGAGAAGATGAAAATTTCATTATATTTACATTGCCACGTAGTTGTGGCTGTGAAGATTGCCGAAATTGAACCGGTAGTGACTGAACTCTTCGCTGCAGAAACATCATTCGAACAAAGGGATGGACACCCACTGAGAAAAATGTTGGCGAGTATCGTTGTCAAAATGATTAGCAAGCTCCATGATATGTATTTGCTTTTGAGACAACCGTTATCGCATCTCACCGCTGAAGCAACGCAATTAACTCTAAACAATGTGCATGAATACACATTCGAAAGCATTGGAGGATATTCCTATACACCGAATAGGACACGGCCTACGTCGAATGGCGTTGGCGATGGATAGATGTCGCCAAGCGAAGGAAAAACAAGTTCAGGTGCTCGCAATAAAATTTGGAGCACCTGCGTGGTGACCGGTTGTCACCGGAGTCCGCCGTGAAAAAGCAGCGCCAGGATCAGCGCATGCGCGACATTTCTAGCAGCTCGCCCGGCTCACTTCATTGCCCAGAGGATCTAGATAGGTTTTTGCTAAAAAAGAATACAAGAAAGCTATTAGAGCGCAATAGCTCCGCGGCTCGGCGGGCCAAGCGAATGAGCAGAGACGACAACTGCGCATGCGCGTCACACTGGCACAGCGAGCATTTTTACGGAATGAGCCGATCGCCAGCTCATTTCGTCTCATCAGCGGAGCATGCGCAGCAGATGAGCGCGCAAGCGTTTTTCGAACAAGGCCTCTTGTTTGAAAGACGCCGAAACACTGGAAAACGAAAGACAATACTGAAATCTTGTTCGACAGGTAGCGCATCGATTCACTTCGCTATAGAGCCACTGTAAATGCTTCCTACTGGAGCAGAGTAGCGAAGAGGTCCGCAATCTCGCCTGGTTCGCAACCATCGTTACGCGGCGAAGCCGTGCTTTGTTTTTGTAGGCGGCTTGCTTAAAGGAATACTGAACAAAAATTGGGAAAACTGACAAAACTGCAAAATTCCACTCAAAACATGCAACTTTTCCGATAAACAGAGTTTGTTTTCCGTATTTTTGAACAGTTGGTTGTATTTTTGATGGATTGTAAGCGCGCGGTAACAGCTCGCGAGTGCCAGCAGTGACGTCGAACTCGCAGAGGCGCATGCAGGGTACACGTGTTCTTGTCCTCCTCTTCCTTTTCTGCAGCTGTCCTTTCACTCCCCTCTTTCCCTTCTACAAACGCTCCGGCGCTTAGATTCAGCCGGAAGCATTGTTCGCTGCTGTTGCTGTTCATACCAGTTCTGGGAACCGAAGTGGAAGTTGAGCGAGTCGAGGGACGCGAGCGATGGCTATAGAATTGTTAGTTTGCCAGTTTCCGGGGAGTTTGACGCCACCCAAAGTTACATTCTCTAGTTGACGGCGCTGCCGCTAGACGCGAAATTTTGTGAAAAACGCATTAAATTCATTATATTACCGAAGCTCCTCCTCGGAAGGAAGGTTTTCTCTATCAATTTCAGGACCCAATTTATCGATTTGGCTGAAAATATTGGTGGCAAGAATTTTGTTCAGTATCCCTTTAAAGGGTCCCCGAAACGCTTTTTGAAACAGCTCAGAATGAATTCACTGGTGTTGCCTCACAAATTCAACACCACAAAAATTTTAAGAATCCGTTCACTATGGGCGGAGTTGCACAGATTTGTCACACGCGGCAATCGCATTCTCTCTTCTGTAGTCCCGACGAAAGCACTGGAAGCTAAGCAGGGAGGAATGGCTGGGCTCCAGAGAAACGTCGCACCCGCCCCATGACCTTGAGCACTTTTCGCCTTTTTTTTTCGAATGCGCGGCTATGTCAGTGTGATCGTGTGTGCACGCGTGGACAAGTAGCGGCCTCCCGCGGCGATCTCTGTAACGAGCGAGCGTGCCATGTTCAAATCAGCCAATGGCTGATAGATGGGCTTGCTACGTGTGATTTTTTTTGTCGAGAGACGAGAAAGCAACTTTTAGCTGATTTTGATAATTTATTGTCAACTATAGGCCGCGTGCTGCGCTCTAATATTTGGCTTGCGTGTTGTCGAGAGCCTCTACTACCGATAAGCAGCGTTTTCTGACCATTTTCAAGAAGTGTTGCAGGGCCCCTTTACGAAGCTGTCGAGTGCGAGTGGAGTTACAATGATTTGTCGCATGCTGCGATTCCATTCTCTCTTCTGTTGTCCCGACGAAAGCGCTGAAAGCTATGCAGAGAGGAATGGCAGGGCCACAGAAATACGTCACACGTGCCTCGTGGCCTTGAGCACTTTTTTCTTTTTTTTTCTTCGAATGCGCCGTTTTTTTCGGTGTGATCGCACGTGCACGCGTGGACAAGTCACGGCCTCCCACGGCGATCTCTGCAACGAGCGCGCGCGCAATGTTCAAATCAGCCAATGGCTGATAGATGGGTAATTAACGTGTGATTTGTGGGCATATTCCGGCATTTGTCGAGAGAAGAGAAAGCAATTTTCAGCTGACTTTGATCATTTATTGCGAATTCCAGGCTGCGTGTTGTGCTATATTATTTGACTCGCATGTTGTCGGGAGACTCTGCTACCGATCGGCAGCATTTTATGACCATGCTCAAAAAGTGTTGCAGGGCCCTTTTAGGCCTGTCGCCGATCGATGAACTCTGTCGCCGATCGCCAGTCGACGAGCCTGGTGTGTCAACAACAGACAAAGAAAGAAGAAACACCTGCTTTCAGGACTGGGCCACTGGAGGTCGAAAGAATTTCTTACTCTGTCCGGGAACGCAAAGTGCGAAGTCGTAGCGTAGTGCCAAATAACATGAACCGCCATTGCCGCATGGTCAAGTGGCGCCAGCTGTAGAAGAAAAGCGACAACTCAGAAACACAAAATATAGGTCTTCCGATATTCAAGGTGCGCCCCACTAAGCCTGCAGCCGTGATTATTTCAGGATGTTTTTCGAAAAGGGTGCCGAATACATGCAAATACTTTGCTGTTGAAGTTTAAGGACAAGAACCTAATGGAAATAAAAGCACCTGTTTGTAGCTAACGGGCTACAGCGCGCATGATGTTCACTTGATAGGTTCCAGGTGGACGAAAACCACTTTCGCCGGTGTGGCCTGTGCACGACCTTCAACGCAGTGTACGGTTGATAGCGGCGTTGAAAACAAATGCGCAAGTATACTGCCTAGAGGTAGCTTGTACAATGAGTCTGCTGAAACAAGCTAGGCATTGCTCAGCTATTACTCTTCCTTTCGGCTGCGCTCCGCTGCCCCTCCACTCCTCCGGTGGGTGCGCTGGGCCGCTGAACCGCTCTGCTATTACTCTCTACTCTCGCGGTGTTCATCTAGTGAACATATCAACGTCAGCGGAGTTCATTCAACAGAATCGAAAGTTGGGCTAGTTGGATATGCATGGTATAACTGTCAGTTCAAGCGCACGAATAAACAGAAAGGAAGAGTAATAGCTCTTCCTTTCTATTTATTCGTGCACTTGAACTAACAGGAGTTCATTCAGTTACTCGAAAAAGTGGCGAGCTTCGTTGTCTTGGCACTCCTAACAATTTCTACGCACCGAACCCGCCAGAACATTCCCAGCGTAAATAGAACGAAAGTGGACAAAATGTAGAGAACAGGACTCAAACTTGACAAATACGAACTTGCCTACGATCGTGGTGAGATGTTTCAAGAACGACGCAGGGAATGCGTATCGACCTTCGAGGTGCATCAGGTGGGTGGCCGTGTTAAACCTAATTTGTACCGACCATTTGCACCGACGGATGGACGATTGGAGGGACGCAGGGGCGGAGGCATGGATGAACGCAGGGACGGACGCACAGATGGACGTGCGGACGCACGAACAGATGCACGCACGGACGGGCGAATGGACGCACGGACGGTCACACAGACGGACGCATGGACGGACGGATGCTTCGCCCCACTCTCCATCATTCACTCCGTGGATATGCTGCCATTTTTTCTCGCAATAGTTCTCACAATACTTCTCGCAATAGTTAGGAAAAGTTTATACAACAAACTTTACTCGTCTCTCCTGTCGTTCTTCGGAAGCGATTCCTGTTTTTTTTTTTCACAAGACCACGTGCCCCAGGCTTTATTGCGCTTTTTTCTTGAGTGTTGCCCACTCTAAATTTTCAGAATAGACGGAAAAAAATTAGTTCATTTGTAAACACCATATTATTAGATATATTTTAGACTTTCAAATGAAGGATATATTTACCTGCAACACCGGTAAATAGATGATATTCAAGGGGTACATTTACTATGGAAACTAATATTAGACAAAACACTATTAGGGTTTCTTCCTTCAGCCGCAGAAAAACTAGCAGAAGTTCTTGCTTAACCTTCTGTAGTTAAAATATATTGAAATATTATGGAAAAGGGCAAATATATGTGGGCTTACACCAATCAGGACAACTGCTACTGAGCTTTCAACGTTCTAGGCTGGGAGCCCCTGGCGCACTCGTGATATTCTTGCAGAACAGTTATTAAGATGTTGCGTTTAATTTTAACCTCATAACAGTGAATCTTCCTAATACTGGGAGCTAATATATAATGAGGACAGTCACAAAGAACGTGGGAAATGGTTTCCTGAACACCACGGTCATCACACGTACCTCCCGAAGACGACAGTTTTCACCACCATTAGCACGGCTCAACGATGAGCCACCACTTTCTGAGCAGCCAATGTTCGAGTACCCGAAATTTAGAGCACCGTTCGGACTTGTAGAGTTAAAAGCTAATTTTACCTTTACTAGTTCGAATGTACTCTACGCGATCGAATGTTCAACTAGGTATAGTCCGTCATCACGCAGACATGGTCTTGAAATTACAAAGAGCAGTCGCATCGCATTTTAACGTAGCAGGGCACAACGTCAACGTTCTTGAACTTCACATGCTCGAGTCAAAGTTCCGGTCCACGAGAGACAGAAAATATTAAGAGTCGTACGTTCTTGGCAAGTTCATAACAGTCTACCCAGTAGGTATAAACATTTCTGAAGGGGCTCTAAATGTGTTTGTTATGGTACGGCAAAGTAGGGCGAAATTATGTGTCGGTCAAGTACTGAGACCCATATCCAGCTTTTCTGGACACATAACAGCCAGCACCCCTAGCGGTCTCGGCTCGAAGCTAGTGCGTTTTCAATGGAACCAGTGAATGTTTCTCGAATAAATACTTGTACAGGGTGAATCTTGAGAAACGCAGACAACAGAGCGCCTCTGACCCCCTAAAAGGACGACATGGCTGCAGCGGTCATGTAGGGGTAAGATTCAGTTATACTCCAAGAGCAGTAAAAGATTGTTCAATGGTAGTCTAAGGAAGTGTCGGAAAAAGTGGCCTGTTTTTCGCAAGAAAAACGTTCACTACAGTCAAGCTATTTAGGTTCTAATAAAGGTCAGTGCACCGCATGTAGTCCTGACACTGGGCTTTCGATTGAAGTCACTCTCATTGTGTCGCTACTTGCATAACATTGTTCCTTAACCCGTTTTTTGCAACGCGGTTCTTCAATTGCTTGTAACATATTGAGAAACGCTTCCTTATTACAAGCGGCCCGGCCGCAAACGTGGCGGAGTGCGTTAGTCACACAGTTGCGCAGTGACAACCACCATACCATCAGAGAGGTTTAACGTGGCACGGCGAAGCATTTTCTTTATCAGCCTATGTATTAGTTCCACAGCACCCTACAAGATGTCGCCACCAAAACAAAACGAACAAGTTTCTGTTTCAGTTTCGATTTCTCGCTGTGATCTTGAAGAGTCTTTTGTTTTCCATCATTCTTCTAGTGCATTTTTTTTACTGCACGCATTTCACAGTCTTAAGATGTACATTTGTAACACAGACTTCATTCTTTTAAACACCCTAAGGAAAACAACGCTCTATCAAGGTAGGGGAACAAAGCTCTTTCGTTTTTTAATGAGCGTATTGTGATGTAAACTTTATTCCTATTTTTATGATTTAGTGATGCTCTTATCAGGTCTCTAAATTCACCGATGTAAAGAACGCGAAGTAAGAGTAGAGAACCAAGGCATAGTATATGGCGAAATTATGCGTTTTGTCATTGCTTTTTGACACTGAAGCGTTTCTTTGCGTGGCATCTATCTATCTATCTATCTATCTATCTATCTATCTATCTATCTATCTATCTATCTATCTATCTATCTATCTATCTATCTATCTATCTATCTATCTATGCACCCACGGGTGATTATATCACCGTATGTCCCGTACTAATTTTTGTCTACTAGGTAACCAGGCATTATACGTAGTATATGTCGCTATATATCATATACCGCAATATATACAACGTATATCACCTCATTATCTTGGGGCGAAACAGAATTAGTATTTAGGGGTAACAAGGCTTGTCGAATAAGTTTGACGGGCCATTACATGATTACATTGCAAATCGCCTTGCGCACGTACGTTGCAAACATTTTCCTGTGCACATATGTGGCACATACCCACATACCAAGTGCGGCGGTATGAGGGTATACGACATGGGTTATTGACAGTTTGTTGATGCTGGAGTGGCTGGAACACACATTTGTAATTTAAGTGCAAGACGCTAAGAAAAAATAAATCGGCATCTATGGCCCGATCAAGGCGAGAGGTAAATATTAGGGTCCCAACATAAATTAAAACCAAGCATTCTGTGTCACAATAGAGTACAGTACCACAGCGTCGCGTTAGGTCTCGAAAGTGCTTTAGAAAAACACCATATTGCAGGCGAAACGGCAATTGTGGTTGATTTGCTGGTCATTAAATTTTATAAACATCTCATATGTACCCCTATGACAGAAAATTCACATCGGCTTAGCGTCAGTTACACACTTCATCAACATCCGCTGATGTTGGTCTACGCGCAACTCAGCAGAGTTGCACAAGCGCTACATATCCACTTACCTACAACTCAGCACAAGCGCTACATATCCACTTACCCCTTTTGTGTTGCTAATAACCATGTTGCTGTTGGAAGCATTGCACAACTGCAAAGATCTGGTTATATAAGGTATACGCGACTGTTCAACATATGTTTGAGCGAGGAGATTTGTATGCGTATTTAGCATGATTTCGTAATCTTTGGCCTTATTGAAAAAAGCAGAGCTTTGCTGTAAAGGCAAAGCAATGAACGTGATAGAAACTAATCGGAAGGTCAGGCGATCGGAAGAATGGCAGGCAGATCAAAACGCGCCCCGCATTTCTCACGCTCAAACGACGCACGAAACGTACTCACAGGTACAGATTAACGCGAATAAGCGTCTCGGTTGTAACTTTGACGTTTCTGAAAAACACACCCGATTCGGAAACGGAGGGTGTGACACGATCGCAGTGACCTTTGTGCTCCCGATAACTACAACAGATTCGTCCGACAAAACTCAAAAGCTAGCCAAGACGTACGATTCTCCCCACGGCAAGACTAGGGCGCACGATCGAGCGTACAACCCGTTATTCTCTACGCGGGCCAAAGTACGCGTGACGGATGAGAGCTGCCGCGCGCTCACAGTGTCTTCTTGATGATAATGCTGAAAACATGATAGTACCCCTCCCCCCGATATGCCCGCCAACAGCTGTAAGTGATGGATATGGATAGCTTGCCGTTTGAACACTGGAGGAGGTAGCTCTCGGTGGCTCAGATGGTTAACGTCTTGCATTCCCGAGGCAGAGGCTCTACGTTCGATTCCGTGCGCCGGAGGCTTTTTTCTGGGATATTTTTTCTTTCTTGCGTTTTCATATATAGATACGCATACATATATGGTGCATGACATCGACGCCGGTGGTTAAATCTAGCCGAGAGTGTCCATATGATTGCTATCACAATAACAGTACAAGGTCAAACTCCTTGAGGATGCTTCGCATTACATTGATCCGCATGTTACATCAGATCTAGGTCAACACACGTATGTAATCTGTAGGGCTTCTTCAGAGAAGCCAAAACATAGGATTCATTAAACATATCATTTCAGTGTTTTATCTCAGCCGTGTGTTATTGTGATATCAACTATATGAACACTATCGTTAGGTTCTCGCCGTCGACGTCACCATCGCCATCATGTTCCGTAAAAAGCCCCCATCGACGTCATTGCCCCGTGTACTGTGTGATGTACGCGCGCATAAAGGTGCTGTACGGCAGAGAGGAACAAGTTGATCAAACGCATCGGCCCATCTCCGTCAATCAGAGAGCGCATGTGATAAGATTAATCTGCAGGGGAAGCATACTGCGCACAAGTGCAACTGAAGCAAGGCGTAAGCGCCCTGTTTGCTTTAAATGCGCATAAAAAGAAACGTGGGTGAAGGTGGGGATGAGAGAGAAAGTGTTCGAGCAGCGACTGTGAACGTTGACTATAAGGACGCGGTGGCGAATGTTATATTGAAAAACATCAGCGGACGACTTGTATAGTCTTCTATGTTCTTTGCTCTGTGGATGTCCCTTTTCTAGCACGACTGGCTGCGTTCTGCTGCAGCAGCGTTTTGTACAGTTACGCAACACAAGATGTAAAAATTTAGCCTTACCTAATTAGTTGCTACCGCACTCATTACATCACCCTTGCGGTGAAATGGTGATATTTTTTCGCAGATTGTCCATATCTAAAAAAGCATGCGTGAACTGAAAACGACCAGTATGCCTTCTTTCTTGACCATCATAAAGCTCTGTTCGCTGCATCGGATAGGTTTGTGTGATAAGACATACGTAGATCAACGCTTCACAGAAAGTTTCAGAGACTGGTGCTGTCACGGGAAACAACAAACCGTCATCAATAGAACATATTTGACGATCACGAATAGTCTTTTTTTGTGGCTCGAAAGAGCAAGGGAACCTGCGCTCATGCACTTTTATAACGTTTTAATATTTTGTGGACTTGTATGATTATTTCTATACATTTCTTGTATGTTATTCCATTCCTTCTTTTCTTTTTGGTGAAAAGCGCATATACATATATCTATGCTCGAAAGTATATTCCGGTGCCCTACGCTTTCCGCATTGAGATGTCCGATACCAGTAGCCTGTGACCACTGTGACAACGAAGAAACCATTTCATACATCTTTCATGACTGCTGACAGTATAATGGACCGCAACTATGTCTTTGGATATTAGCTAAACAAATCAGCTAATTAACGTCTGTCGAAGGAAAAAAATGCACTATTACGACTGGGCGAAGGTTCAACTGATGAGAGCAGCTCCAACTCCGAGCTACCCGGTATTGAGGCACCCCCGAGTGGACTAACGGCTTTTAGTGAACGCGAAAAGCTCTTATGAGAGCTACCAAAATATTGCTGTTTTGGGTTGCATCTTTTCCTAATATATGTTCTTTAAGGTGATTACTTTTAAAGTTCGCATGGTGTTTTTCGGAGTTCAATATTATTTTTTCGGAAGAAAATAAGCATTTTATCGTAGTTTATATATTGCTAATCTCCAAGTTTGCGCCAAATTGACGTCTGCTTTCTCAGTTCTCTCACATTGCTCTAAAATCAGATTCAGTGGTATGTAAAGACGAGAAAATAAGGACACATGGAATATATTTTAACTGTCAGGGAGGCACGTGCAAACCGAAGCACAATTAGGTTGAAATGCTTGACTACAGGAATTTTTCCATATAACAATCCTAAAGCTTGTGGTAATATACGAAAATGTATACTTGTTATCAATAAACGAATACTTTACGAGGTAGCTCATGTAAACCTCGGTAAAATAACTACACGAAAAGAGTGCGTTTCCATCACTGAAGTGATGGAAGCGCACTCCTTTTGAGTGGTGATTGCCGGCCTTTGAAGAAGGAGGTGTATCAACATACCGAGTGATATTTTGCTGTCCCAGCTGAACCATTTGTTAGTATATCATAGTGGTCCTATGCCTAGGGAGCTTCTCGTCACATGCGGTTGCAAAAATGTCACTGTCTGTCATCCGCGTAGGTCCGGTTACTCATCGATGGTGACGAAAATTGTTCCATTTTTATAGATGGGTCTGTCGACGCGATGCCTTTCGCATTATTTTCATATAGTTATTTATATATTGAGGAGAAGGTACAAAGCGTAGACACGCTAGCGCTAAAGAAATCTGTTTTGTTATTGCCCTGAGACAGACGCAATCTCTGTTTAGGGAGTGTTCATCACAAAGTTCCTACTTGCCTTTTGTACGCTTTTTTATAATTATGATATAGTTATTCAGTCACTTGGTATCGTGTGTACCACTGGACACTTCATTCAAAAGAGTCCCAAGAGATACATCAGCCAGATTTTGTAAAATTCACAGCAAAACTAAGGTGCAGTATTACATCAACCAAACTGGTGTATGAACCAAACTACCCATGAGTAGACCATGGGTGGTAGGCCATGACGTGTTGCCCTGGTCTACCCTGGGCTACCCATGGGTAGACCATGGGTAGAACAGGGCAACACGTCAGGTTCCCACCTTGCCTAATTGTTTTTTCGCTATGGCATACTCGACGAAAAAGGCCCATATCAAAAAGGTGCCTGCTTTCCTCCTCTCCCCCCACCCCCATAAAGAAAGGTGCCTATGCCCTTGCGGCTCACGTGTCAACGACGGCATAGATCATGCTATTTTGTTTAAAAGCGGAACAAGGTTATAATGGGCGTTAAAAATTAGCAGACCCTGAAGCTTCACCTGAAAGAGTTGAACGTGATAGCAATATTGTGTTTCTTGTGCGTACTTCAAACACTTTACACATGAAACCTTTTTGAACCAGCTATGCACCCTTTACATAGCCTTCGGGCAACAGGCATTGTAGCGTGTGTGCGTTTTGTAGTGGGTTGTCCGACTTTTAACCACTGAATTCAATGTGATAATCACATGTTCTAACGCTTGATTTCCATGGGCGCTTGTACCACACATTATTACTGATATATTTCGTGTTGCATTGTGAAGCATGTATACAGGACCCGTGTGTTCGTAAAGCATGTGTCACTTTCACTGCATTGCCAAGCAGAAGAAGTTATTTTCAATGTATTTACAAGCAGATGCTTGCCTTGTGGTATATCATCCGCTTCACGCTGAAACGACGCGGGTTAAATTTCCGTTCGGACTCAAACGACCTATGTTCGATCCACACTCTGAACTAGGAGTTTTCGTTGGTCATTTTATTTGCATCGTTATGGATATTTGGGTGACGCATATGATGATTTTTCACTCAAAAGTAATGACGCGGAAGTCGAGACCAATGCTGGAATTTTTGCGAAACTGAGCTCCTACACGCTGTTTCCTTAAAATGGGGGTTGATCCATGAAACAGAATGGTGAAACATTTTACAGGTGCGAGTTTATTTATTTTTTTATTTATCACAAGGCACGGAACCCTAACTATAACATAGGACACATCGAGGACGAACCCTGTTGTCCTCGATATTCTAGCCCCAATGGAGACCGTAAAAAAAGTAACAATTTATATTCATAAATATCTATGTTACACTTTTGCGTAGAATAATTGGATATGGTCTCACGACAGTGCCAACAGATCCAACCACACCGCGGCAGAAGCAGGACGAAAAACTGGTGGCCCAAACGAGTTGCCAAAAATTCTTCGCCCTTGCGATATTGTAATGAAAGAAGTTACACTAATACTTTTATTTCCCTCTATTCTCGCCTATGACGTAATGCAAGATTGATTGATTGATATGTGGGGTTAAACGTCCCAAAACCACCATATGGTTATGAGAGACGCCGTATAGTGGAGGGCTCCGGAAATTTCGACCACCCGGAGTTCTTTAAAAACGTGCACCGAAATCAGAGCACACGGGCCTACAACATTTCCGCCTCCATCAGAAATGCAGTCCGCCACAGCCGGGATTCGATCCTGCGACCTGTGGGCCAGCAGCCGAGTACCTTAGCCACTAGACCACCGCAGCGGGGCGGTATAGAAAAGATTACCTGCAGGTGTATAAGCCGCATTTCTACAGAGTAGAACCTAGTTACAGACAATTCGTTAGAATAATGGATGTGACGCAGGGCCGTTTAAGTTCACTGTGATACCAGCTGCCTCGGCGAACAGGCTTACTTCGCTTCCACCTTCCTGTACTCAGCGAGGGTACCAAAAAAGGCGATTGCGTATGCGAACTTAGGACGCAAAACACATGATAACCTTAGTGGCTAAACCGAACGACCTACGGTGACTTCGATTGTTTAGAAAATGGTGGCAGTAACGGTGTACATACACGTTGATTTGCCGCTTTGAGGCGTCATAGATGGTGCGCTGCTGTGATGTACTCCTCCCTAGCCAACATTGACGTAGGCGGAGGAGGGAGTGTTGGCACTCCTTTCGAAATTTTAAAGCCTTGTATGTGTAGACACGAATCTATACAAATGAACGCACGAGCATAAATAAGATATGTACAAATACCCTCCCTTTTTGCCTCGCTTGACTGGAGGAGGTCAGCCGCGACGGTGGCGCGGACCGATGTGCGCGGAACAGACGGCGAATTGGTAGGCAAGAAGACGCGGAGACACGACAAAGTGCGGCTGCACGCAGTTGCCATAGTAACGACAGAGATATCTTACACCGGCTTCTTTGCTGCTGGCTTGCGTTCCTTTCCTTGAATTCTCGGCGCTCGTCACTTTCATAAAAATGTCTTGCGTCGATAACAAGCTTCTCATTCTTGAGTGAAAGTTTTGGAAGCGCGTCGATAATACAATGGAGAGGCAAGATTTAAGGACTGTTTTTGTAAGGCGAAACAACACTCTTAGAACATGTTCTTTCTTTAGTCTACTCTGCTTTCCTGATCAGCATAAACTTATCACGGGCTTTAGACCATCTGGTGTTCTTTCACGTGCACTCACATTGCACAGTTCACGACCCGCTACCATTTCGCCTCCATCAAAATACGAGCACCACAGCCGGGATCAACCCCGCAACCTCTTGGTCAGAAGCCGAGCTTCATAACCACTGCTCCAATGCTGTGATCTTCCTGATCAGCATAGCTTCACCGGGGATATTTACCGATGACACTCTAGTTTAATTGCCGCAATGCCACTTTACGCCGTTCAAAGAGTAATCCCTATATGAGAAGCCAAATTCAGCCGTGACCACATGCATGTCGTCTTTACTGCTGACATACCCGGAACATGTCACCCATGTCAGCACTATACAACAGAGTGAATGAAAACAACGAAGAAGAAAATTGTACGCTCAGAAGCGCTTTTCGCAATCATGTTCTACGTGTAGATTCAATGAATCAAGTGTTCGATGCTCACTATAGACTGCCCTCCGCACAATGTTTGTCAGCCAAACCCAATAATGGTTCATCAACTAAAGAACAGATCAAGCGCGCATTGCTTGTTTGCCTCAAGTTTGGAACCGACGTTCCGCTGCTCGGTAATCGCTGGAAAGAAAAAAAAACAAGTGCCGGTGTTGCATTGAATTCTGCCAGTGGTCTCGTTTCACATTCGCACGTGGCGGCCTCCTTTTTCGTCAATGTTTTTTTATATAGGTACCATTCTGCCATCGCTTAGCGTTCATCTTAGTCACCGATAGCCTGTTTCACCGATAGCACCCCCCCCCCCCCGCCACCGTTCCCTTTACGGACGTGTCACAGCCATAAGAATGCAAACAGCATGGTTGTTGACGCAAAGAAACGTCTATCTTTATACTACACAACGGAGAGAGACCTCCTTGCTCGGAACAATGTGGGCGCATGCGTGGCTGTGTGCTCGCACAGGGGCGCTTTACCGACGAATGGCCATTGGTCAGCTGCTCATAGTTGCCAGGTGCCATCGGGCAAACAAGCAAACAGTCGTCTCAAAAAAGCAAAAAAAATGTGACGGTGCTTTTCTAAATAAGACCAGAATAAGCGGAAGTTAAAAAATTGTTCCTGTTCGTGAAAATTGTGTTGTAGTACGCAAAACAATACTATAGGAATGCATCGCCAAGGTATACGAACCTTTATGTAGCATAATGAAATTAGGTGCATGAATAAAGCAAGAATTTTTATAGTCTTACACTCATCGTCACTGACAGTCTGGCAGATGTAGGTAATTCATGGCATCTATGGGCGCGGAACCATTCATGCTCTTTGCGTTGATTAGTTCCATCATTTGTGCGGTCGGTTGAGAGTCTCAGCAGCAACCTTAACGAAACTTAGGGCCATAGCAAATGTGGAGGATGCCGCTCAGCGTTGCAGTTTTCTTCTTATTTCAGAGGCGCGATTTCACCAGGCTCATGCGTGAAAAACACGCTCGACATCAGCGTTGCTCAGGGTCATGGCCAACAGCGACCACGTGATGACAGAGCGAATACTCTTTTTATCGCACCTCACGAACACTGCGCATGAGCATATCGGCATCCTGTATTCATTCACATAAACTGATAAACTCTTTATGGTAGGTGGTGTGTTGATTGATATGTGTGGTTGGACGTCCGAAAACCAACATATTCGATTATGACAGACACCGTAGTTGAGGTCTCCCGAAATTTCAACCACCTGGTGTTCTTTCATCATCATCATCATTATCATCATCATCATCATCATCAGCTTGACTACGTCCACTGCAGGACAAAGGCCTCTCCCATGTTCCGCCAGTTAGCCCGGTCCTGTGCTTGCTGCTGCCAATTTATACCCGCAAACTTCTTAATCTCATCTGCCCACCTAACCTTCTGTCTCCCCCTAACCCGCTTCCCTTTTCTGGGAATCCAGTTAGTTACCCTTAATGACCAGCGGTTATCCTGTCTACGCGCTACATGCCCGGCCCATGTCCATTTCCTCTTCTTTATTTCAACTATGATATCCTTAACCCCCGTTTGTCCTCTAATCGACTCTGTTCTCTTCTTGTCTCTTAAGGTTACACCTACCATTTTTCTTTCCATTGCTCGCTTCGTCGTCCTCAATTTAAGCTGAACCCTCTCTGTAAGTCTCCAGGTTTTGCTCCGTAGCTAAGTACCGGCAAAATACAGCTGTTATATACCTTCCTCTTGAGGGATAGTGGCAATCTACCTGCCATAATTTGAGAGTGCTTGCCGAATGTGCTCCACCCCATTCCTATTCTTATTCTTCTAGTTACTTCGATCTCGTGGTTAGGCTCTGCGGTTATTACCTGTCGTAAGTAGACATAGTCTTCTACAACTTCAAGTGCACTATTACCTATCTCGAAGCGCTGCTCCTTTCCGAGGTTGTTGTACATTACTTTCGTTTTCTGCAGATTAATTTTAAGACCCACCTTTCTGCTCTCCTTGTCTAACTCCGTAATCATGAGTTGCAATTCGTCCCCTGAGTTACTCAGCAATGCAATGCCATCGGCGAAGCGCAAGTTACTAAGGTATTCTTCATTAACTATTATCCCTAACTGTTCCTAATTCTAGGCTTCTGAAAACCTCCTGTAAGCGCGCGGTAAATAGCATTGGCAGAGATTGTGTCCCCCTGCCTTACACCCTTCTTGATTTGTATTCTGTTGCTTTTATTATGAAGCACTATGGTAGCAGTTGATACCCTGCAGATTTCTTCCAGGATGTTTATATATACTTCATCGACGTCCTGATTCAGCAGTGTCTGCATGACGGCTGATATTTCTACTGAATCAAACGCCTTCTCGTAATCTATGAAGGCTATGTATAGTGGTTGGTTAAACTCTGAGCATTTCTCTATTACCTGATTGATAGTATGAATGTGGTCAATTGTTGAGTAGCCTGTTCGAAATCCTACTTGTTCCTTTGGTTGATTGAATTCTAATGTTTTCTTTACTCTGTTATAAATTACCTTTGTAAATAGCTTGTATACTACAGAGAGAAGCTGATCGGCCTGTTATTCTTCAAGTCCTTGTCATCTCCTTTCTTATGTATTAAGATGATGTTAGCGTTTTTCAAAGACTCTGGTACCCTTCCCGTCAGGAGACACCTCGTAAACAGGGTGGCTAGTTTTTCTAACACAATCTGTCCATCTTTCAGCAGGTCTGATGTTACCTGATCCTCACCAGCAGCTTTGCCTCTTTGCATGCTCTCCAAAGCTTTTCTGACTTCTTCTATCATTACTGGTGGGGTGTCATCTGGGTTACTGCTAGTTCTTGTAGTATTAAGGTCGTGGTTGTCTCGGCTACTGTACAGATCTCTGTAAAACTCCTCTGCTATTTTAACTATCCTATCCATATTGGTAGTTATTTTGCCTTCTTTGTCCCTTAGTGCATACATCCGACTTTTGCCTATCCCAAGTTTCTTCTTCACTGCTTTGACGCTTCCTCCGTTTTTCAGAGGGTGTTCAATTCTGCCCATGTTATACCTTCTTACATCGCATACTTTACGTCTATTAATCAACTTCGAAAGCTCTGCCAGTTCTATTTTGTCTGTTGTACTTGACACTTTAACGTTCTTTAACGTGCGCCCAAATTGAGTTCATGGGCATCGTAGGTGGTGTAATTTTACATCATGTACCATAAAAGACATGGGCGTCAGTCACCTTTTGGTTTTGCTGAATGATAAATTGAATTGTTGAACTAAAGGCGAGATTACAACACCTACGGTAAAGGTTTTATCAGTTTACATGATTTTACTATGCCAATATTTCTCACGCGCAGTGTTCGTGAGGTACCAAAAAAAACGAGTATATTTTGTGGTGTCTCGATGAATAAATATCAGTACTTAGTCTGCTCTGGTCCAGTGGGTTCCTTTCACACACACATACTCGCGCGCGCGCGCGCGTGTGTGTGTGTGTGTGTGTTTGACAACAAATTGAGTGTCCCGGGCGATGCAACAATACTTTCCTGAAAAAATTTAAGGTAAGCCCCTACCAAAAAAGGGGGGGGGCAAGTGACCATAAAGAGTCTCGAAAAAAAAAAACAAAGCCGAAAGTCGCTTAGATTTAGCGGAAGTGACAAATCTGCAGCCGCTCCGAATCTTATCCTGGGCACATATACGTGGGGCAATGAATTACAGAGGCAGTACAATCGAAAGCTTCTACATGGAGCCGTGACCGACTTTAGGACAACGCAGACACACGGGCCATGTTGAAGTCGTGGACGACGAAGGCCGGCCGAAGCAGCGCGTCAAACGACACAATACAAAAAAATTTATTCGCCATAGGCAGGCACGCGCTATCATTAAAAAAAGACTGTCAGCTTCTTATAAGTCCTGGCAAGCTGAAGCTGGATCTCCCGCTTTCTTTAACTTGCTGCCGCTAGCTAACGTGGATGAATTAGTGGAAGCACGCCCCCCTGGGCGATCGTCACGTTAGCGAGGAGTTTGCCGAGTTCTTCGTCGGTACGAATGGCCAGCAGGAGGTGGCGTGGCGTGATCCTCAATTTTTTGTAATCCCGTGCCGCGTTCCCGGCAAGTTCCAGTAACTCGGCGGTCAGGTACTCCATTAACAGCTGCCAAGTACACTGGAGCGGCGGCGCTAACGTGCTCGGTGTAGGTTGCCGTCCGGAGCATTCTGTGGATGCGGCCCACCGGGAACCTGACGCCAGCTCGGGAAGAACGGCTCTGCTGCTTCGCTCGGGTAGGCGTCTTGCCACTGCCACTCGAGTCTCCACCAGGAGTCATTGCCGAGACGAAGGAGTCAACCAGGCCCGTGACGATCTACAGGGCAATACACACAGGGTGTTCGTCAGTTATCAACTGAAGAAAAAACAACTAAAAGCAGCACAATGCGTTGCGAAATGAGGCCGCAGGGAATTACTCTCACTGTCAGTAAATTTAGTTAAGGATGGTTCACGACGTTCTCGATCTGTAACACTAAGTTGGACAATGTATCTTGGGAAGGGGGGGGAGAGGCGGCTCAACAACACTGTGCATAGCTAATTTTGAGAGCCGTAGACAAGGCCGCAACACGGCGCAGTCTGTAACAACCGAGAGGGGCAGACGCTTCGGCAATTCGTGAACCATATTACGCCACAGATAGCCCATGCACGTGCGGAAACATTGCGAAAATTCACGCCCGTACCACCTCGAAAATCACGTGACACTGCACCTTCGTGCTAAATCCGTATGAGCGTACACGGGCTCCACCGGCATGTTAGACTGCGCTGCTTTTGAAATCCAGCAACGAAAATGGTCTGGCATGTACAATGAATTACGCCCATAGCTAAAAGGTAAATGACGCGCATATAGCGCACGCGCAAAGGTAGACGTTGATTTGGCAGTCTTATTTGGTGCGATATTTAGTATTAAGCGATACCGAATGTTACAAAGCAGAACGGATATGCCCTGCTGAATGCGGGCGCTGGAACAATGCACTGCTAATCTAGGTGCACTTCCGTGAACCCTCTTACCCTTATGAAAATTTTCAGTTGAGAAGAGCTGAAAAGTTCCGCGTGTATGCAGTCTTTCAACCGCAGTCAAAAGTGGTTGCCAACGTAGGTGGGTGCTGGTTTAATCTAGGTCCCGTGCCTTGATTTGCCACAATGTCTCTCGTTTCCTGCGTGGAACAGATAAGCGCTAATCAGATAGTAATCGACGCTGAATCACTGAAGTAACTTTTTTCGGCAGGGCTTCAACGAAGTACCCAAGTAACCTCATGTACTCGGAAACTAAGTGTTATCGCTATGCAGGATGAATAAAAATATTGTGAACTTTTGCTTTTTTTTCTTGATAATTGCGTGAGCATATACAAGAGATCCGATGTGCGTCGTGCGGTAGAGCACATCTAGAACACGCACCAGAGTACGCGCATGCAGCCAAAGTAGAGACATGGGAAAATGCTTTCTGTAATAGGTTGTAGAACCAAGAAGGATGGCAGCCTGCTTTTCATGCTGCGCCATTCAGTTTTGCTTGTATTGCAAACGCCACCGTATTAAAACGTAATCCGCGTGTGAGGGTCGGGGTCCTTTTCGATGCTCACAGAGGCATAGAGCAACATAAAAAAAAATTAACAGCGGTCACTGCGGCCAAAGGCGGGGACGCTGCGCAGCTTAACGCCAGCCGTATAAGGTGCCAACACATCACTCACTGCTTTCAAGGAAACACGCGTACTAGTTATCTTACTACAGCACCTTTTCTAGTGCATCATACATCTATGTGTCTTTACAACTGCGATTGCGGCTTTCTTGTTCGTCTTAATCGCCTCGCGTACACATGGTTCGGTAGGATCTTGTATGAGTCGGATGCGAGAGAAGCGCACATGGCGTCGACGCGAAGGTAACGCTATCACGCTCTGTGTTCGGGAGCATTTGGGGCAATGAAAAGTACGGATAGCAGCAGGTAGACGTGATATAAGGTGAGCAATACCATGCCCGGTGTGTGTCGCGGTAATCTCTTGAACGTCTGCGTCTCGGCTATTGCTGCTGCTATAGTTACGAACGCCATTAATACTTTGTAAATATGCGCTATTGCATTCTTCATTGAAGCCTTAAAGTAACATTTCTCGCATTGGGCTGTTCGGCGCAGAGTTCTGCTGTGTGCTCTTCGCTTCGTGTATTAATTTCGTCAATTGCTTCACACGAGAAAAAAAAAACTATTTGGAATGCTGCGCAGCACGTTTGCGAGAAAATCGTTTCTTTTTGGCTCAACAAAGTGAGGCACCACTCACGTTTATTAAGTCTTCTTGGAGCCGGTGAATGTTGTCGAATTCACTGAATGAGTGAGATTTTGTAAAAATTCAGTTATCTGTGGCGTTAGCGAATCGGCTAATGCTCTAAAGAGCACAATAATAGAGAACTGGTGAATCTAGAAAAATGTTTGTGAGCTAAAGCCTTTGACTATCGATTGCTCTTTAGCTGCACTGACATCGCACTTTACACAGACCTCTGCCACTTCACTGCCAACGAAATTTGACAGCCACGGCCGGGGTCGAACCCGCGACCTTCGGGTCGGCAGCCGAGCATCGTAGCCACTGCTTCCCCGAGGCAGACAGACGTGTTTTCTGCTCGTGTGTGCAGTCGCTTGGGCTGTAGCTAGACCACTCCAACCACCTTACTATCAAATTCTTCCGTGCTGCCATGCACTGCGAAACAACACAACAAAAAGCGCCGGAAGGCCGCCTGGAAATCTGTCTGGAACACATTTTTATAATCGAAAACAAGTTGTGGAATGACCATTGTTAACTCAGACGGCCTCTCGCCGTCACGCTCACGAACCCGCAACCACTGCAGAGGCCCATGGATGACTGTAATCTGTAGGCTGCATGCCACGAATGTGAAATCGACAGCAAGGTATTATAAAGAGAGATACATTCTTGTGACACATGCTTTGGTAACGAGTATGTTTTATCCCGTGAAAATTTCGTGCCCAGGGAATTTCCGCGTGTTAAATTTGGCAATAATGGCAAGAAAATTTTTTTTACAACGTACAATTTTTTTACAAATTTTTTTACGACCTTGTCGTTGTACGCTGTAACATGCACACACACACATAATATATATATATATATATATATATATATATATATATATATATATATATATATATATATATATATATATATATACTACACTAATAAAGAACACAATAATATCTTATATGACCAAGTGATGGCGTCGCGGGAAAATATCCTGTTTCACGCCCCAGTGTCCGCATATCGATGCCACGTCAAGTGGTCTTCTTCGCCGCACTTAATGTGACAGCGGTGGTTGGCTCGTCACATCGGCGAGTCAACATTTGGGCAGTCTCGGCTCATGTACCCTTCCTCGTGAAACTCGACCTATGCTCGGCTGCTGGCAGTGCTGACCACTGATATGTCCCGCGTAGAATTGTGAATGCTCTCGTAGATAGAAAGTACCTCTTCCGTATCCAGGATTGCCTCGCAGCAAAGGTCAGTGCTAACAGACATGACTTCGTTGCTCCGAACAGATTACACGGTTCCCCAACCTGCATCTGTATTCGCTATCTTCAGAGTAAGAACGCGTAGAGCCCCCGATCATGGGACGCCATGAATTGCGGTGCTAACGGCGGTACACTTCTGTAGCCTGACTGCATAGACTTACCTTCACGCTACCGGAAGGCCTTTGATTCCGTCGAGGATTCCGATCTTTGCAGACGTGCTCGCGAGGTAGATGTGTCCACGAGGCGCGTGGTGACTACGGTCATCGTCTTCTGATGGTGATGATGATGCCTCTACAATATCTGATACCCACTCATTGGGATTGGCCGAAAATCGATATATGATTTTCTTAGACATCTTAAGTATTACATAGAAGAACCAGCTTAAAATCCGCCTTCATTCGATTACGAATCTTTGTACAGCAGAACAAATATTCCGGTGACGTTCTTCTGAAGCGATACTCGTTTTATTCTTCACGATAGCACGTCCTCTTTGATTTCTTGATCCCTATTTTTTTGAGGATCACCCAATACAAAATTTTAGTATGGGGGTAAATCACTGAGGTTTACTGTAAATACTATAATATCGATTTTGAAATCCCGTCAAATTCCTGATTGCCCATTGGCTGAGTTACCGAATTCCTCAGTAATAAATGGAGCTAAATTGTTATTGGGGTTTCTTTCCTAAACCACACTTGAACTCGCACAAAACCTTGCACACAGCTTCGATTAGATTGATTTGATTTGTGGGATTTAACGTCCCAAAACCACTATTTGATTATGAGAGACACCGTAGTGGAGGGCTCCGGAAATTTCGCACATCTGGGGTTCTTTAACGTGCACCCAAATCTGAGCACACGGGCCTACAACATTTCCGCCTCCATCGGAAATGCAGCCGCTGCTGCCGGGATTCGATCCCGCGTCTGGTATGCTCTTCCGGAGGTGCACTGAGGTATACGGGATGGAGGCACTTTTATTTTTGTTATTTTTCGTTTCTTGTCAGTCAGTTCTGTCTTTTTATTTTTCATGTGTAGCCGCTCCACCTTTTGATGATGATGATGAATACCTATATGTATGGCTCACGCCCACTCTTCGGGACTGGCCCAGGAACGAAATATTTGTTTTAATAAGTGTTCACATAGGAATTGTATGGCTAATTATTTATATATTAGTCAAACTAAATTACAGACGCTAACATAGATAGTTCAGGTCTACACCATTCTGATTAATTCAAAAAAACTTTCACAGTAAAATGGAAATCTCAGTCACAATGACGACGAGGGGCTCCCAAAGATAGAGTATTTGAAGTGACGAAATCTAATCGCATTCGATTAAACACTGTTTTGAAAATGTTTCCTCACTGTAAATTGAAGCGGATGCATGACAAAAAATGATTTTCAGTTGTTTCGTCCTTGTTACAAGACTAGCAAAGAGGGCAAGAAGCTAGACAACCCCTGTGCGTATATACTATAGTGTAATTTCGGAAAGCAACAGCGCAATTTTATAGAAGTAACTATACTACTTGTCGTGTTGAACAGTAATTGCTACGATAAGAGGAAAGAGGGGTCAATACTCGCTTAGGCGATTGATAAATGACTTCACAGGGTCAAGTTATTGCTAGCCTTCTTAATCTGTCACGAATCAGGAGTGCTGTTGTCAGAATAATTAAGAATACATGTCGGACCACTGAGAGCGCCTTTCGCCGGAACGTCCGCTATTTCTTAATTTTGGCTATTTTTGTCCCTTTGTGACCCGGTACCCAGATTGATTTGATTAGAGTTATGTGGGTAGGGAATAGAACAGAAAAGGTCTGTGATATAATTGAGAATAATAATAACAGTGTGTAGGGTTTCACGTCGCAAAGCCACGTGTTAAGTGAGAACCGCTTTTTTAGAGAGTGGCGAAC
This sequence comes from Rhipicephalus annulatus, assembly GCA_013436015.1. Classification (NCBI taxonomy): domain Eukaryota; kingdom Metazoa; phylum Arthropoda; class Arachnida; order Ixodida; family Ixodidae; genus Rhipicephalus; species Rhipicephalus annulatus. The sequence goes on along the minus strand of WOVY01002777.1, from coordinate 192,748 downwards.
ACGCAGATGAAGTATCTGTAACTATGACCACACTTGAGGTTGATGGGCTGAGCTTTCGAATGTCATTCCGCCGAAGAAACTGATAAGAAATTAGGGAATCCTATTGAGAATGGGCCTTTGAAGGTTTTGAAAAAAAAAACCGATGCGGATTTTTTTCAGAGCGTGAGGCATTCGCAGCTATAATAATCTTTTACATTTTTCCGCTCTAAAATCTTTAGCAGGAGCTAGTTTAATATATTGTAAATCGAAAACTTTGCATGATTTGGATATAAACCCTGAAAAAAAAACATTTTTAAAGTTCCGTCTTTCATTACCGATGCAAGAAACTTCAGTCAGTTTAACATTCAGTGGTTCAACAAGTGCTTATACGAAGTCTAACCACGCTGTATGAAACCGAAGTGAATAAGATAGAAAAAATACAACTCATACTTATGTGCACATGAAAAGAATTCATGTGTTTATAGAATTCCCATAAATTCTTAGGAGTGATTTCACAGTTACTATCCGAAATCTGCACAAAAAAGAGGACAACTTCGTTTCTAAGTTGAGGACCTTAACGGCTGTGAATTTCGATAGTCCAAGAAATAAATTTTGGGCTGCCCTTTCCAAGAGTAAAAGAGTTCACAATTTGTAAGCCGGTGCACCAGAATATAAAACACATCCAAATTCTAATACGGGTATAAACCACAGGTGTCTTGAAAAGCGGCATGTATGTAGATTTTGTAAAGCATAATTAGTGATTCTCTCCGCACCCCTGATCGACTGATACACAGTCTTCGTAAGACTCTCAGTGCCCGTACTCTTTTCCTGGTCGTATGCCAAAGAAGGTGGTTATCATGAGATATTCCGAGATATTTTACCGAGTTCAACTGTAATATGTACCACAGGTTGCAAGTTATTCTAGATAAAAGTGACTGAGTTAAATCCAAAAGTAAAACTGCTATTGCGCTTTTTCAAACAATAAGACATGAATGAATAGGCTGCAACCCATTATCAAATGCTTGCTTTTACGTTTGTAAGCGAATATAAAGTGATTGTATATAATTGTCTAAAGAAACAAAAGCTATAAACATTTCGCCAATACATGTCTGTTTGGTTCAGCATGACAGGGATTAGTGCTTAGCAATATATCAAAAAAAAGAAGCGAGGTTACCGCTCCCTCAAGAACTGCCTCGTAAGCTCGGTATGTATATTTGAAGAAGGCACTATAATAAACAATAAAGCTCCCAGTCTCAGTTAAAAACTCCTTGAACTACCTGACCATATATTTAGAGGCATCATAAAATTTTATTTTCTTCAATTATATTTTATGTTCTACTCTGCCATAAACTTTCAAGTGAGGAGACCATTGATGCTTTTGTTTTCTTGTTTCTTTTTGTTTTTGCTCACGCGGGTATAGGGAGTACAGTGTGCGGAGCACGAGGACCCGACAGCGTCGACAGGCGGACACTGGGCGCGCTTGATCGCAGCTTTTATCACGACATAGTCTGAGGTGCTGTTGCATGATTAATTTGAATGAATCGCTGATCTCTGAACCAAAATCGCTCCGTACCGGCCGCGATGGCCAGCGAAAATGTCCGTGCGACACCGAGATCATGGCGCCGTGTGAAAGCAAGACTGATTGCATGCGTAAGTTCGAGCCACAGACGCTTCCAAGGAGCCAAGCTGGAGGTGGCAGGGCCATTTCGACAAGAACTAAAAACAAAAAATACAGATCTCGCATTTCGTTTTCATAATCTCACTTCCAGCGTTCTCAAAGTTATTCAGTTTTAATTAAACGAAACTCAAGGAGCAAGCGAGCATAGCTTAGGTAGCGCAAAAAAAAAAGTTCGACCGCAATGTTCTGTTCGTACCAAAGCATATTGCTTGACGCTCAGTGAACAAACTCTGAAAGCAGCTTGCTTCTCTAATATCCTCACCGATACCGCAGCGCAGAAAGTAAAAACAAACAAACATCGCGTTGCATTGTCAGCGCAGCGCGATTAAACGCTACATTCCTTAGAGTTACTTGTGTATGCCTCTTCTTGAATAAAGGTAGACATGGCAAACATCGAAGCGTTCTTGTGGCGCCACAGATGTGCGCAATAATTGCTTTTTAATAGACAATCGCACAACAATGAACGCTAAACCTTGAGCAATATTGGTAGGCGCTTGCGGATGGGGTTGGCCGTTTGGTGCCGTTTGAGGTATCGTTAGGGCGGACAGACAGACAGACAGACAGACAGACAGAAGACAGACAGACAGACAGACAGACAGACAGACAGACAGACAGACAGACAGACAGACAGACAGACATCAAATTTTTTTCGTCGAAGGTCCCCAAGAAAGACTATCGTCTTTAGAAACAAATACGCTTTTTGATACACCAAGGGTGCGTCTAGGACGGCCAGACATTTCGTGCGGAATGCTGCGAGCTGTCTGGCCCGGTATGCCTAGGAAAACTATCAATTCAGTGGCAGTCGTCACCGTCGAGATAACGCCAATGCACCGCACCTCTTTTATCTGTGCACTGAGGCGAAGCGACAGTCACAGAGTGTGTGCACCATTTTTTACTACATTTTATCCTTTCCCACGTCACTGCATACGTCATGGCGGCACTCTCAAATTCTTCAAGGTCAATACGCCACGTGGTGTCGTTCATGTGAACTAGGCCGATCGTGCCCAGAAAATCGGGATATGCTTCGTCTCAGCAGGTGAAGCACCATAGCCACTTGAGATTACCGCTGGGTAGTGAGACAAGCGTACACAAACCTCGTGTAACGACTAACGCCAAACGTTTTATGTGGGTGTAAGCCTCCGTACTCCGAAATTCTCTCAATCTTCTGCTTCCCCCTCAAACTCCGTTAAGCACCACCATGACACATATATGACTTGTGCAATAGCGAAGCAATTTTTCGAGAGCATAGATATAAAGCCAGCGATAAAATTCGTGGTCACACGTTCCAGCTTTTGATGTTAGTCATCTGTGCCGAACGTTTCGGTCTGCATGAGTGCGTGCTGGTTCATAGTGATAATTTTCCATTTACAACAAAAGGTCAATTTCGACCGTAACAGCTCTACTCTAAACAAATGTGGCCGCATCAAAACATCATGTGACCGGCCTCACGGAACGCCAATCAGTTTCGGCTCCCACGTCATTACTCTCCGCATATCGAGTAGCTCATTCGAGAGCGGACGCGGTAAAAGAACACAACCTTAGGAGACGCTGTAATACATTATATTTGCTGTTGACAAGCTGAAAAAATATTGAAACGAATTATGCTATTCGAAACCGCAAAAATGTCTTTTGAGACCGTGGGGTAGCATCGCGTCAAAATTGCGTGTCCTCTTTTCCTGCAGCGCCAGAATATATACGGACTCATATGGCCCTCCTCGCCACGCTTGCAGTGACTTCGTTTGTTGAACCGCTATCACCCAGATTCGGCGCGTGGGCTATCCCTGCTGATGTGCCCTTCGTGGTTGCAGTTGACATATAAATGCTCGACGTGCAGAGCTGTTCACCGATCTGCCCCGTGGGGAATGTTGATGCTCCCGTAGATGTAAGGGAAATCTGTCCATATCCAGGATTTCCTTACACCAGTGGTCCGCTCCAGTAGCCATGAGGCTGTCACTCCGCCTGGATACCACAGTGCAACAACCTTCGCCTGTATACGTCAATTTTCATAGCAAGAATGTGTGCAACCACTGATCACGGAATTCAATGAATTGCGGGGCTAACGCCGGTATCCCTCTGTAGCAAGACCGTATTCATTTACCCTGAAGCCACCACGAGCTCTCTACTTTCATGGGCGCTTTGGGCCACTGCTGACGTGCTCGTTCATGAAGATGTCCACGAGGTTGGTGAGTTGGTTGGTTCCTCAACACACTGCAAAAAATATTTTCCCTTGATTACGTAAAAAGGCGTAGGTAACATGCTGCCAGCCACTTTCGTAAAAAAAATAGTATACCAGGAATCACGTAGAGCACATGGAACGTACAGCCCGTTCAACTTTCACAGAGATCTCCGCATTGAAGAAATAAAGTAGTGGCTGCTATGGAACAACACTTGCTCCGTAGGGTAATTTCTGACACATTATTCATAATACTATTGCTACATGTTCATAAATACTAACGTGTCTTCATTAGATTCAAAATGGGCATACGTAATCATCAAATCATTCTTCTGCAAGTACAAGGTCATTCAAAATTTCCCAGGCCACTATTTCAACTAATCCTGTGGCAGCGTAACCTGGGAACTTTTGACGGCACCTGCACAGCCGCTTCCCGGCTCTAATCTGATACTGTCTCTGGTGGCCGTGTGAACAGGGCGATAATGAAAGTGCCAGCTAATACGCCAGCAGCAGCACGGCCTGGCAAGCTGTGACATGGTGTGCGCTGACACCTCAGAGGCTGCTGGCGTTGCGGAGATAGTCTCCAACGCGGCCGCCACTGCACTGCATCTATGGTTCATTCCACTCTGGGCGGCAGCGCCTGACACTGAGACTTGCGTACATGTGGTCACCATTACCACACCCGGTGCTGTAACCGGCCTGACAGGTACAAAGGCTACTGCGGGCGGCAATTCCAGGCGACCTTTCTTGGCGACCGCGCAGGCGTTAGCTGAACCATACTTACTAATATATGTATATATGTTATATTAGAAAACTGTACCATGCTTAAAAATATAGTATTTACAACAACACTGAGAGATTTCGGCCTAATTTTAATCTTCGTAATGGTTACTACTGAGCAATAAAGGAAGAAGAAACCCTCTCTCATGTGGTGTTGTGAAGAAAAAAAAACAAGGATTGCTTTAAAAATAGGTCTAATTTTTCTTTACATTATTCTATAATGTGTCTACAACATTATATACGCATAAAAACCCGAACGTTTCAGGATCTGCTCTGAAGGTCTCAGGATTTTCCCATGACTCATTTTTTTCCCCCATGTACCCTACCATATCGAATGGATTCAAACGCAGGTTGTGGCGCCCTGGAATCTGGTCGAAATGAAAGCGTCATGGCTACTAGAGTGCACCGCTGCTGCCAGGCAATCCTGTATACGGCAGAGTTCCCTTACATCCACGGCAGCATCAAGTATTCCACATGGGGAATATCCATGAACACCACTGCACGTCGAGTTTCATATGTCAACTGCAACGAGGAAGGGCACATCAGCCGGGATTTCCCCAACGCTGACTCTGGGTGATAACGATTCAAAAAACGAAGTCACATCAAGTGTCGCCAGGAGGGTCGATAAGTCGGCATTGATATTCGAACACTGGCGGAAGAAGCGCAATTTTGACGCCACGATACCACGATGAGCCTACTACACATTTGTTTTTCAAATAGCATAACTTATTTGAAATATTTTCGGTCTGTAAGCAGCAAATATAATGTATTAATGCGTCCACTTAGCGTGTGTTCCTTTACCGCATCCGCAAATGGAGCTACCTATTGCGGAGAGAAATGGCATGGGAGCCGAGACTGATTGGCATTTGGCAGGGTGGAGCACATTTTGTTCTGGTACCGCCATATTAGGTTTAGTATAGAAGAGCAGTTAAGGTTATGATTTACGGTGTATCGTATCAAAAATTGCCATCATCAGGAACCGGCACGCACTCATAGAGATCGAAACGTTCTGCACAGATTGCAAACATGAGTAGGTGAAACGTGTGACTCCGGTTTTTATCGCTGGTTTAATTTCGACGATTCTCTAAGAATTGCTTCACTCTTAAGATGATTGCACAAGCGATATATGTGTCGTAGTGGTGGTTAACGGAGTTTGAGTTTGGAGCAAAGGATAAAGAAAATTTCGGAGTACAGATGCTTTGCACCAACATAAAACGTTTGGCGTTGTCTTGACACGAGGTTTGTGTACGTTTGTCTCACACCCAGCGGTTATCTATAGTGGTTATGGGGCTTGACTGCTGAGACGAAGGTCTCAAGATTTGCCCCACGTCTTATTTTCCCCAGTTTACCCTACCATGCCGAACAGATTCAAGAGCCTCTTCAGAAACATTTATACACAGTGGTTGGAGTGTTCTACAATTGCGAATAGGGTACGACTCTATATTTTCTGTCTCCTGCAGACCGGAAGTTTGACGGGAGTATATGAGTTTAGGATCGTCGAAGTTGCGTCCTGCTACGTTAAAGTGCTGTGCCACTGCTCTCGGTAATTTCATGACCATGTCTGCGCAATGACAGTTTATGCTTATATGATCATACGATCGAATTGGTAACCTTTGCACTAGTACAAGTAAAACTGGATTCCGCCTGGACAAGTGCAAACGGTATTCCAAAATTTGGGTACACCGAGATTGACTGCTCTGAGAGCGGCTGTCGTCGTAGAATCGTGCTAACAGCACGGGAAGCTGCTGTCGTTGGGAGCTACGTGGGATCACTGTGGCTTTCAGGTAAGCATTGCCCACATCTGTTGTGGCTGTCCTCATTATAGCTACCTAGAATATGCGAACCCACAGTTATAGGGTTCAAATGAATTGCAACTGCTTATAGATTATTATACAAGGAGCGCACGAGCGTTCTAAAAGCTGCAAGCCTCAACATTAAGAATTTCTTAGCAGTTGTGTTAATTGCTGTAAACCTACAAAAAGTATTGCCACTGTCGATAATGATTCTTTATTTTTTTAACTACAGAAGGTCATGCAAAACTTGTGCTACTTTTTCTGCGGTTAAAGGAAGAAACGAAAAGAGTAGTTTTGTTTCATTACATTTAATAAGTAAATAGACCACATGGCAATCTACTATTTACCGGTGTTGCATAGTGAATATAACCTCCATTAGACAGCCTAAAAAGATTGCTACGATATTGAGGGGGCGCGTGGAAGAAGAGAACGAGGTTGGCACGAGCGGTGATCGGCCAGATCCTTGGAACCGACCGACCGACCGACCGACCGACCGACCGACCGACCGACCGACCGACCGACCGACCGACCGACCGACCGACCGACCGACCGACGACCGACCGACCGACCGACCGACCGACCGACCGACCGACCGACCGACCGACCGACCGACCGACCGACCGACCGACCGACCGACCGACCGACCGACCGACCGACCGACCGACCGACCGACCGACCGACCGACCGACCGACCGACCGACCGACCGACCGACCGACCGACCGACCGACCGACCGACCGACCGACCGACCGACCGACCGACCGACCGACCGACCGACCGACCGACCGACCGACCCTGGACTCTCGCATTCATTATCTCTCGTAAATAAAGGCATCTCTCCGTAACAAGATTGGTGGAAGGTGCGGGGTACAGCGGAGTGATCCCAGGCGAACGATCACGGAAGCTCTACCTCAAGAACTACGCCGAAGCCGCCGACTGGCTGGTCTATCATCGCTCTCTATGGATCCGATAGCTGACGATGACACCACGCACTCTTTGTCTGGCGCTACGTGGCCCCGACACATAGTACCACGAAGCTTCTCTGGGAGGGTCGGAGAAGACGTCGACGAATGGCTGAAACACTTCAACCGTGTGAGTAAATACAACTGTTGGTATGCGGCCTCCCGGTCGTCCAACGTCGGATTGTTTCTTCAAGGGACGGCGTTGGTGTGGTTTGAAAACCACGAAGAAACATTAACGACCTGGGAAGCGTTTGAGAAAGAAATAGCAAGCTGCTTCGGGGACCCATTGATGAAGAAGAAGCGCGCTGAGCAAACTTTCATGCAGCGTGCTCAACTCCTCGGTGAAACATGTATAACGTACATTGAAGAGATTCTGAAATTGTGCAAGTCTTTAGACCCACGCATGAAAGATGATGACAAGGTAGGGTATCTCCTCAAAGGGGTTGCTTAGGATGTCTACAATTTCCTCATTGGCAAGGACACCTTATCGTCTGTAGCGGACGTAATACAACACTGCCGCACGTTTGAGACCCTGAAGGCTAGGCGCATCAATCCCAAATTTGGTAGACTTGCCAACGTCACCACCGTTGCAAGTGTCGACGTCCCTCCAACATCCTTCTGTGATCTTGCCTTAATGATTAGGCAAATCGTACGCGAAGAACGTAGACGACGTGATGCTATCAACCCGCTGAGAGCACCTGCTAACAACACCTCCCCGCCATACGACGCAATGTGTGCTGCCGTTGATGCCACGCTATATGATGTGCCCCAATCAAGAGCACCAGAGCCCCCAACCGACAACTTACATCATCGTCATGGTTTCCAGAACGCCTCCCGCCAACCGCCTACAATGGTGTCTTCGTGGGACGATCATGGGCACATGGCGCCTCGTGGAAGGTTCGGCGACGTGCGTGAGGCCCCGGTGTGCTATAACTGGGGTTTCCATGGACATGTGGCTCGATTCTGTGGTCAAAGGCGTCGCCGCAAGCAGCGCTACTACGAGGGATCATCAGCTTCTCGACAAAACCGCTGGCGCGATGGTATGCGTTCAATGCGGGACGCGTACGTTGGGGACGGCTTCCAGCAAACGACCCACAGTTATACACATGTAGGAGGGAATTTCCACCGGAATTTACGCAATGACTCGCCTTCCTCCGTGCGAAGCTTGACGAACCCACAACACGCCGGTTCCGTTCCCCATCTCCTGGTTGACGCGTCACCTCCCCGCCTCCGGGAAACTAGGTGGTGCGGCCAATGGAGGTGAGGTCGCCGAACATTTGTAACTACATTCGCCTAGGCCTCCACCCGTTTTTATGACACAAAATAGGGTCCCCGTGCTGATTGATGGACTTCCTACGATGGCTTTGATAGATACTGGAGCAGCTGTTTCAGTGATGAGTCTTTACTTCAAATAGCGGCTAGGACATAAATTGATGTTTCGCTGGGACAGTTGTGCATCATTTCGTGCAGTGAGCGGGGAGACAGTGTGCCCGATCGGTGTGTGTGTTGTTAGTGTCACTTTGGGTGACAAGGTCTTCGAGTCTGAATTCGCTGTCCTGACCAGCTCCACCCATGACATCATCTTGGGGATCGATTTTCTACGCGAGTGTGGGGCTACTGTAGATTGCGGTGCTGGCGAGATTATGCTATCGGTATTTACTGACGATCCTAGGTGCTGCCAAGGATCTATTACCGTAATTGAGGATGTTGTCTTGCCGCCCAACTCGATGAAGACCGTACGCGTTGACGCCTCTGCCTCGGACGCCGGAAAGTTTGATGTTCTTGTGGAGCCCATTCCTCTCGATTGCGCTAAGAAAAATGTGCTCGTTCCACATTGTGTTTTGTCGATCAGTGATAGGCGATCGGCCTTATGGGTGTCGAACTATTCAAATGAACCTGTTATGCTACCCTGCGGAATGCGACTCGCCCTCTTCGAACAAAATGCGACCAGTTTTATTGCATCTTTAACCGACGAGAGAGTAGATCCTATTCGTTCAACGTACCATACAGAAGCCAACTTTCTTGGTATGGTAAACAAGTCGCTATCATCAGAAAAACGTCAAGCTTTGGTCGAAGTCCTTGCGAAGCACGCTACTATATTTGACTTTGCGCAGAAAGAAGAGCAAATAAGTGTACCCGAGTCGCGTACTCGCCATGGCATTGACACAGGATTCGCTCACCCTATCCGGCAGAAACCATACCATGTCTCATCTGCGGAGTCAAGGTCATTACTCAACAGGTAGAAGAGATGTTAAAGAAAAGGGTCATCCAAGAGTCGTGTAGCCCTTTGGCTGCCCCTGTGATTCTTGTCCGAAAGAAGCATGGTACATGGCGATTCTCGTGGATTACAGACGGCTCAACTCTGTTACTAAAAAGGATGTCTACTCGCTTCCCAGGATTGATGATGTCATCGATTGTTTACATTCGGCATCGTACTTCTCCTCCGTGGATTTGAGATCTGGTTATTGGCAAATCCCAATGCACCCGCATGACAAAGATAAAACGGCCTTCATAACCGCAGATGGTCTATTTGAATTCAATGTAATGCCGTTTGGCCTATGCAACGCTCCAGCCACGTTTGAGCGCTTCATGGACTCTGTGTTACGTGGACTAAAATGGGAACTTTGTCTTTGCTACCTGGATGACATTATTATTTTTGGCCGTACATTTGATGAACACAACCATCGTCCAGACATTGTTCTCACCTGCCTTGAGAGAGCTAAGCTCACCCTGAACTCTAAGAAGTGTCACTTTGGCAGCCGTGAGACTCTCGTTCTCGGTCACCTGGTGGACAAGCATGGCGTTCGACCCGACCCCACAGAAAGTCGCTGCAGTCAGCAGCTTCAAACAACCTCAGTTGGTACGAGGGTTGCGAAGCTTGTTGGGCCTATGCTCGTACTTCCGTCGCTTCGTGCCCAGGTTCGCCGACCTCGCTTACCCTTTGACGTCCCTACTCAACAAGAACGCACCTTTCCGGTGGTCAGCGGAATGCGAGTTGTCTTTTTCGCAACTAGAGTTTGTTCTTACGTCAGGGCCCGTACTTCACCACCATGACCCATCTGCTGCCACAGAAGTTCATACCGACGCCAGTGGTGTAAGTATTGGCGCCGTCTTGGCCCAACGCCATGGAGCTGCTGAACACGTCGTTGCCTATGCCAGTCGCTGTTTAAGTAAACCGGAGCGAAACTATACTGTCACAGAGCAGGAATGTCTCGCGGTCATATTCGCCGTGCACAAGTTTCGCCCTTATATATATGGATGCCGATTCTCGATTCTCACGGACCACCACTCTTTATGTTGGCTCACTGGACTACGGGACCCATCTGGTCGTCTTGCTCGTTGGGCGTTACGATTGCAAGAACACGACTTTGAAGTCTGTTACAAGAGCGGTCGTCATCATGCCGACGCCGATTGCCTTTCACGACTTCCCCTTCCGACAACCGAGTGTGACGCTGACAACTTTGATGAATATTTGGCTGTAGTGGATACTCCGTTTCCTGACCTAACAACTTTTCAAGCAGAGCAACGCAATGACAACAGTCTCGCTTCTTTCGTTATTTCCGGAACGAACGGTCAACGTGGTTTCGTCGTAAAAGATGGCGTTCTTTACAAAAAGAATTGTTCCGGCGTAGGCCCTCGCCTACTTCTAGTTGTGCCTACAAGTCTACGACAACACGTACTTCGAGCACTGCACGACGACCAACCATCTGGCCATATGGGTTTTCCTAGGACATTTTATCGCACGCAAGAACGCTTCTTCTGGCCGAGGATGTGTAAAAGTGTGACTGCATACGTTGCGAGCTGTGAGCAATGTCAACGTCAAAAGCGTCCTACAACTCCGCCAGCTGGACTACTTCATCCCATAGCACCCCCGAGTTCACCATTTGACGTCGTAGGTGTCGACCTGCTCAGCCCTTTTCCGCGATCAACGAACGGCAACCGATGGATTATCGTGGGCGTTGACCACCTCACACGTTACGCCGAAACTGCGGTGATTCCGGCGGAAACGGCCACTAAAGTTTCCCAGTTTATGCTGTCACACGTTATATTATGCCATGGATCCCCCCGTGTCATCATCAGTGATCGCGGGCGGCAATTTGTTGCCGATGTAGTTGAAGACCTCCTTCGTCTTGCTTCGTGCCATTTTCGTCACACTACCCCGTATCACCCGCAGGCTAATGGTTTGACGGAACGAACTAATAGGACTCTCGTCAACATGATTCCCATGTATGTCGATTCAGGACACAAACCATGGGACGCCATTTCGCCATTTATATCTTTTGCCTACAACACTGCACAGCACGTAACAACGAGATACAGTCCATTTATCTGCTCTACGCACGCCAACCCCGCACAGCTCTTGACACTATCCTTCCTTTTTCCGAGACTGATCAACCTAGTCTCGCCGAAACCATTTGCCGCGCAGAAGAGGCCCGGCGCATCGCCTACCTTCGAACTTCCGTCTCCCAGAAACGTTCCAAGAACCGTTACGACAGAAGTCACCGGCACGTATTGTTTGAGAAAAGGGATTTGGTGTGGCTTTGGACGCCGCTTCGCAAGCGCGGCCTCTGCCAAAAGTTTCTGGCCGACTACACCAGTCCGTTTGTTGTCCTGGAACGTCTCAGCGATGTCACGTACGTGATATCTCAGCTGTTGTCAACTGGCCGCCGCTCAAGCAAGACCAACGTCATTAATGTTGCCCATCTAAAACGCTATCATCATCGCAACGAAGCCTAACTCGCCCGGTGGGCATCGTCTGCAAAGGGGGAATATTGCTACGATACTGAGGGGGCGCGTGAAAGCGAGGAGAACGAGGTTGGCACGAGCTGTGATCGGCCAGATCCCTGGACTCTCGCATTCATCATCTCCTGTAAATAAAGACATCTCACCGTAACAATATATTATGTCTCATAATATGGTATAAATAACAAGGCTAAAAGAATTTTGTCTAATCTGTAATATCATAGTGGGTAATATTCAGAGATAAAAGCACGAGAAAGCCCGTGCACTGGATGTGAAAAAAAACGAAGATCGCTGCAGAATAACGAGACGAGAAACAAAAGCTTTGTCACCGGTACAATATTTCATTTTGCTACTGAAAAGCTCAAAACTTTTTATACAAACTAGGTTAATAGAGAAAATATAAAAGCTTCCTAGCATGATGTGGACCCATTTCAGGACAACTGCATGTCTCATGCCTCTGTGTGTGCATATATATGGCGGCTCATATGTCCCTTTCCCCACACTAGGAAGGACTTCCATCGTTGGCTCCTCACATAGAGTGCCGGTGTTGGGGAAATCCCTATTCACGTGTTCTTTATGGTTGCAATGGACAGATGGTCGGCTGGCAGCGCTGTTCACTGATCTGCCCCGCGTAGAATATTGGATGCTCCTGTAGATGGAACATAGCTCATCCGTATCTGGGATTACCTTGCAGCAGCCGTTAGTTCCTGCAACCAAACGCCGTGGCTCCGGACGGACGCGAGAGCACCCACCCTGCGCCTAAATTGAACATTTTCATTGCAGAGATGCGTATCACCCTCCATCAGGAGATGCCATAAACCATGATGCTAACATCGTTATACACCTGTAATCAAACCATATAAACTTGCCCAGAGGTCATAGAGAGGCCGCTGCTTCCAACGACACTTTGTACCGCCGTTGTAGTGCTAGTTCGAAATGAAGGTCCACTGTATCCCTGCCCACCATCGCCATCGAACGTTCTTGTTCTTCTTTACCTATTGCTCGCGGCGCATACCACTGTGGGGGATTGGCCGAGAATTGTGGGGTTGTATAAAATAATGTGGAGCTTTCAGACTAATGGAGGTTATCTTACAGAAATATTAGAAAAGACCCATGAAAAATAAAGAAAACAGTTTATTCTTAATTTAGACTACTCTGATTTTTCATATGTGTATGTTGTGGACACGTTAGGACAAGACAGTATAATTAGTCCTTTTTCTAAAGCGATCCTCGTTTTTTTCTTCTTCACAACACTACGTGCGACAGGCTTTCTTCCACCTTTAGCCTTCAGTATAACCCACAACAAGGATGTGGAATAAGCAAAAATCTTTCACTTTTGTTCTAAATACTATAATAATAAATATTGTACATACCAAAATAGAGTATTCATTATATATAATATTAAATATGTGTCCCACTAACGCCTGGGCGGTCGTCAAGAAAGGTCCCAAGGGATTGCCGCCCACAGTAGCTTCTGCACCTGGCAGCTAAGCGACAGCGCTGAGTCCGGTTGCAGTGGCCCCATGTACAACGATCTCTGCTGCAGCCGCTGCAGCCTTTAGTGTGATGAACCATAGGTGCAGCGTAGCGGTGGCCGCGTTGGAGGCTATCTCCGCAACGCCATCAGCCTTTAAGGTGTGAGCGGACACCTGGTCACAGCTGGCCAGGGCTCGGCTTCTGCTGGCGTCTCTGCTGGCACGTTCATTACCCACGTGGTCGTACGTCCACGAGCGATAGTCGTAGATGAGATCCCGGGAAGCGGCACGCGTCATCGCGTCACTGCCGCAGCGCTCCATGCGAGCGGCCGCTGTGCTCGAAGCGTCGCAATCGTCCTTGACCTTGTTACAGCTTGAGTTGTTTTTGGGGTACCGCTGAAAGGTGGCCGCTGAGCACTCCTCGCTGTCGTGACCGGACCCCTCATGGTGGCTCGTTTGACGACCGCAGCAGTGCTTCGCAGCCTGGTCGTACTGTTCGTCCCCGCTGTCGAGCAGGTAATCCACGTTGTCTTCAACGAAACAGTCGCTGTGCTCTGTGCTTCATCCATTTCGACTGGAATGAGCGGCTTGCTCCATTTGGCACGGGCCCCATGCCGATTTTTGCATGAGCACACCAATGGGAAATTATAACTCTTAATGGAGCCGCAGTAAACTGTGCCACAGCTGTCACAGGAAGCCACCGATCATCGACGTCTGATTTCCACGTACCAGCAGCGGATCTGTGCGTCATCTTGAATGAAAAGTCGCCTCTATCCAAAAAGGCGTCCCCGTTCAGTAGTTGCGTACCTGAAATGGTCCCTTGGTGGCCATCGAGCTTCGGAAGTCTCCATTAGCCTTGCGAGCCTCATCGGACGTCACCCAGCGGGCCTCATCGTACTTCTTCTTCTCTTTCTTCATCTCATTCTATTCTGATGACTCATATCCAATGCAGAGATTGGCCGAGTGTCTTTTTTTCTGTGTTTTAATTTTCTCGCAATAGTTCTCACAATACTTCTCGCAATAGTTAGGAAAAGTTTATACAACAAACTTTACTCGTCTCTCCTGTCGTTCTTCGGAAGCGATTCCTGTTTTTTTTTTCACAAGACGACGTGCCCCAGGCTTTATTGCGCTTTTTTCTTGAGTGTTGCCCACTCTAAATTTTCAGAATAGACGGAAAAAAATTAGTTCATTTGTAAACACCATAATATTATATATTATTTAGACTTTCAAATGAAGGATATATTCACCTGACACACCGGTAAATAGATGATATTCAAAGGGTACATTTACCATGGAAAGTAATAGTTAGACAAAACACTCTTAGGGATTCTTCCTTCAGCCGCAGAAAAACTAGCAGAAGTTCTTGCTTAACCTTCTGTAGTTAAAATATATTGAAATATTATGGAAAGGGGCAAATATATGTGGGCTTACACCAATCAGGACAACTGCTATTGAGCTTTCAACGTTCTAGGCTGGGAGCCCCTAGCGCACTCGTGATATTCTTGCAGAACAGTTATTAAGATGTTGCGTTTCATTTTAACCTCATAACAGTGAATCTTCTTAATATTGGGAGCTAATATATAATGCGGACAGTCACAAAGAACGTGGAAAATGGTTTCCTGAACACCACGGTCATCACACGTACCTCCCGAAGACGACAGCTTTCACCGCCGTTAGCACGGCTCGACGATGAGCCGCCACTTTCGGAGCAGTCAATGTTCGAGTACCTAAATTTTAGAGTACCGTTCGGACTTGTAGAGGTAAATCTAATTTTACCTTTACTAGTTCGAACGTACTCTACATGATCGAATGTTCAAATAGTCATAGTCCGTCATCACGCAGACATGGTCTTGAAATTACAAAGAGCTGTGGCATCGCATTTTAACATAGCAGGACACAACGTAACGTTCTTGAACTTCACATGCTCGAGTCAAATTTTCGGTCCACGAGAGACAGAAAATATTGAGAGTCATACCTTCTTGGCAAGTTCACAACACTCTACCCAGTAGGTATAAACGTTTCTGAAGGGGCTCTAAATGTGTTCGTTATGGTAGGGCAAAGTGGGGCAAAATGATGTGTGGGGCAAGTACTCAGATACATATCCAGCTTTTCTGGACACATAACAGCCAGCACCCCTAGCGGTCTCGGCTCGAAGCTAGTGCGTTTTCAATGGAACCAGTGAATGTTTCTCGAATAAATACTTGTACAGGGTGAATCTTGAGAAACGCAGACAACAGAGCGCCTCTGACCCCCTAAAAGGACGACATGGCTGCAGCGGTCATGTAGGGGTAAGATTCAATTATACTCCAAGAGCAGTAAAGATTGTTCAATGGTAGTCTAAGGAAGTGTCGGAAAAAGTGGCCTGTTTTTCGCAAAAAAACCGTTCACTACAGTCAAGCTATTTAGGTTCTAATAAAGGTCACTGCACCGCATGTAGTCCTGACACTGGGCTTTCGATTGAAGTCACTCTCATTGTGTCGCTACTTGCATAACATTGTTACCTAACCCGTTTTTTGCAACGCGGTTCTTCAATTGCTTGTAACATATTGAGAAACGCTTCCTTATTACAAGCGGCCCGGCCGCAAACGTGGCGGAGTGCGTTAGTCACACAGTTGCGCAGTGACAACCACCATACCATCAGAAAGGTTCAACGTGGCGCGTCGAAGTATTTTCTTTATCAGCCTATGAATTAGTTCCACAGCACCCTACAAGATGTCGCCACCAAAACAAAACGAACAAGTTTCTGTTTCAGTTTCGACTTCTCGCTGTGTTCTTGAAGAGTCTTTTGTTTTCCATCATTATTATTACTTTCTAGTGCATTTTTGTATACTGCACGCATTTCACAGTCTTAAGATGTACATTTGTAAGTCTGAATTCATTCTTTTAAACACCTTAAGGAAAATAACGCTCTATCAAGTTAGCGGAACAAAGCTCTTTCGTTTTTTAATGTGCGTATTGCGATGTAAACTTTATTCCTGTTTTCATGACTTAGTGTTGCTCTCCTCAGGTCTCTAAATTCACCGATGTAAAGAACGCGAAGTAAGAGTAGAGAACCAAGGCATAGTATATGGCGAAATTATGCATTTGTCATTGCTTTTTGAATGTGAAGCGTTTCTTTGCGTGGCATCTATCTATCTATCTATCTATCTATCTATCTATCTATCTATCTATCTATCTATCTATCTATCTATCTATCTATCTATCTATCTATCTATCTATCTATCTATATATCTATCTATCTATCTATCTATCTATCTATCTATCTATCTATCTATCTATCTATCTATCTATCTATCTATCTATCTATCTATCTATCTATCTATCTATCTATCTATCTATCTATCTATCTATCTATCTATCTAGGCACCCACACGTGAATATGAATATATCAGCGTATGTCCTGTAGTAATTTTCGTCTACTAGGTAACGAGGCAATATATGTAGTATATATCGCCATATATCATATACCGAATATATACAACGTATATCACCTCGTTATGTTTGGGTGAAACAGAATTAGTATTTAGGAGTAACAAAGCTTGTCGAATAATTTGACGGGTCATGACATGATTACCTTGCAAATCCTGTTGCACACGTACGTTGCAAACCTTTTCCTCCCCACATATGTAGCATATACCCACATACCCAGTGTGGCGGTGTGGGGTATACGACATGTGTTATTGACAGTTTGCTGACGCTGGAGTGGCTGGAACACACATTTGTAATTTAAGTGCAAGACGCGAAGAAAAAATAAATAGGCATCTATGACCCGATGAATGCGAAAGGTAAATAATAGGGTCGCAGCATAAATTGTAACCAAGCATTCTGCGTCACAATAGAGTACAGTACCACAGCGTCGCGTTAGGTCTCGAAAGTGCTTTAGAAAAACACCTTATTGCTGGCGAAACGGCAATTGTGGTTTATTTGCTGGTCATTGAATTTTATAAACATCACATATGTACCCCTATGACAGAAAATTCACGTCGGCTTAGCTTCATTTACACACTTCATCAACATCTGCTGAAGTTGGTCTACGCGCAACTAAGAAGAGTTACTGTCCTCGCAAGCACAAGCGCTACATATCCACTTACCCCTTTTGTGTTGCTAATAACCATGTTGCTGTTGGGATCATTGCACAACTGCAAAGATCTGGTTATATAAAGTATACGCGATTGTTCAACATATGTCTGAGCGAGGAGATTTGTATGCGTATTTAGCATGATTTCGTAATTTTTGGCCTTTTTGAAAAAAAGCAGAGCTTTGCTGTAAAGGCAAAGCAATGAACGCGATAGAAACAAGTCGGAAGGTCACGCGCAGAATTGCAGGCAGATCAAAACGCGCCCCGTATTTCTCACACTCAAACGACGCACAAAACGTACTTACAGGTACAGACTAACGCGAATAAGCGTCTCGGTTGTAACTTTGACGTGTCTGAAAAACACACCCAATTCGCAAACGGAGGGTGTGACACGATCGCAGTGACCATTGTGCTCCCGGTAACTACAACAGAATTGTTCCGACAAAACTCAAAGGCTAGCCAAGACGTACGATTCTCCCCACGACAAGACTCGGGCGCACGATAGAGCGTACACCCCGTTATTCTCTACGCGGGCCAAAGTACGCGTGAGGGATGAGAGCTGCCGTGCACTCACAGTGCTTTCTTGCTGATAATTCAGAAAACATGATAGTCCCTTCCTCCCGATATGCCCGCCAACAGCCGTAAGTGATGGATATGGATAGCTTGCCGTTTGAACATTGAAGGAGGTAGCTCTCGGTGGCTCAGTGGTTAACGTCTTGCGCTCCCGAGGCAGAGGCTCTACGTTCGATTCAGTGCGCCGAAGGCTTTTTTCTGGAATTTTTTTCTTTCTTGCGTTTTCATACATATAGATACGCATACATATACGGTACATGACATCGATACAATATTACGACTGGGCGATGGTTCAACTGATGAGAGAGGCTCCAACTCCGAGCTACCCGGTATTGAGGCACCCCGAAATGGACTAACGCCTTTTAGTGAACGAGAAAAGCTCTTATGAGAGCTACCAAAATATTGCTGTTTGGGGTACATCTTTTCCTAATATATGTTTTAAGGGTGTTTACTTTGCATGGTGTTTTTCGGAGTTCAATATATTTTTCGGGGAAAATAAGCATTTTATCGTAGTTTATATATTGCTAATCTCATATTATGCGCCAAATTAACATCTGCTTTCTCAGTTTTCCCACATTGCTCAAGAATCAGATTCAATGGTATGTGAAGACGAGCAAGTAAGGACACATGGAATATAATGTAACTGTCAGGGAGGCGTGTGCAAACCGAAGCACAGTTAGGTTGAAATGCTTGAATACAGGACTTTTTCCATATAACAATCCTAAGGCTTGTTGTAATATACGCAAATGTATACTTGTGATCAATAAACGAATATTTTACGAGGTTGTCAGATAAACCTCGTAAATTAACTACTCGAAAAGAGTGCGTTTCCATCACTGAAGTGATGAAAGCGCACTCCTTTTGAGTGTAGATTGCCAGCCTCTGAAGAGGGAGGTGTATCAACATACCGAGTGATATTTTGCTGTCCCACTGAACCATTTGTTAGTATATCATAGTGGTCTTATGCCTTAGGGAGCTCCTCATCACATAGGCTTGCAAAAATGTCACTGTCTGTCATCCGCGTAGGTCCGGTTACTCATCGATGGTGACGAAAATGCGTGAGATAATCAAGGACGAACTGGCATCAATGACAAGCGCTACACATATTGCCACAGAGATTGCTCCTACTAATTATTTTACAAAGAGGACCAACGGAACGCTATGTAAGCGTCTACAGTGCCTCGAAACTAACGAGACGCTATGTGGGCGTCTGCAGGGTCTCGCAACCAACGAGACGCTATGTGGGCATCTACTGTGTCTCGCGCCTGCTCACGCATCTTGGGCAGAGCAACTCATGCCTCTGGTGTACGAGCACGAGCCGGGATCGCTGACGGAGTAGTTGTTCAGAAAGGGACACGTAGGCGGAACGCTTTTAGCAGACTCTTCTTTGTGACATAGCTAGTTTTTCTGGGCACAAGTTCGCCCTCAATAAATCATTGTGCGTGTTCCCCCTCTTGTATTACGTAACAATATGCCCCGTCTCCTGTGTGTTTTCCTGCGCTTTTCGTACGCAGAAGTTGCATCACGGGTCCCTGCACCAGTTCCAACCATGCCTGCGGACGTCAGATGCGATCATTTCGCTGCGATGGTAACGCAAGTGCCAAGGCCACCCCACTATTCTACATGGCGTCCTCCGCACCCCCGTCTGCTTTTACTGGGGAATAAGGGGTCATATATCCCGTTTTTCTGCCGCCGTCAGCAGGATGAATGACGTTGTTATCCAGCTAACGAAAGAGACTTTGCCCCGAGATCCGACGAATACGATCCCACACCATATCCGTCCACCTCCCGTCGGTCGCCCTATCCTCCACAGTCTCAAGCTGGGCTTCATCATTCTCGTTCATCTCGCCGCCGTTCTCCGTCAGCGTTTCGAAATATACGTCATCACCCCTGCGTCCCGCGCCAATCTCTCTGGATTCTGAAAACTAGAAGGTGCTGTTTTTGGAGGGGAAACTGCTTGTTGTCGAAACATTACAACTCCTCCGTCTCGTCCAGCTAATTTGCTGTCTGTGTGTGGAAGGCGTTTTTGTTTATGCCCTTATAGACATTGGAGCCACCATTTCGGTAATTGATCATGAATTACGTTTTCGCCTGCGTAAAGTACAAACTCCTTTTGCCGGTCCCATGTTATGTGGCGCTAATGACAGTTCGATTTGCCCGACCAGATTGCGTACTGCTCGTGTTCTCATCGATGGAATCCATCATCACATACACTTGGCTGTGCTGTCCTCATGTGCTCATCAGATAATCTTAGGCTGGGACTTCTTGTCAGCTGCGTCTGCTGTAATTTCGTGTGGTCGACCCCTCATTCGTATGACAGACACTGAGATTTCTTTTGCTGCCGACCTTTCGTCGCCAAACCTTGTCACAGCTGCGGATTTCCTCCTGCCTCCCAGACAAGAACGTGCCCTTACGATCAAGTCCCGAGACATTCTAGATGGTGGAGCTGTGGTTGTTCCTTGCCAGCGCTGCATTTTTCGAAGGATCACCATCGCATATTGTTTAGTGTGGTTCTCACATGGTTATGCAAGCATCACCGCCTGCAACTCGACGCCAGAACCACTACTTCTGCCAGAGGGGACCACTGCTGCCAGCATTACCGAAGAACCACCGGTTTGTGTCGTCACTGGTTCATCTGCTTCGTCATTTTCAAAGTTTATGCCAGCGGAAGATTCATCTCCTGCTCTCAAGGCTACTTTGTGTAAACATCTCAACCCAATGCAAACTGATGACTTGCTAGCGTTATTAATGAAGCACAAAACTTGCTTTGACGTTTGTTCCGAAGGTCTGGGTCAAACAACAGTGGCCACCCATCGTATCGACACCAATGAATCCCGTGTCGTTCGCCGCCACCCTTACCGTGTGTCGGCTTCTGAACGCAAGCTTATAGAAGAACAAGTCAACGACATGCTCGCGAGCAACGTCATCAGGCCTTCGACACGCGCATGGTCTTCTCCTGTCGTACTAGTAAAAAAAGGATGGCTCGGTACGGTTTTGCATTGATTACAGATCACTCAACAAAACTACTCGTAAGGATGTCTACCCAATGCCTCGCGTCGACGACGCTCTTGATACTTTGCAAGGTGCCCAGTACGTTTCAAGTCTCGACTTGTGCTCTGGTTATTGGCAGATTCCGATGCATGAGTCTCATAAAGAGAAGACTGCGTTTGCTACGCCAGATGGGCTCTTTGAATTCAATGTAATGCCTTTTGGCCTATGCAACACTCCAGCCCCTTTCGAACGAATGATAGACACGGTACTGCGGGGATTAAAATGGAAGACCTGTCTTTGCTACTTGGACGACATTGTCATCTTTTCGTCCATCTTTTCACAGCACCTGGAACGGCTAGACGAAGTCCTCACGTGTTAGCTAAGGCCGGTTTCCAGCTCAACACTAAGAAGTGTCGGTTTTCCAGTCACAGGATCAAGTTATTAGGTCACGTCGTCAGTAAACATGACGTTGAGCCCGATCCCGGCAAGGTTGCCGTGGTACTGCACTTTCCTACACCAACCACACCCAAAGACCTCCACAGCTTCTTTGGCTTGGCGTCATATTTCCGCCACTTTGTACGTGATTTCGGTACTATTGCGGCTTCTTTGCACAAACTTCTGGCCACGAGCACGCCCTTTGTCTGGTCGGATGACTGCGAAGCCGCTTTTCACACCCTCAAGCGATGCCTCACATCACGGCCAGTGCTTCACCATTTTGACCCTGCAGCAGCTATTTTGCTACACACTGACGCAAGTGGACTTGGCATCGGTGCAGTCCTTCTTCAGCGGAACCACGTTTTCGAAGAACAACTCATGGCCTACGCGAGCCATACTCTTTGACCTGCTGAGCAAAATTACAGCATGACTGAACAAGAATGTCTCGCCGTAGTGTGGTCCGTGCAAAAGTTTCGCCCTTATGTATATGGCCGGCATTTCACAATAGTGACTGACCATCATGCTTTGTGTTGATTATCGTCTCTCAAAAGCTTGTCGGGATCCTTGGCCATTGGGTACTACGATTGCAAGAGTATGACTACAGCGTCACATATAGGTCGGGTCGACAGCACCAAGATGCCGACGCTTTGTCACCACATTGCCCGCTCTCGCAAAGCGCCGAAGTGTCACCTTTCATCTGCTCGTCACCGCCCACCAAAGTGACCAAGCAAACAGCTGCTGGTTCGAAAGAGTTCGTTGCCTCGGCGGACCTTCTTTCATCCACAGATCTCGCCTCGCTCCAACATGCCGATACCTACTGCCGCACAATCATCGATCCGCTCACTGGCTTATCGCGTGATCCAAACAGCCGCCTAAGACAACTTGCCCATTTCAAGCTTTAAGATGGAACATTAATTTATGTCGGCAAATTTACCATCCTCTCGGTAACCAATGGGTTCC
Source organism: Rhipicephalus annulatus (assembly GCA_013436015.1). Classification (NCBI taxonomy): domain Eukaryota; kingdom Metazoa; phylum Arthropoda; class Arachnida; order Ixodida; family Ixodidae; genus Rhipicephalus; species Rhipicephalus annulatus. Next base: position 170,129 of record WOVY01002777.1, on the reverse strand, counting down.
CGTCATTCCTCGGTCACTTCGTCTGGAAGTTCTACAAGCGTTTCATGACGATGCGACAGCTGGCCACTTAGGGTTCCGCAAGACTTACGACTGCCTCAAGACTCGCTGCTTTTGGCCTGGCCTCTCCACTTCTGTCGCCAAGTACGTCGCTTCCTGTGCGTCATGCCTGCACCGAAAACGTACCACGTCTTTTCCCGCGGGACCATTGCAACCACTGCCGTGCCCGTCCACTCCCTTTGAATTTGTGGGTATAGACTTATATGGACTTCTTCCGCGTATGCCAGCCGGTCATCGTCGGAGTGTTACTGCCGTGGACCACCTTACTCGGTATACGCGGAGACAGCAGCTCTTCCGTCTGGTTCTACCTCTGAAGTCGCCGATTTTTTTCTTCGTGCCATTATTTTACGACATGGCGTACCCCGTGTGCTTTTTAGTGACTGTGGCAAGACATTTCTTTCACATGTCCTTGCTGAAGTCCTCCAGGCCTCTAGCACCATCCACAAGACCACATCGGTGTATCATCCAGAAACTAATGGTCAGACTGAGCGTTTTCACCGAACTTTAAATTGTCCGACATGATCTCTATTTACGTTAAACCGGATCACAAAAACTGGGACACTATACTCCCTTTCGTCACGTTCGCATATAATACTGCCATGCAGGGTACAACGAGTTGCAGCCCCCCTTTTCGCGTGTATGGCCGTGTACCGACTTTTGTTCTGGACACCACCGTTTTGTCCACATCTTTCGTTCCATTTTCATCTCTCCCGGAAGAGTTCGCCGCTCACGTCACCCGCTGTCGTGAAATCGCCCGCGCCAACACTGCTACCATTCAGGACAAGAGAAAAATCGACATTGATGCAAAGCGTCGAGTTGTTCTGTTCCACCCACGTGACGAAGTCCTTTTGTGGACACCTGTTCGTGCACCTGGGCTCCGCGAAAAATACCTTCACCGATATTCGTTCCATACACCGTCCTGGAACGAACATCCGAAGTCAGCTATCGCGTTGCTCCTGTCAATGGGGCTCCTGATCGTCGTCGCCGCCGCATTGAGATCGCCCACGTCTCTCGACTGAAACCCTATATTCGGCGTCCCAACCCTTTCTAACTTGCTGCCATCTTTCGCGAAAGGGGGAAAATAGTGTGAGCGTTGACTATGACTTCATCTTCATCTGTATGACCAAACCATGGCTGTGATCATCATCGTATGCCACGTGGGCTGGGCCTCTTTGGCTCGTGCATCTGGATTGAAAATATAACCTGGTTACTGCCGTGCCGGACGTGGTCTCATATATTTATTTCTGACATAGGTTCAAATGAAAAATATGATGGCCTCCATAAAATCCATGCGTGAAGGCGGAATGAAAAAAAACGGTCAATTTATCTGCTATTTGGTCTGCTTCGGTGATGATTTCATGGCACGATGAAAGCTGGGGGATATCGGAAAGCTTACTTGACAAATGGCGCCAAAACTTTTTTGACTCGGTTTGCATGAAAAACGGCAGTGTTTCCAAGAAGAAGTGAGACTTAGCAATATAGATTTCGTTGTTTAACGTTACAATAAGGCTTTGTAGTTTGCTAGATATTCCGCGCTTCCTGTGTCATTTAATCTTTCTTTTTATATCTATGATCTAGCACGTCACCCACGGATACTGTCAATCAACACGATTTCTTTTCAGAGGAACGTAATATGTTTCACAATAATTCACGATATTTTTAAAGCATGACCACATTTCGCTTACGTTCTCAATTTTTTTCAAAAGCTGTAAATACTGACGCTAAATGGGCTACAATGGCATCGTCGTCTGTATGTGCAGTCTTTGAAATGAGTGGCGCGACTTGTTTTTGTTGTTTGAGATAGCGTTATAGGACATGAAAGATAATAATCTTGTGACCGGAAATTCCATCTTCAGCATTGATACCACATTCCTCGATGGAACTACTAACGAACACGAGATCAAGTATTGATGAACAAGAGTCTACAACACGTGTGTCACAAGATACTAGTTGGGACAACGATAAACTGAATGCTGTCAGTAGCAACAATTCCGAACTTGCTTCTTCTCGTTGGTCGTGGCATAAGTCTGGCCAGTTTATTCCGGGCGAATTAAAACCACCACAAAGAATTACCTTCAATCATGAGTTCGTATGCTGTGCAATCTAATCATGCATAATCTCTAATTATTCGGCGGAAACATTTGGTGGCCGGTACACTGCGCCAAGAAATATGCTTCTCCCATGGTAATTGACCCTGCACTCCGAACTTTCGTGGTCGTTAATGTCTTATAAACGAGAAAACTTAAGGCTATTTTTATGAGCTATAGTGACCCCGCCACCCCGTGTTGTTCGATCTTTGCGGAATAATTTGTATGAAGAGGTAACAACCTCATAATCGAGTATGTCATCATGCGATCATGTTTCTGTAATGACTAATATATGTGGATTATGGTTTAGTATTACGCTTTTGAGTAGAGTCAGCTTGTTTAAAACACTACGGGCATTAAGTGGCACAACTCGCAAGATTTTGGTACAAGGCTGTCATTGCTTGCTTCGGCTTTTGAGCTGCTTTTGCGCAGGTGCAACTGGCTTTGGTATTTTCACCCTTATGTTTTGAAGCTTGTTCTAGGCAAACAGTTCCCCGCCAAATTTCATCTTGTCATAATTTAGCGACACTTTTAGGCCTTGCGCCCTCTCTTCTTTTGAGGAGTGCCAAAGTTTTTCTCTTATGTCGCACACTTTCTTTGAAAAATCCTCTGAAATAGCGATTTTTGTTCTGTTCAGTTTTCTATATTCTGATATATTTCATATTTTTTCTGCAACAATTGATTGATTGATTGATTGATTGATGTGTGGGGGTTAACGTCCCAAAACCACCATATGATTATGAGAGATGCCGTAGTGGAGGGCTCCGGAAATTTCGACCACCTGGGGTTCTTACGTGCACCCAAATCTGAGCACACGGGCCTACAATATTTCCGCCTCCATTGTAAATGCAGCCACCGCAGCCGCGATTCGAAACCACGACCTGCGGGCCAGCAGCCGAGTACCTTAGCCACTAGACCACCACGGCGGGGCTTTTATGCAACGTCATACAACCGAAGAATAACTGGACGGGGGCGTTCTTTTTGGTATTTCCCCACCCGATGAACTACTTCGAACGAGTTCACTTCTACGTCTAACAATTGTTAAAATACGTCTTGTTTATTTTGATTTCCAGTGATTTACAATCCTAATGTGTATCTGCCCCGATGCCATAAATTACTAGATTGTTCCACCGGCTTCAGTTTTGCAAATCGTCAACATTAACCGACAGCTCAAGAAGTTGGCATTTGTGTCCTTACAGGATTGTTCGCAAACCGCTACTTTTTGTTCAAGAGACTGCAGGCGGCCTATTTCTTTTTCAATAGAAGATACCTGTTCCTGAACGTTGATCCCCGTAGATGCAACTCGTTTGAAGTTACAGGTTAATTCCTTCAAGGATTTCGAGGTTTTTGTTTGCTCTTTCAAGATCTTTTTCAAAAGATCGTTTGTTGACCTTGATTCTGATTCAGAGTCGGAAGTTGGCCCTGGTTAGTTTCTATATCACCGGCGGTTAGTAATAGCAACTTGATGACATCAACACAATGTTTCAAGGTTTCGGGAAGAAAACGTGGAAAACCTGGATTACGAAAAACTGGGGAATTAGAGTCTGTTGCTTTGCAACCTAGTCCACTGAACAATCAGCCTGCGCTCCCACTATTTATACAGTCGTGATGTGTTTCATCCGTTGACGTCATGGTGCTGGTCCACCAGGGTTTACACGATGCACGTGCGCTTTTGACGTGAGGTGGCGGCTGTGTTCTGGTGTATGGTGCATTGGTCCGGCGCAGACAGGGAAGTGTTGAATTGTAGCCAGGCGTGATCACCGACCACAGCGATATGCCCGGAAGGGCACAAAGCGACCGGGATTACGAAGAACAGGAGAATTACCTGTTCCTTTCAGGTACAACCAAGTCCACTCATTTTGTATTGAAACAAATATGCTCATTGTTGTACATCATTGCGAGAAGATGAAAATTTCATTATATTTACATTGCCACGTAGTTGTGGCTGTGAAGATTGCAGAAATTGAACCGGTAGTGACTGAACTCTTCGTTGCAGAAACATCATTCGAACAAAGGTATGGACAGCCACTGAGAAAATTGTTGGCGCGTATCGTTGTCAAAATGATTAGCAAGCTCCATGATATGTATTGGCTTTTGAGACAACCAATCTTGCCCTCTGCCGTTATCGCATCTCACCGCTGAAGCAACGCAATTAACTCTACGCAATGTGCATGAAAACACAATCGAAAGCATTGAAGGATATTCCTATACACCGAATAGGGCACGGCCTACGTCGAAAGGCTTTGGCGATGGATAGATGTCGCCAAGCGCAGGGAAAACAAGTTCAGGTGCTCGCAATAAAATTTGGAGCACCTGCGTGGTGACCGGTTGTCACCGGAGTCCGCCGTGAAAAAGCAGCGCCAGGATCAGCGCATGTGCGACATTTCTAGCAGCTCGCCCGGCTCACTTCATTGCCCAGAGGATCTAGATGGGTTTTTGCTAAAAAAGAATACAAGAAAGCTATTAGAGCGCAATAGCTCCGCGGCTCGGCGGGCCAAGTGAATGAGCAGAGACGACAACTGCGCATGCGCGTCACACTGGCACAGCGAGCATTTTTACGGAATGAGCCGATCGCCAGCTCATTTCGTCTCATCAGCGGAGCATGCGCAGCAGATGAGCGCGCGAGCGTTTTTTCGAACAAGGCCTCAGGTTTGAAAAACGCCGAAACACTGGAAAACGAAAGACAATACTGCAATCTTGTTCGACAGGTAGCGCATCAATTCACTTCGCTATAGAGCCACTGTAAATGCTTCCTACGGGAGCAGAGTAGCGAATAGGTCCGCAATCTCGCCTGGTTCGCAACCATCGTTACGCGGCGAAGCCGTGCTTTGTTTTTGTAGGCGGCTTGCTTAAAGGATTACTGAACAAAAATTGGGAAAACTGACAAAACTGCAAAATTCCACTCAAAAGATGCAACTTTTCCGATAAACAGAGTTTATTTTCCGTATTTTTGAACAGTTGGTTGTATTTTTGATGGATTGTGAGCGCGCGGTAACAGCTCGCGAGTGCCAGCAGTGACGTCGAACTCGCAGAGGCGCATGCAGGGTACACGTGTTCTTGTCCTCCTCTTCCTTTTCTGCAGCTGTCCTTTCACTCCCCTCTTTCCCTTCTACAAACGCTCCGGCGCTTAGATTCAGCCGGAAGCATTGTTCGCTGCTGTTGCTGTTCATACCAGTTCTGGGAACCGAAGTGGCAGTTGAGCAAGTCGAGAGACGCGAGCGATGGCTATAGAATTGTTAGTTTGCCAGTTTCCGGTGAGTTTGACGCCACCCAAAGTTACATTCTCTAGTTGACGGCGCTGCCGCTAGACGCGAAATTTTGTGAAAAACGCATTAAATTCATTATTTTACCGTAGCTCCTCCTCGGAAGGAAGGTTTTCTCTATCAATTTCAGGACCCAATTTATCGATTTGGCTGAAAATATTGGTGGCAAGAATTTTGTTCAGTATCCCTTTAAAGGGTCCCCGAAACGCTTTTTGAAACACCTCAGAATGAATTCACTGGTGTTGCCTCACAAATTTAACACCACAAAAATTTTAAGAATCCGTTCACTATGAGCGGAGTTACACAGATTTGTCACACGCGGCAATCGCATTCTCTCTTCTGTAGTCCCGACGAAAGCACTGGAAGATAAGCAGGGAGAATGGCTGGGCTCCAGAGAAACGTCGCACCCGCCCCATGACCTTGAGCACTTTTTGACTTTTTTTTCTTCGAATGCACGGCTATGTCAGTGTGATCGTGTGTGCACGCGTGGACCAGTAGCGGCCTCCCGCGGCGGTCTCTGTAACGAGCGAGCGTGCCATGTTCAAATCAGCCAATGGCTGATAGATGGGCTTGCTACGTGTGATTTTTTTGTCGAGAGACGAGGAAAACAACTTTTAGCTGATTTTGATAATTTATTGTCAACTACAGGCCGCGTGCTGCGCTCTAATATTTGGCTTGCGTGTTGTCGAGAGACTCTACTACCGATCAGCAGCGTTTTCTGACCATTTTCAAGAAGTGTTGCAGGGCCCCTTTAAGAATCTGTCGAGTGCGAGTGGAGTTACAATGATTTGTCGCATGCTGCGATTCCATTCTCTCTTCTGATGTCCCGACGAAAGCGCTGAAAGCTATGCAGAGAGGAATGGCAGGGCCACAGAAATACGTCACACGTGCCTCGTGGCCTTGAGCACTTTTTTTTTTCTTCGAATGCGCCGTTTTTTTCGGTGTGATCGCACGTGCACGCGTGGACAAGTCACGGCCTCCCACGGCGATCTCTGCAACGAGCGTGCGCGCAATGTTCAAATCAGCCAATGGCTGATAGATGGGTAATTAACGTGTAATTTGTGGGCATATTCCGGCATTTGTCGAGAGAAGAGAAAGCAATTTTCAGCTGACTTTGATCATTTATTGCGAATTCCAGGCTGCGTGTTGTGCTATAATATTTGACTCGCATGTTGTCGGGAGACTCTGCTACCGATCGGCAGCATTTTATGACCATGCTCAAAAAGTGTTGCAGGGCCCTTTTAAGCCTGTCGCCAATCGATGAACTCTGTCGCCGATCGCCAGTCGACGAGCCTGGTGTGCCAATAACAGACAAAGAAAGAAGAAGCACCTGCTTTCGGGACTGTGCCACTGGAGGTCGAAAGCATTTCTTACTCTGTCCAGGAACGCAAAGTGCGAAGGCGTAGCGTAGTGCCAAATAACATGAACCACCATTGCCGCATGGTCAAGTGGCGCCAGCTGTAGAAGAAAAGCGACAACTCAGAAACACAAAATATAGGTCTTCCGATATTCAAGGTGCGCCCCACTAAGCCTACAGCTGTGATTATTTCAGGATGTTTTTCGAAAAGGGTGCCCAATACATGCAAATACTTTGCTGTTGAAGTTTAAGAACAAGAACCTAACGGAAATAAAAGCACCTGTTTGTAGCTAACGGGCTACAGCGCGCATGATGGTCACTTGATAGATTCCAGGTGGACGAAAACCACTTTCGCCGGTGTGGCCTGTGCACGACCTTTAACGTAGTGTACGGTTGATAGCGGCGTTGGATAACAAATGCGCAAGTATACTGCCTAGAGGTAGCTTGTACAATGAGTCTACTCTGCTGAAACAAGCTAGGCATTGCTCAGCTATTACTCTTCCTTTCGGCTGCGCTCCGCTGTCCCCTCCACTCCTCCGGTGGGTGCGCTGGGCCGCTGAACCGCTCTGCTATTACTCTCTACTCTCGCGGTGTTCATCTAGTGAACATATCAACGTCAGCGGAGTTCATTCAACAGAATCGAAAGTTGGGCTAGTTGGATATGCATGGTATAACTGTCAGTTCAAGCGCACGAATAAACAGAAAGGAAGAGTAATAGCTCTTCCTTTCTGTTTATTCGTGCACTTGAACTGACAGGAGTTCATTCAGTTACTCGAAAAAGTGGCGAGCTTCGTTGTCTTGGCACTCCTAACAATTTCTACGCACCGAACCCGCCAGAACATTCCCAGCGTAAAGAGAACGAAAGTGGACAAAATGTAGAGAACAGGACTCAAACTTGACAAATACGAACTTGCCTACGAACGTGGTGAGATGTTTCAAGAACGACGCAGGGAATGCGTATGGACCTTCGAGGTGCATCAGGTGGGTGGCCGTGTTAAACCTAATTTGCACCGACCATTTGCACCGACGGATGGACGCATGGAGGGACGCAGGGGCGGAGGCATGGATGAACGCAGGGACGGACGCTACAGATGGACGTGCGGACGCACGAACAGACGCACGCACGGACGGGCGAATGGACGCACGGACGGTCACACAGACGGACGCATGGACGGACGGATGCTTCGCCCCACTCTCCATCATTCACTCCGTGGATATGCTGCCATTTTTTTCTCGCAATAGTTCTCACAATACTTCTCGCAATAGTTAGGAAAGTTTATACAACAAACTTCACTCGTCTCTCCTGTCGTTCTTCGGAAGCGATTCCTGTTTTTTTTTTCAGCAACACCACGTGCCCCAGGCTTTATTGCGCTTTTTTCTTGAGTGTTGCCCACTCTAAATTTTCAGAATAGACGGAAAAAAATTAGTTCATTTGTAAACACCATATATTAGATATATTTTAGACTTTCAAATGAAGGATATATTTACCTGCAACACCGGTAAATTGATGATATTCAAGGGGTACATTTACTATGGAAACTAATATTAGACAAAACACTATTAGGGTTTCTTCCTTCAGCCGCAGAAAAACTAGCAGAAGTTCTTGCTTAACCTTCTGTAGTTAAAATATATTGAAATATAATGGAAAGGGGCAAATATATGTGAGCTTACACCAATCAGGACAACTGCTATTGAGCTTTCAACGTTCTAGGCTGGGAGCCCCTAGCGCACTCGTGATATTCCTGCAAAACAGTTATTAAGATGTTGCGTTTCATTTTAACCTCATAACAGTGAATCTTCCTAATATTGGGAGCTAATATATTATGAGGACAGTCACAAAGAACGTGAGCAATGGTTTCCTGAACACCACGGTCATCACACGTACCTTACGAAGACGACAGCTTTCCCACCGTTAGCACGGCTTAGCGATGAGCCAGCCACTTTCTGAGCAGCCAATGTTCGAGTACCCGAATTTTAGAGTACCGTTCGGACTTGTTGAGGTAAAAGCTAATTTTACCTGTACTAGTTCGAACGTACTCTACACGATCGAATGTTCAAATAGGCATAGTCCGTCATCACGCAGACATGGTCTTGAAATTACAAAGAGCTGTGGCATCGCATTTTAACATAGCAGGACACAACGTAACGTTCTTGAACTTCACATGCTCGAGTCAAATTTCGGTCCACGAGAGACAGAAAATATTAAGAGTCATACCTTCTTGGCAAGTTCACAACACTCTACCCAGTAGGTATAAACGTTTCTGAAGGGGCTCTAAATGTGTTCGTTATGGTAGGGCAAAGTGGGGCAAAATGATGTGTCGGGCAAGTACTGAGATACCATATCCAGCTTTTCTGGACACATAACAGCCAGCACCCCTAGCGGTCTCGGCTCGAAGCTAGTGCGTTTTCAATGGAACCAGTGAATGTTTCTCGAATAAATACTTGTACAGGGTGAATCTTGAGAAACGCAGACAACAGAGCGCCTCTGACCCCCTAAAAGGACGACATGGCTGCAGCGGTCATGTAGGGGTAAGATTCAGTTATACTCCAAGAGCAGTAAAAGATTGTTCAATGGTAGTCTAAGGAAGTGTCGGAAAAAGTGGCCTGTTTTTCGCAAGAAAAACGTTCACTACAGTCAAGCTATTTAGGTTCTAATAAAGGTCAGTGCACCGCATGTAGTCCTGACACTGGGCTTTCGATTGAAGTCACTCTCATTGTGTCGCTACTTGCATAACATTGTTCCCTAACCCGTTTTTTGCAACGCGGTTCTTCAATTGCTTGTAACATATTGAGAAACGCTTCCTTATTACAAGCGGCCCGGCCGCAAACGTGGCGGAGTGCGTTAGTCACACAGTTGCGCAGTGACAACCACCATACCATCAGAAAGGTTCAACGTGGCGCGTCGAAGTATTTTCTTTATCAGCCTATGAATTAGTTCCACAGCACCCTACAAGATGTCGCCACCAAAACAAAACGAACAAGTTTCTGTTTCAGTTTCGACTTCTCGCTGTGTTCTTGAAGAGTCTTTTGTTTTCCCATCATTATTATTACTTTCTAGTGCATTTTTGTATACTGCACGCATTTCATAGTCTTAAGATGTACATTTGTAACTCTGACTTCATTCTTTTAAACACCCTAAGGAAAACAACGCTCTATCAAGGTAGGGGAACAAAGCTCTTTCGTTTTTTAATGTGCGTATTGTGATGTAAACTTTATTCCTATTTTTATGATTTAGTGATGCTCTTATCAGGTCTCTAAATTCACCGATGTAAAGAACGCGAAGTAAGAGTAGAGAACCAAGGCATAGTATATGGCGAAATTATGCGTTTTGTCATTGCTTTTTGACAGTGAAGCGTTTCTTTGCGTGGCATCTATCTATCTATCTATCTATCTATCTATCTATCTATCTATCTATCTATCTATCTATCTATCTATCTATCTATCTATCTATATCTATCTATCTATCTATCTATCTATCTATCTATCTATCTATGCACCCACGGGTGAATATATCACCGTATGTCCCGTACTAATTTTTGTCTACTAGGTAACCAGGCATTATACGTAGTATATGTCGCTATATATCATATACCGCAATATATACAACGTATATCACCTCGTTATCTTGGGGCGAAACAGAATTAGTATTTAGGGGTAACAAGGCTTGTCGAATAAGTTTAACGGGTCATGACATGATTACCTTGCAAATCCCGTTGCGCACGTACGTTGCAAACCTTTTCCTCCCCACATATGTAGCATATACCCACATACCCAGTGTGGCGGTGTGGGGTATACGACATGTGTTATTGACAGTTTGCTGACGCTGGAGTGGCTGGAACACACATTTGTAATTTAACTGCAAGACGCGAAGAAAAAATAAATCGGCATCTATGACCCGATCAAGGCGAAGAGGTAAATAATTAGGGTCCCAAGCATAAATTGTAAACCAAGCATTCTGTGTCACAATAGAGTACAGTACCACAGCGTCGCGTTAGGTCTCGAAAGTGCTTTAGAAAAACACCCTATTGCAGGCGAAACTGGCAATTGTGGTTGATTTGCTGGTCATTAAATTTTATAAACATCTCATATGTACCCCTATGACAGAAAATTCACATCGGCTTAGCGTCAGTTACACACTTCATCAACGTCCGCTGTAGTTGGTCTACGCGCAACTAACCAGAGTTACCATCCTCGCAAGCACAAGCGCTACATATCCACGTACCCCTTTTGTGTTGCTAATAACCATGTTGCTGTTGGGATCATTGCACAACTGCATGACCTGGTTATCTAAAGTATACGCGACTGTTCAACATATGTCGGAGCGAGGAGATTTGTATGCGTATTTAGCATGATTTCGTAATGATTGGCCTAATTGAAAAAAAAGCAGAGCTTTGCTGTAAAGGCAAAGCAATGAACGTGATAGAAACTAATCGGAAGGTCAGGCGATTGGAAGAATGGCAGGCAGATCAAAACGCGCCCCGCATTTCTCACGCTCAAACGACGCACGAAACGTACTCACAGGTACAGATTAACGCGAATAAGCGTCTCGGTTGTAACTTTGACGTTTCTGAAAAACACACCCGATTCGGAAACGGAGGGTGTGACACGATCGCAGTGACCTTTGTGCTCCCGATAACTACAACAGATTCGTCCGACAAAACTCAAAAGCTAGCCAAGACGTACGATTCTCCCCACGGCAAGACTAGGGCGCACGATCGAGCGTACACACCGTTATTCTCTACGCGGGCCAAAGTACGCGTGAGGGATGAGAGCTGCCGCGCGCTCACAGTGTCTTCTTGCTGATAATGCTGAAAACATGATAGTACCCCTCCCCCCGATATGCCCGCCAACAGCTGTAAGTGATGGATATGGATAGCTTGCCGTTTGAACACTGGAGGAGGTAGCTCTCGGTGGCTCAGTGGTTAACGTCTTGCATTCCCGAGGCAGAGGCTCTACGTTCGATTCCGTGCGCCGGAGGCTTTTTTCTGGGATTTTTTTCTTTCTTGCGTTTTCATATATATAGATACGCATACATATAGGGTGCATGACATCGACGCCGGTGGTTAAATCTAGCCGAGAGTGTCCATATGATTGCTATCACAATAACAGTACAAGGTCAAACTCCTTGAGGATGCTTCGCATTACATTGATCCGCATGTTACATCAGATCTAGGTCAACACACGTATGTAATCTGTAGGGCTTCTTCAGAGAAGCCAAAACATAGGATTCATTAAACATATCATTTCGTGTTTTATCTCAGCCGTGTGTTATTGTGATATCAACTATGTGAACACTATCGTTAGGTTCTCGCCGTCGACATCACCATCGCCATCATGTTCCGTAAAAAGCCCCCATCGACGTCATTGCCCCGTGTACTGTGTGATGTACGCGCGCATAAAGGTGCTGTACGGCAGAGAGGAACAAGCTGATCAAACGCATCGGCCCATCTCCGTCAATCAGAGAGCGCATGTGATAAGATTAATCTGCGGGGGAAGCATACTGCGCACAAGTGCAACTGAAGCAAGGCGTAAGCGCCCTGTTTGCTTTAAATGCGCATAAAAAGAAACGTGGGTGAAGGTGGGGATGAGAGAGAAGTGTTCGAGCAGCAACTGTGAACGTTGACTATAAGGCCGCGGTGGCGAATGTTATATTGAAAAACATCAGCGGATGGCTTGTATACTCTTCAACGTTCTTTGCTCTGTGGATGTCCTTTTTCTAGCACGACCGGCTGTGTTATGCTGCAGCAGCATTTTGTACAGTTACGCAACACAAGATGTAAAAATTTAGCCTTACCTAATTAGTTGCGACCGCACTCATTACATCACCTTTGCGGTGAAATGGTGATATATTTTCGCAGATTGTCTTATCTAAAAACCTGCATGACCCGAAAACGACCAGTATGCCTTCTTTCTGGACCATCATAAAGCTCTGTGCGCTGCATCGGATAGGTTTGTGTGATAAGACAATAGTAGATGTAAGCTTCACGGAAAGTTTCAGAGACTGGTGCTGTCACGGGAAACAACAAACCGTCATAATAGAACATATGTTACGATCACGAATAGTCTTTTTTGTGGCTCGTAAGAGCAAGGGAACCTGCGCTCATGCACTTTTATCACGTTTTAAAATTTCGTGGACTTGTAAGATTATTTCTATACATTTTTTGTATGTTTCATTACCTTCTTTTCCTTTTGGTGAAAAGCGCATATACATATATCTATGCTCGAAAGTATATTCCGCTGTCCTACGCTTTCCGCATTGAGATGTCCGATACCGTAGCCTGTGACCACTGTGACAGCGAAGAAACCATGTCATACATCTTTCATGACTCCTGACAGTATAATGAACAGCAAGCTATGTCTTTGCAATGAGCTAAACAAATAAGCTAATCAACGTCTGTCGAAGGAAAAAAATACAATATTACGACTGGGCGAAGGTTGAACTGATGAAAGCAGCTCCAACTCCGAGCTACTCGGTATTGAGGCACCCCCAAATGGACCAACGCCTTTTAGTGAACGAGAAAAGCTCTTATGAGAGCTACCAAAATATTGCTGTTTGGGGTACATCTTTTCCTAATATATGTTTTAAGGGTGTTTACTTTGCATGGTGTTTTTCGGAGTTCAATATATTATTTCGGAGAAAATAAGCATTTAATCGTAGTTTATATATTGCTAATCTCATATTATGCGCCAAATTAACATCTGGTTTCTCAGTTTTCCCACATTGCTCAAAAATCAGATTCAATGGTATGTAAAGACGAGAAAATAAGGACACATGGAATATAATTTAACTGTCAGGGAGGCGTGTGCAAACCGAAGCACAGTTAGGTTGAAATGCTTGAATACAGGATCATATACATATAACAATCCTAAAGCTTGTGACGTAATATACGCAAATGTATACTTGTGATCAATAAACGAACACTTTACGAGGTTGTCATGTAAACCTCGTAAAATAACTACACGAAAAGAGTGCGTTTCCATCACTGAAGTGATGAAAGCGCACTCCTTTTGAGTTGTGATTACCGGCCTATGAAGAAGGAGGTGTATCAACATACCGAGTGATATTTTGCTGTCCCACTGAACCATTTGTTAGTATATCATAGTGGTCTTATGCCTAGGGAGCTCCTCATCACACAGGGTTGCAAGAATGTCACTGTCTGTCATCCGCGTAGGTCCGGTTACTCATCGATGGTGACGAAAACGGCGCCGTTTTTAAAGAAGGGTCTGTCAACGCGATGCCTTTCGCATTATTTTCATATAGTTATTTATATATTGAGGAGAAGGTACAAAGCGTAGACACGCTAGCGCTAAAGAAATCTGTTTTGTTATTGCCCTGAGACAGACGCAATACCTGTTTGGGAGTGTTCATCACAAAGTTCATACTTGCCTTTCTTACGCTTTTTTATAATTATGATAAAGTAATTCAGTCACTTGGTATCGTGTGTACAACTGGACACTTCATTCAAAAGAGTCCCAAGAGATACATCAGCCAAATTTTGTAAAATTACAGCAAAACTAAGGTGCAGTATTACATCAACCAAACTGGTGTATGAACCAAACTACCCATGAGTAGACCATGGGTGGTAGGCCATGACGTGCTGCCCTGGTCTACCCTGAGCTACCCATGGGTAGACCATGGGTAGAACAGGGCAACACGTCAGGTTCCCACCTTGCCTAATTGTTTTTTCGCTATGGCATACTCGACGAAAAAGGCCCATATCAAAAAGGTGCATGCTTCCTCTCCCCCCACCGCCATAAAGAAAGGTGCCTATGCCCTTGCGGCTCACGTGTCAATGACGGCATAGATCATGCTATTTTGTTTAAAAGCGGAACAAGGTTATAATGGGCGTTGAAAATTAGCGGACCCTGAAGCTTCACCTGAAAGAGTTGAACGTGATAGCAATATTGTGTTTCTTGTGCGTACTTCAAACACTTTACACATGAAACCTTTTTGAACCAGCTATGCACCCTTTACATAGCCTTCGGGCAACAGGCATTGTAGCGTGTGTGCGTTTTGTAGTGGGTTGTCAACTTTTAACCATGAATTCAATGTGATAATCACATGTTCTAACGCTTGATTTCCATGGGCGCTTCTACCACACATTATTACTGATATATTTCGTGTTGCATTGTGAAGCATGTATACAGGACCCGTGTGTTCGTAAAGCATGTGTCACTTTCACTGCATTGCCAAGCAGAGGAAGTTATTTTAATGTATTTACAAGCAGATGCTTGGCCGTGTGGAATATCATCCGCTTTACGCTGAAACGACGTGGGTTAAATTTCCGTTCGGACTCAAACGACCCAAGTTCGATCCACACTCTGAACTAGGAGTTTTCGTTGGTCATTTTATTTGCATCGTTATGGATATTTGGGTGACGCATATGATGATTTTTCACTCAATAGTAATGACGCGGAAGTCGAGACCAATGCTGGAATTTTAGCGAAACGAGCTCTTACACGCTGTTTCCTTAAAATGGGGGTTGATCCACGAAACAGAATGGTGAAACATTTTACAGGTGCGAGTTTATTTATTTTTTTATTTATCACAAGGCACGGAACCCTAACTATAACATAGGACACATCGAGGACGAACCCTGTTGTCCTCGATATTCTAGCCCCAATGGAGACCGTAAAAAAGTCACAATTTATATTCATAAATATCTATGTTACACTTTTACGTTGAATAATTGTATATGGTCTCACGACAGTGCCAACAGATCCAACCACACCGCGGCAGAAGCAGGACGAAAAACTGGTGGCACAAACGAGTTGCCAAAAATTCTTCGCCCTTGCGATTATTGTAATGAAAGAAGTTACACTAATACTTTTATTTCCCTCTATTCACGCCTATGACGTAATGGAAGATTGATTGGTTGATATGTGGGGTTTAACGTCCCAAAACCACCATATGGTTATGAGAGACGCCGTATAGTGGAGGGCTCCGGAAATTTCGACCACCCGGGGTTCTTTAAAAACTTGCACCGAAATCAGAGCACACGGGCCTACAACATTTCCGCCTCCATCAGAAATGCAGTCGCCGAGGCCGGGATTCGATCCTGTGACCTGTGGGCCAGCAGCCGAGTACCTTAGGCACTAGACCACCGCAGCGGAGTGGTATAGAAAAGATTACCTGCAGGTGTATAGGCCGCATTTCTACAGAGTAGAACCTAGTGACAGACAATTCGTTAGAATAATGGATGTGACGCAGGGCCGTTTAAGTTCACTGCGATACCAGCTGCCTCGGCGAACAGGCTTACTTCGCTTTCACCTTTCCTGTACTCAGCGAGGGTACCAAAAAAGGCGATTGCGTATGCGAACGTAGGATGCAAAACACATGATAACCTTAGTGGCTAAACCGAACGACCTACGGTGACTTCGATTGTTAGAAAATGGTGGCAGTAACGGTGTACATACACGTTGATTTGCCGCTTTGAGGCGTCATAGATGGTGCGCTGCTGTGATGTACTCCTCCCTAGCCAACATTGACGTAGGCGGAGGAGAAGTGTTGGCACTCCTTTCGAAATTTTAAAGCCTTGTATGTGTAGACACGAATCTATACAAATGAACGCACGAGCATAAATAAGATATGTACAAATACCCTCCCTTTTTGCCTCGCTGACTGGAGGAGGTCAGCCGCGACGGTGGCGCGGACCGATGTGCGCGGAACAGACGGCGAATTGGTAGGCAAGAAGACGCGGAGACACGACAAAGTGCGGCTGCACGCAGTTGCCATAGTAACGACAGAGATATCTTACACCGGCTTCTTTGCTGCTGGCTTGCGTTCCTTTCCTTGAATTCTCGGCGCTCGTCACTTTCATAAAAATGTCTTGCGTCGATAACAAGCTTCTCATTCTTGAGTGAAAGTTTTGGAAGCGTGTCGATAATACAATGCAGAGGCAAGATTTAAGGACTGTTTTTGTAAGGCGAAACAACACTCTTAGAACACGTTCTTTCTTTAGTCTACTCTGCTTTCCTGATCAGCATAAACTTATCACGTGCTTTGGACCATCTGGTGTTCTTTAACGTGCACTCACATTGCACAGTTCACGACCCGCTACCATTTCGCCTCCATCAAAATACGAGCACCCCTGCCGGGATCAACCCCGCAACCTCTTGGTCAGAAGCCGAGCTTCATAACCACTGCTCCAATGCTGTGATCTCCTGATCAGCATATCTTCACCGGGGATATTTACCGATGACACTCTAGTTTAATCGCCGCAATGCCAATTTACGCCGTTCAAAGAGTAATCCCTATATGAGAAGCCAAATTCAGCCGTGACCACATGCATGTCGTCTTTACTGCTGACAATGTTGTAGGCCCGTGTACTCAGATTTGGGTGCACGTTAAAGAACCCCAGGTGGTCAAAATTTCCGGAGCCCTCCACTACGGCGTCTCTCATAATCATATGGTGGTTTTGGGACGTTAAACCCCACAAATAAATCAATCAATCTTTACTGCTGACATACCCGGAACATGTACCCATGTCAGCACTATACAACAGAGTGAATGAAAACAACGAAAAAGAAAATTGTACGCTCAGAAGCGCTTTTCGCAATCATGTTCTACGTGTAGATTCAATGAACCAAGTGTTCGATGCTCACTATAGACTGCCCTCCGCACAATGTTTGTCAGCCAAACCTAATAATGGTTCATCAACTAAAGAACAGATCAAGCGCGCATTGCTTGTTTGCCTCAAGTTTGGAACCGACGTTCCGCTGCTCGGTAATCGCTGGAAAGAAAAAAAACAAGTGCCGGTGTTGCATTGAATTCTGCCAGTGGTCTCGTTTCACATTCGCACATCGCGGCTCCTTTTTCGTCGATGTTTTTTTATATAGGTACCATTCTGCCATCGCTTTGCGTTCATCTTAGTCACCGATAGCCTGTTTCACCGATAGCACCCCCCCCCCCCCCGCCACCGTTCCCTTTAAGGACGTGTCACAGCCATAAGAATGCAAACAGCATGGTTGTTGACGCAAATAAACGTCTATCTTTATACTACACAACGGAGAGAGACCTCCTTACTCGGAACAATGCGGGCGCATGCGTGGCTGTATGCTGACACATGGGCGCTTTACCGACGAATGGCCATTGGTCAGCTGCTCAGAGTTGCCAGGTGCCATCGGGCAAACAAGCAAACAGTCGTCTCAAAAAAGCAGAAAAATGTGGCGGTGCTTTTCTAAATAAGACCAGAATAAGCGGAAGTTAAAAAATTGTTCCTGTTCTTGAAAATTGTGTGTTAGTACGCAAAACAGTACTATAGGAATGCATCGCCAAGATATACGAACCTTTATGTAGCATAATGAAATTAGGTGCATGAATAAAGCAAGAATTTTTATAGTCTTACACTCATCGTCACTGACATCTGGCAGATCTAGGTAATTCATGGCATCTATGGGCGCGGAACCATTCATGCTCTTTGCGTTGAATAGTTCCATCATTTGTGCGGTCGGTTGAGAGTCTCAGCAGCAACCTTAACGAAACTTAGGGCCATAGCAAATGTGGAGGATGGCGCTCAGCGTTGCAGTTTTCTTCTTATTTCAGAGGCGCGATTTCACCAGGCTCATGCGTGAAAAACACGCTCGACATCGGCGTTGCTCAGGGTCATGGCCAACAGCGACCACGTGATGACAGAGCGAATACTCTTTTTATCGCACCTCACGAACACTGCGCATGAGCAAATCGGCATCCTGTATTCATTCACATAAACTGATAAACCCTTTATTGTAGGTGGTGTGTTGATTGATATGTGTGGTTGGACGTCCGAAAACCAACATATTCCATTATGACAGACACCGTAGTTGAGGTCTCCCGAAATTTCAACCACCTGGTGTTCTTTCATCATCATCATCATTATCATCATCATCATCATTATCATCATCATCAGCTTGACTACGTCCTACTGCAGGACAAAGGCCTCTCCCATGTTCCGCCAGTTAACCTGGTCCTGTGCTTGCTGCTGCCAATTTATACCCGCAAACTTCTTAATCTCATCTGCCCACCTAACCTTCTGTCTCCCCCTAACCCGCTTCCCTTTTCTGGGAATCCAGTTAGTTACCCTTAATGACCAGCGGTTATCCTGTCTACGCGCTACATGCCCGGCCCATGTCCATTTCCTCTTCTTTATTTCAACTATGATATCCTTAACCCCCGTTTGTCCTCTAATCCACTCTGTTCTCTTCTTGTCTCTTAAGGTTACACCTACCATTTTTCTTTCCATTGCTCGCTTCGTCGTCCTCAATTTAAGCTGAACCCTCTCTGTAAGTCTCCAGGTTTTGCTCCGTAGCTAAGTACCGGCAAGATACAGCTGTTATATACCTTCCTCTTGAGGGATAGTGGCAATCTACCTGTCATAATTTGAGAGTGCTTGCCGAATGTGCTCCACCCCATTCCTATTCTTATTCTTCTAGTTACTTCGATCTCGTGGTTAGGCTCTGCGGTTATTACCTGTCGTAAGTAGACATAGTCTTCTACAACTTCAAGTGCTCTATTACCTATCTCGAAGCGCTGCTCCTTTCCGAGGTTGTTGTACATTACTTTCGTTTTCTGCAGATTAATTTTAAGACCCACCTTTCTGCTCTCCTTGTCTAACTCCGTAATCATGAGTTGCAATTCGTCCCCTGAGTTACTCAGCAATGCAATGCCATCGGCGAAGCGCAAGTTACTAAGGTATTCTTCATTAACTATTATCCCTAACTATTCCTATTCTAGGCTTCTGAAAACCTCCTGTAAGCGCGCGGTAAATAGCATTGGAGAGATTGTGTCCCCCTGCCTTACACCCTTCTTGATTTGTATTCTGTTGCTTTGATTATGAAGCACTATGGTAGCAGTTGATCCCCTGTAGATTTCTTCCAGAATGTTTATATATACTTCATCTACGCCCTGATTCCGCAGTGTCTGCATGACGGCTGATATTTCTACTGAATCAAACGCCTCCTCGTAATCTATGAAGGCTATGTATAGTGGTTGGTTAAACTCTGAGCATTTCTCTATTACCTGATTGATAGTATGAATGTGGTCAATTGTTGAGTAGCCTGTTCGAAATCCTACTTGTTCCTTTGGTTGATTGAATTCTAATGTTTTCTTTACTCTGTTAGAAATTACCTTTGTAAATAGCTTGTATACTACAGAGAGAAGCTGATCGGCCTGTTATTCTTCAAGTCCTTGTGATCTCCTTTCTTATGTATTAAGATGATGTTAGCATTTTTCAAAGACTCTGGTACCCTTCCCGTCAGGAGACACCTCGTAAACAGGGTGGCTAGTTTTTCTAACACAATCTGTCCATCTTTCGGCAGGTCTGATGTTACCTGATCCTCACCAGCAGCTTTGCCTCTTTGCATGCTCTCCAAAGCTTTTCTGACTTCTTCTATCATTACTGGTGGGGTGTCATCTGGGTTACTGCTAGTTCTTGTAGTATTAAGGTCGTGGTTGTCTCGGCTACTGTACAGATCTCTGTAAAACTCCTCCGCTATTTTAACTATCCTATCCATATTGGTAGTTATTTTGCCTTCTTTGTCCCTTAGTGCATACATCCGACTTTTGCCTATCCCAAGTTTCTTCTTCAGTGCTTTGACGCTTCCTCCGTTTTTCAGGGCGTGTTCAATTCTGCCCATGTTATACCTTCTTACATCGCATACTTTACGTCTATTAATCAACTTCGAAAGCTCTGCCAGTTCTATTTTGTCTGTTGTACTTGACACTTTAACGTTCTTTAACGTGCGCCCAAATTGAGTTCATGGGCATCGTAGGTGGTGTAATTTTACATCATGTACCATAAAAACACGGGCGTCAGTCACCTTTGGGTTTTGCTGAATGATAAATTGAATTGTTGAACTAAAGGCGAGATTACAACACCTACGGTAAAGGTTTTATCTGTTTACATGATTTTACTATGCCAATATTCTCACGCGCAGTGTTCGTGAGGTACCAAAAAAACGAGTATATTTTGTGGTGTCTCGATGAATAAATATCAGTACTTAGTCTGCTCTTGTCCAGTGGCTTCCTTTCACACACACATACTCGCGCGCGCGTGCGCGCGTGTATGTGTGTGTGTTGACAACAACTTGAGTGTCCGGGCGATGCAACAATACTTTCCGAAAAAATTTAAGGTAAGCCCCTACCAAAAAAATGGGGGGGGGGCAAGTGACCAGAAAGAGTCTCGAAAAAAAAACAAAGCCGAAAGTCGCTTAGATTTAGCGGAAGTGACAAATCTGCAGCCGCTCCGAATCTTATCCTGGGCACCTATACTTGGGGCAATGAATTACAGAGGCAGTACAATCGAAAGCTTCTACATGGAGCCGTGACCGACTTAGGACAACGCAGACACACGGGCCATGTTGAAGTCGTGGACGACGAAGGCCGGCCGAAGCAGCGCGTCAAACGACACAATACAAAAAAATTTATTCGCCATAGGCAGGCACGCGCTATCATTAAAAAAAGACTTTCAGCTTCTTATAAGTCCTGGCAAGCTGAAGCTGGATCTCCCGCTTTCTTTAACTTGCTGCCGCTAGCTAACGTGGATGAATTAGTGGAAGCACTCCCCCCTGGGCGATCGTCACGTTAGCGAGGAGTTTGCCGAGTTCTTCGTCGGTACGAATGGCCAGCAGGAGGTGGCGTGGCGTGATCCTCAATTTTTTGTAATCCCGTGCCGCGTTCCCGGCAAGTTCCAGTAACTCGGCGGTCAGGTACTCCATAACAGCTGCCAAGTACACTGGAGCGGCGGCGCTAACGTGCTCGGTGTAGGTTGCCGTCCGGAGCATTCTGTGGATGCGGCCCACCGGGAACCTGACGCCAGCGCGGGAAGCGCGGCTCTGCTGCTTCGCTCGGGTAGGCGTCTTGCCACTGCCACTCGCGTCCCCACCAGGAGTCATTGCCGAGACGAAGGAGTCAACCAGGCCCGTGACGATCTACAGGGCAATACACACAGGGTGTTCGTCGTTATCAACTGAAGAAAAAACAACTAAAAGCAGCACAATGCGTTGCGAAATGAGGCCGCAGAGAATTACTCTCACTGTCGTAAATTTAGTTAAGGATGGTTCACGACGTCTCGATCTGTAACACTAAGTTGGACAATGTATCTTGGGAAGGGGGGGAGAGGCGGCTCAACAACACTGTGCATAGCTAATTTTGAGAGCCGTAGACAAGGACGCAACACGGCGCAGTCTGTAACAACCGAGAGGGGCGGACGCTTCGGCAATTCGTGAACCATATTACGCCACAGATAGCCCATGCACGTGCGGAAACATTGCGAAAATTATTCACGCCCGCACCACCTCGAAAATCACGTGACACTGCACCTTCGTGCTAAATCCGTATGAGCGTACACGGGCTCCACCGGCATGTTAGACTGTGCTGCTTTTGAAATCCAGCAACGAAAATGGTCTGGAATGTACAACGAATTACGCCCATAGCTAAAAGGTAAATGACGCGCATATAGCGCACGCGCAAAGGTAGACGTTGATTTGGCAGTCTTATTTGGTGCGATTTTTAGTATTAAGCGATACCGAATGTTATTACAAAGCAGAACGAATATGCCCTGCTGAATGCGGGCGCTGGAACAATGCACTGCTAATCTAGGTGCACTTCCGTGAACCCTCTTACCCTTATGAAAATTTTCAGTTCAGAAGAGCTGAAAAGTTCCGCGTGTATGCAGTCTTTCAACCGCAGTCAAAAGTGGTTGCCAACGCAGGTGGGTGCTGGTTTAATTTAGGTCCCGTGCCTTGATTTGCCACAATGTCTCGTTTCCTGCGTGGAACAGATAAGCGCTAATCAGATAGTAATCGACGCTGAATCACTGAAGTAACTTTTTTCGGCAGGGCTTCAACGAAGTACCCAAGTAACCTCATGTACTCGGAAACTAAGTGTTATCGCCATGCAGGATGAATAAAAATATTGTGAACTTATGCTTTTTTTTCTTGATAATTGCGTGAGCATATACAAGAGATCCGATGTGCGTCGTGCGGTAGAGCACATCTAGAGCACGCACCAGAGTACGCGCATGAAGCCAAAGTATAGACATGGGAAAATGCTTTCTGTAATAGGTTGTAGAACCAAGAAGGATGACAGCCTGCTTTTCATGCTACGCCATTCAGTTTTGCTTGTATTGCAAACGCCACCGTATAAAACGTAACCGCGGCTTTCTTGTTCGTCTTAATCGCCTCGCGTACACATGGTTCGGTAGGATCTTGTATGAGTCGGATGCGAGAGAAGCGCACATGGCGTCGACGCGAAGGTAACGCTATCACGCTCTGTGTTCGGGAGCATTTGGGGCAATGAAGAAGTACGGATAGCAGCAGGGAGACGTGATATAAGGGGAGCAATACCATGCCCGGTGTGATATTCTCTTGTACATCTGCCTCTCGGATATTGCTGCTGCTATAGTTACGAACGCCATTATTACTTTGTAAATTGCGTATTGCATTCTTCATTGAAGCCTTAAAGTAACATTTCTCGCATTGGGCTGTTCGGCGCAGAGTTCTGCTGTGTGCTCTTCTCTTCGCATATTAATTTTGTCGATTGCTTCACACGAGAAAAAAAAAAACATTTGGAATGCTATGCAGCACGTTTGCGAGAAAATCGTTTTTTTTTTGGCTCAACAAAGTGAGGCACCACTCGCGTTTATTAGGTCTTCTTGGAGCCGGTGCATGTTGTCGAATTCACTGCATGAGTGAGATTTTGTAAAAATTCAGTTATCTGTGGCGTTAGCGAATCGCCTAATGCTCTAAGAGCACAATAATAGAGAACTGGTGAATCTAGAAAAATGTTTGTGAGCTAAAGCCTTTGACTATCTATTGCTCTTTAGCTGCACTGACATCCCACTTTACACAGACCTCTGCCACCTCGCCACCAACGAAATGTTACAGCCACGGCCGCGGTCGAACCCGCGACCTTTGGGTCGGCAGCCGAGCATCGTAGCCACTGCTTCCCCGAGGCAGACAGACGTGTTTTCTTCTCGTGTGTGCAGTCGCTTGGGCTGTAGCTAGACCACTTCAACCAGCTTACGATCAACTTCTTCCGTGCTGCCATGCACTGCGAAACAACACAACAAAAAGCGCCGGAAGGCCGCCTAAAATCTGTCTGGAACACATTTGCATAATCGAAAACAAGTTGTGGAATGACCATTGTTAACTCAGACGGCCTCTCGCCGTCACGCTCACGAGTCTTCAGAGTAAGAACGCGTAGAGCCCCCGATCATGGGACGCCATGAATTGTGGGGCTAACGGCGGAACACTTCTGTAGCCCGACCGCATAGACTTACCTTTACGCTACAGGAAGGCCTTTGATTCCATCGAGGATTCCAACCTTTGCAGACGGGCTCACGGGGTAGATATGTCCACGAGGCGCGTGGTGACTACGGTCGTCGTCTTCTGATGGTGATGATGATGCCTCTACAATAGCTGATACCCACTCATTGGGATTGGCCAAAAATTGATTATATGATTTTCTTAGACATCTTAAGTATTACATAGAAAAACCAGCTTAAAATCCGCCTTGATTCGATTACGAATCTTTGTACAGCAGAAAAAAAATATCCCGGTGACGTTCTTCTGAAGCGATACTCGTTTTATTCTTCACAATAGCACATCCTCTTTGATTTCTTGATCCCTATTCTTTGAGGATCACCCAATACAAAATTTTAGTATGGGGGTAAATCACTGAGGTTTACTGTAAATACTATAATATCAATTTTGAAATCCCATCAAATTCATGATTGCCCATTGGCTGAGTTACCGAATTCCTCAGTATTTAAATGGAGCTAAATTGTTATTGGGGTTTCTTTCCTAAACCACACTTGAACTCGCACAAAACCTTGCACAGCTTCGATTTGATTTGATTTGTGGGATTTAACGTCCCAAAACCACTATTTGATTATGAGAGACACCGTAGTGGAGGGCTCCGGAAATTTCGCACATCTGGGGTTCTTTAACGTGCACTCGAATCTGAGCACACGGGCCTGCAACCTTTGCGCCTCCATCGGAAATGCAGCTGCCGCAGCCGGGATACTATCCCGCGTCTGGTATGCTCTTCCGGAGGTGCACTGAGGTATACGGGATGGAGGCACTTTTATTTTTGCTATTTTTCGTTTCTTGTCGTCAGTTCTGTCTTTTTATTTTTTATGTGTAGCCGCTCCACCTTTTGATGATGATGATGAATACCTATATGTATGGCTCACGCCCACTCTTCGGGACTGGCCCAGGAACGAAATATTTGTTTTAATAAGTGTTCACATAGGAATTGTATGGCTAATTATTTATATATTAGCCAAACTAAATTACAGACGCTAACATAGATAGTTCAGGTCTACACCATCCTGATTCATTCAAAAAAACTTTCACCGTAAAATGGAGGTCTCAGTCACAATGACGACGAGGGGCTCCCAAAGATCGAGTATTTGAAGTGACGAAATCTATTCGCATTCGACTAAACACTGTTTTGAAAATGTTTCCTCACTGTAAATTGAAGCGGATGCATGACAAAAAACTATTTTCAGTTGTTTCGTCCTTGTTACAAGACTAGCAAAGAGGGCAAGAAGCTAGACAACCCCTGTGCGAATATACTATAGTTGAATTTCGGAAAGCAACAGCGCAATTTTATAGAAGTAACTATACTACTTGTCGTGTTGAACAGTAATTGCTACGATAAGAGGAAAGAGGGGTCAATACTCGCTTAGGCGATTGATAAATGACTTCACAGGGTCAAGTTATTGCTAGCCTTCTTAATCTGTCACGAATCAGGAGTGCTGTTGTCAGAATAATTAAGAATACATGTCGGACCACTGACAGCGCCTTTCGCCGGAACGTCCACTATTTCTTAATTTTGGCTATTTTCGTCCCTTTGTGACCCGGTACCCAGATTGATTTGATTAGAGTTTGTGTGGGTAGGAAATAGAACAGAAAAATTCTGTGATATATATGAGAATAATAATAACAGTGTGTAGGGTTTCACGTCGCAAAGCCACGTGTTAAATGAGAACCGCTTTTTTAGAGAGTGGCGAACACGCAGATGAAGTATCTGTAACTATGACCACACTTGAGGTTGATGGGCTGAGCTTTCGAATGTCATTCCGCCGAAGAAACTGATAAGAAATTAGGGAATCCTATTGAGAATGGGCCTTTGAAGGTTTTGAAAAAAAAAACACCGTTGCGGATTTTTTTCAGAGCGTGAGGCATTCGCAGCTATGATAATCTTTTACATTTATCCGCTCTAAAATCTTTAGCAGGAGCTAGTTTAATATATTGTAAATCGAAAACTTTGCACGATTTGGATATAAACCCTGTAAAAAAAACATTTTTAAAGTTCCGTCTTTCATTACCGATGCAAGAAACTTCAGTCAGTTTAACCCTCAGTGGTTCAACAAGTGCTTATACGAAGTCTAACCACGCTGTATGAAACCGAAGTGAATAAGATAGAAAAAATACAACTCATACTTATGTGCACATGAAAAGAATTCATATGTTTATAGAATTCCCATAAATTCTTAGAAGTGATTTCACAGTTACTATCCGAAATCTGCACAAAAAAGAGGACAACCTCGTTTCTAAGTTGAGGACCTTAATGGCTGTGAATTTCGACAGTCCAAGAAATAAATTTTGGGCTGCCCTTTCCAAGAGTAAAAGAGTTCACAGTTTGTAAGCCGGTGCACCAGAATATAAAACACATCCAAATTCTAATACGGGTATAAACCACAGGTGTCTTGAAAAGCGGCATGTATGTAGATTTTGTAAAGCATAATTAGTGATTCTCTCCGCACCCCTGATCGACTCATACACAGTCTTCGTAAGACTCTCAGTGCCCGTACTCTTTTCCTGGTCGTATGCCAAAGAAGGTGGTTATCATGAGATATTCCGAGATATTTTACCGAGTTCAACTGTAATATGTACCACAGATTGCAAGTTATTCTAGATAAAAGTGACTGGGTTAAATCCAAAAGTAAAACTGCTTTTGCGCTTTTTCAAACATTAAGACATGAATGAATAGGCTGCAATCCATTATCAAATGCTTGCTTTTACGTTTGTAAGCGAATATAAAGCGATTGTATATAATTGTCTAAAGAAACAAAAGCTATAACATTTCGCCAATACATGTCTGTTTGGTTCAGCATGACAGGGATTAGTGCTTAGCAATATATCAAAAAAAAAGAAGCGAGGTTACCGCTCCCTCAAGAACTGCTCGTAACCTGGTATGTATATTTGAAGAATTGCACTTTAATAAACAATAAAGCTCCCGTCTCAGTTAAAAACTCCTTGAACTACCTGACCATATATTTAGAGGCACCATAAAATTTTATTTTGTTCAATTATATATTATGTTCTACTCTGCCATAAACTTTCAAGTGAGGAGACCATTGATGCTTTTGTTTTCTTGTTTCTTTTTTGTTTTTGCTCACGCGGGTATAGGGAGTACAGTGTGCGGAGCACGCGGACCCGACAGCGTCGACAGGCGGACACGGGCGCGCTTGATCGCAAGTTTTATCACGGCATAGTCTGAGGTGCTGTTGCAAGATTAATTTGAATGAATCGCTAATCTCTGTACCCAAATCGCTCCGTACCGGCTGCGATGGCCAGCGAAAAGGTCCGTGCGACACCGAGATCATGGCGCCGTGTGAAAGCAAGACTGACTTCATGCGTAAATTTGAGCCACAGACGCTTCCAAGGAGCGAGGCTGGAGG
This sequence comes from Rhipicephalus annulatus, assembly GCA_013436015.1. Lineage (NCBI taxonomy): Eukaryota > Metazoa > Arthropoda > Arachnida > Ixodida > Ixodidae > Rhipicephalus > Rhipicephalus annulatus. Next base: position 142,696 of record WOVY01002777.1, on the reverse strand, counting down.
TGGCAGGGCCATTTCGACAAGAACTAAAAACAAAAAATACAGATCTCGCATTTCGTTTTCATAATCTCACTTCCAGCGTTCTCAAAGTTATTGAGTTTTAAATAAACGAAACTCAAGGAGCAAGCGAGCATAGCTTAGGTAGCGCAAAAAAAAAAGTTCAACCGCAATGTCCTGTTCGTACCAAAGCATATTGCTTGACGCTCAGTGAACAAACTCTGAAAGCAGCTTGCTTCTCTAATATCCTCACCGATACCGCAGCGCAGAAAGTAAAAACAAACAAACATCGCGTTGCATTGTCAGCGCAGCGCGATTAAACGCTACATTCCTTAGAGTTACTTGTGTATGCCTCTTTTGAATAAAGGTAGACATGGGAAACATCGAAGCGTTCTTGTAGCGCCACAGATGTGCGCAATAATTGCTTTTCAATAGACAATCACACAACAATGAACGCTAAACCTTGAGCAATATTGGTAGGCGCTGCGGATGGGGTTGGCCGTTTGGTGCCGTTTGAGGTATCGTTAGGGCGGACAGACAGACAGACAGACAGACAGACAGACAGACAGACATCAAAATTTTTTCGTCGAATTTCCCCAAGAAAGGCTATCGTCTTTAGAAACAAATACGCTTTTTGATACACCAAGGGTGCGTCTAGGAAGGCCAGACATTTCGTGTGGAATGCTGCGAGCTGTCTGGCCCGGTATGTCTAGGAAAACTGTCACTTCATTGGCAGTTGTCACCGTCGAGATAACGCCAATGCACCGCACTCTTTTATCTGTGCACTGAGGCGAAGCGACATTCACAGAGTGTGTGCACCATTTTTTACTATATTTTATTCATTCCTACGTCACTGCATACGTCATGGCGGGACTCTCGAATTCTTCAAGGTCAATACGCCACGTTGTGTCGTTCATGTGAACTAGGCTGATCGTGCCCAGAAAATCGGGATATGCTTCGTCTCAGCAGTGAAGCACCATAGCCACTTGAGATTACCGCTGGGTGTGAGACAAGCGTACACAAACCTCGTGTCAAGACAACGCCAAACGTTTTATGTGGGTGTAAGCCTCCGTACTCCGAAATTCTCTCAATCTTCTGCTTCACCCTCAAACTCCGTTAAGCACCACCATGACACATATATGACTTGTGCAATAGCGAAGCAATTTTTCGAGAGCATAGATATAAAGCCAGCGATAAAATTCGTGGTCACACGTTCCAGCTTTTGATGTTAGTCATCTGTGCCGAACGTTTCGGTCTGCATGAGTGCGTGCTGGTTCATAGTGATAATTTTCCATTTACAACAAAAGGTCAATTTCGACCGTAACAGCTCTACTCTAAACAAATGTGGCCGCATCAAAACATCATGTGACCGGCCTCACGGAACGCCAATCAGTTTTGGCTCCCACGTCATTACTCTCCGCATATCGAGTAGCTCATTCGAGAGCGGACGCGGTAAAAGAACACAACCTTAGGAGACGCTGTAATACATTATATTTGCTGTTGACAAGCTGAAAAATATTGAAACGAATTATGTTATTCGAAACCGCAAAAATGTCTTTTGAGACCATGGGGTAGCATCGCGTCAAAATTGCGTGTCTCTTTTCCTGCAGCGCCAGGATATATATACTGACTCATATGGCCCTCCTCGCCACGCTTGCAGTGACTTCGTTTGTTGAACCGCTACCACCCAGATTCGGCGCGTGGGCTATCCCTGCTGATGTGCTCTTCGTGGTTGCAGTTGACATATAAATGCTCGACGTGCAGAGCTGTTCACCGATCTGCCCCGTGGGGAATGTTGATGCTCCCGTAGATGTAAGGGAAATCTGCCATATCCAGGATTTCCTTGCACCAGTGGTCCGCTCCAGTAGCCATGAGGCTGTCACTCCGCCTGGATACCACAGTGCAACAACCTTCGCCTGTATACGTCAATTTCATAGCAAGAATGTGTGCAACCACTGATCACGGAATTCTATGAATTGCGGGGCTAACGCCGGTTCCCCTCTGTAGCAAGACCGTATTCATTTACCCTGAAGCCACCACGAGCTCTCTACTTTCATGGGCGCTTTGGGCCACGGCTGACGTGCTCGTTCATGAAAATGTCCACGAGGTTGGTGAGTTGGTTGGTTCCTCAACACACTGCAAAAAATATTTTCCCTTGATTACGTAAAAAGGCGTAGGTAACATGCTGCCAGCCACTTTCGTAAAAAAAATAGTATACCAGGAATCACGTAGAGCACATGGAACGTACAGCCCGTTCAACTTTCACAGAGATCTCCGCATTGAAGAAATAAAGTAGTGGCTGCTATGGAACAACACTTGCTCCGTAGGGTAATTTCTGACACATTATTCATAATACTATTGCTACATGTTCATAAATCACTAACGTGTCTTCATTAGATTCAAAATGGGCATACGTAATCATCAAATCTTTCTTCTGCAAGTACAAGGTCATTCAAAATTTCCCAGGCCACTATTTCAACTGATCCTGTGGCAGCGTAACTTGGGAACTTTTGACGGCACCTGCACAGTCGCTTCCCGGCTCTAATCTGATACTGTCTCTGGTGGACGTGCGAACAGGGCGATAATGAAAGTGCCAGCTAATACGCCAGCAGCAGCACGGCCTGGCAAGCTGTGACATGGTGTGCGCTGAGACCTCAGAGGCTGCTGGCGTTGCGGAGATAGTCTCCAACGCGGCCGCCACTGCGCTGCATCTATGGTTCATTCCACTCTGGGCGGCAGCGCCTGACACTGAGACTTGCGTACATGTGGTCACCATTACCACACCCGGTGCTGTAACCAGCCTGACAGGTACAAAGGCTACTGCGGGCGGCAATTCCAGGCGACCTTTCTTGGCGACCGCGCAGGCGTTAGCTGAACCATACTTACTAATATATGTATATATGTTATATTAAAAACTGTACCATGCTTAAAAATATAGTATTTACAACAACACTGAGAGATTTCGGCCTAATTTTAATCTTCGTAATGGTTACTACTGAGCAATAAAGGAAGAAGAAACCCTCTCTCATGTGGTGTTGTGAAGAAAAAAAAACAAGGATCGCTTTAAAAATAGGTCTAATTTTTCTTTACATTATTCTATAATGTGTCTACAACATTATATACGCATAAAAACCCGAACGTTTCAGGATCTGCTCTGAAGGTCTCAGGATTTTCCCATGACTCATTTTTTCCCCAATGTACCCCACCATATCGAGTGGATTCAAACGCAGGTTGTGGCGCCCTGGCATCCGGTCGGAATGAAAGCGTCATGGCTACTAGAGTGCACCGCTGCTGCCAGGCAATCCTGTATACGGCAGAGTTCCCTTACATCCACGGCAGCATCGAGTATTCCACATGGGGCACATTCATGAACACCACTGCACGTCCAGTTTCATATGTCAACTGCAACGAGGAAGGGCACATCAGCCAGGATTTCCCCAACGCTGACTCTGGGTGATAACGATTCAAAAAAATGAAGTCACGTCAAGTGTCGCCAGGAGGGTCGATAAGTCGGCATTGATATTCGAACACTGGCGGGAGAAGCGCAATTTTGACGCCACGATACCACGATGACCTACTACACATTTGTTTTTCAAATAGCATAATTTATTTGAAATATTTTCGGTCTGTAAGCAGCAAATATAATGTATTAATGCGTCCACTTAGCGTGTGTTCCTTTACCGCATCCGCAAATGGAGCTACCTATTGCGGAGAGAAATGGCATGGGAGCCGAGACTGATTGGCATTTGGCAGGGTGGAGCACATTTTGTTCTGGTACCGCCACATTAGGTTTAGTATAGAAGAGCAGTTAAGGTTATGGTTTACGGTGTATCGTATCAAAAATTGCCATCATCAGGAACCGGCACGCACTCATAGAGATCGAAACGTTCTGCACAGATTGCAAACATGAGTAGGTGAAACGTGTGACTCCGGTTTTTATCGCTGGTTTAATTTCGACGATTCTCTAAGAATTGCTTCACTCTTAAGATGATTGCACAAGCGATATATGTGTCGTAGTGGTGGTTAACGGAGTTTGAGTTTGGAGCAAAGGATAAAGAAAATTTCGGAGTACAGATGCTTTGCACCAACATAAAACGTTTGGCGTTGTCTTGACACGAGGTTTGTGTACGTTTGTCTCACACCCAGCGGTTATCTATAGTGGTTATGGGGCTTGACTGCTGAGACGAAGGTCTCAAGATTTGCCCCACGTCTTATTTTCCCCACTTTACCCTACCATGCCGAACAGATTCAAGAGCCTCTTCAGAAACATTTATACACACTGGTTGGAGTGTTCTACAATTGCGAATAGGGTACGACTCTATATTTTCTGTCTCCTGTAGACCGGAAGTTTGACGGGAGTATATGAGTTTAGGATCGTCAAAGTTGCGTCCTGCTACGTTAAAGTGCTGTGCCACTGCTCTCGGTAATTTCATGACCATGTCTGCGCAATGACAGTTTATGCTTATATGATCATACGATCGAATTGGTAACCTTTGCACTAGTACAAGTAAAACTGGATTCAGCCTGGACAAGTGCAAACGGTATTCCAAAATTTGGGTACATCGAGATTGACTGCTCTGAGAGCGGCTGTCGTCATAGAATCGTGCTAACAGCACGGGAAGCTGCTGTCGTTGGGAGCTACGTGGGATCACTGTGGCTTTCAGGTAAGCATTGCCCACATTTGTTGTGGCTGTCCTCATTATAGCTACCTAGAATATGCGAACCCACAGTTATAGGGTTCAAATGAATTGCAACTGCTTATAGATTATTATACAAGGAGCGCACGAGCGTTCTAAAAGCTGCAAGCCTCCAACATTGAGAATTTCTTAGCAGTTGTGTTAATTGCTGTAAACCTACAAAAAGTATTGCCACTGTCGATAATGATTCTTTATTTTTTTAACTACAGAAGGTCATGCAAAACTTGTGCTACTTTTTCTGCGGTTAAAGGAAGAAACGAAAAGAGTAGTCTTGTTTCATTACATTTAATAAGTAAATAGACCACATGGCAATCTACTATTTACCGGTGTTGCATAGTGAATATAACCTCCATTAGACAGTCTAAAAAGATTGCTACGATATTGAGGGGGCGCGTGGAAGAAGAGAACGAGGTTGGCACGAGCAGTGATCGGCCAGATCCCTGGAACCGACCGACGACCGGGACGACCGACCGACCGACGACCGACCGACCGACCGACCGACCGACCGACCGACCGACCGACCGACCGACCGACCGACCGACCGACCGACCGACCGACCGACCGACCGACCGACCGACCGACCGACCGACCGACCGACCGACCGACCGACCGACCGACCGACCGACCGACCGACCGACCGACCGACCGACCGACCGACCGACCGACCGACCGACCGACCGACCGACCGACCGACCGACCGACCGACCGACCGACCGACCGACCGACCCTGGACTCTCGCATTCATTATCTCTCGTAAATAAGGCATCTCTCCGTAACAAGATTGGTGGAAGGTGCGGGGTACAGCGGAGTGATCCCAGGCGAACGATCACGGAAGCTCTACCTCAAGAACTACGCCGAAGCCGCCGACTGGCTGGTCTATCATCGCTCTCTATGGATCCGATAGCTGACGATGACACCACGCACTCTTTGTCTGGCGCTACGTGGCCCCGACACATAGTACCACGAAGCTTCTCTGGGAGGGTCGGAGAAGACGTCGACGAATGGCTGAAACACTTCAACCGTGTGAGTAAATACAACTGTTGGTATGCGGCCTCCCGGTCGTCCAACGTCGGATTGTTTCTTCAAGGGACGGCGTTGGTGTGGTTTGAAAACCACGAAGAAACAATAACGACCTGGGAAGCGTTTGAGAAAGAAATAGCAAGCTGCTTCGGGGACCCATTGATGAAGAAGAAGCGCGCTGAGCAAACTTTGATGCAGCGTGCTCAACTCCCCGGTGAAACATGTACAACGTACATTGAAGAGATTCTGAAATTGTGCAAGTCTTTAGACCCACGCATGAAAGATGATGACAAGGTAGGGTATCTCCTCAAAGGGGTTGCTGAGGATGTCTACAATTTCCTCATTGGCAAGGACACCTTGGCGTCTGTAGCGGACGTAATACAACACTGCCGCACGTTTGAGACCCTGAAGGCTAGGCGCATCAATCCCAAATTTGGTAGACTTGCCAACGTCACCACCGTTGCAAGTGTCGACGTCCCTCCAACATCCTCCTGTGATCTTGCCTCAATGATCAGGCAAATCGTACGCGAAGAACTTAGACGACGTGATGCTATCAACCCGCTGAGAGCACCTGCTAACAACACCTCCCCGCCATACGACGCAATGTGTGCTGCCGTTGATGCCACGCTATATGATGTGCCCCAATCAAGAGCACCAGAGCCCCCAACCGACAACTTACATCATCGCCATGGTTTCCAGAACGCCTCCCGCCAACCGCCTACAATGGTGTCTTCGTGGGACGATCATGGGCACATGGCGCCTCGTGGAAGGTTCGGCGACGTGCGTGAGGACCCGGTGTGCTATAACTGCGGTTTCCGTGGACATGTGGCTCGATTCTGTGGTCAAAGGCGTCGCCGCAAGCAGCGCTACTACGAGGGATCATCAGCTTCTCGACAAAACCGCTGGCGCGATGGTATGCGTTCAATGCGGGACGCGTACGTTGGGGACGGCTTCCAGCAAACGACCCACAGTTATACACATGTAGGAGGGAATTTCCACCGGAATTCACGCAATGACTCGCCTTCCTCCGTGCGAAGCTTGACGCCCCCCACAACACGCCGGTTCCGTTCCCCATCTCCTGGTCGACGCGTCACCTCCCCGCCTCCGGGAAACTAGGTGGTGCGGCCAATGGAGGTGAGGTCGCCGAACATTTGTCACTACATTCGCCTAGGCCTCCACCCGTTTTTATGACGCAAAATAGGGTCCCCGTGCTGATTGTTGGACTTCCTACGATGGCTTTGATAGATACTAGAGCAGCTGTTTCAGTGATGAGTCTTTACTTCAAATAGCGGCTAGGACATAAATTGATGTTTCGCTGGGACAGTTGTGCATCATTTCGTGCAGTGAGCGGGGAGACAGTGTGCCCGATCGGTGTGTGTGTTGTTAGTGTCACTTTGGGTGACAAGGTCTTCGAGTCTGAATTCGCTGTCCTGACCAGCTCCACCCATGACATCATCTTGGGGATCGATTTTCTACGCGAGTGTGGGGCTACTGTAGATTGCGGTGCTGGCGAGATTATGCTATCGGTATTTACTGACGATCCTAGGTGCTGCCAAGGATCTATCACCGTAATTGAGGATGTTGTCTTGCCGCCCAACTCGATGAAGACCGTACGCGTTGACGCCTCTGCCTCGGACGCCGGAAAGTTTGATGTTCTTGTGGAGCCCATTCCTCTCGATTGCGCTAAGAAAAATGTGCTCGTTCCACATTGTGTTTTGTCGATCAGTGATAGGCGATCGGCCTTATGGGTGTCGAACTATTCAAATGAACCTGTTATGCTACCCTGCGGAATGCGACTCGCCCTCTTCGAACAAAATGCGACCAGTTTTATTGCATCTTTAACCGACGAGAGAGTAGATCCTATTCGTTCAACGTACCATACAGAAGCCAACTTTCTTGGTATGGTAAACAAGTCGCTATCATCAGAAAAACGTCAAGCTTTGGTCGAAGTCCTTGCGAAGCACGCTACTATATTTGACTTTGCGCAGAAAGAAGAGCAAATAAGTGTACCCGAGTCGCGTACTCGCCATGGCATTGACACAGGATCCGCTCACCCTATCCGGCAGAAACCATACCGTGTCTCATCTGCGGAGTCAAGGTCATTACTCAACAGGTAGAAGAGATGTTAAAGAAAAGGGTCATCCAAGTGTCGTGTAGCCCTTTGGCTGCCCCTGTGATTCTTGTCCGAAAGAAGCATGGTACATGGCGATTCTCGTGGATTACAGACGGCTCAACTCTGTTACTAAAAAGGATGTCTACCCGCTTCCCAGGATTGATGATGTCATCGATTGTTTACATTCAGCATCGTACTTCTCCTCCGTGGATTTGAGATCCGGTTATTGGCAAATCCCAATGCACCCGCATGACAAAGAGAAAACGGCCTTCATAACCGCAGATGGTCTATTTGAATTCAATGTAATGCCGTTTGGCCTATGCAACGCTCCAGCCACGTTTGAGCGCTTCATGGACTCTGTGTTACGTGGACTAAAATGGGAAGTTTGTCTTTGCTACCTGGATGACATTATAATTTTTGGCCGTACATTTGATGAACACAACCATCGTCCAGACATTGTTCTCACCTGCCTTGAGAGAGCTAAGCTCACCCTGAACTCTAAGAAGTGTCACTTTGGCAGCCGTAAGACTCTCGTTCTCGGTCACCTGGTGGACAAGCATGGCGTTCGACCCGACCCCACAGAAAGTCGCTGCAGTCAGCAGCTTCAAACAACCTCAGTTGGTACGAGAGTTGCGAAGCTTTTTGGGCCTATGCTCGTACTTCCGTCGCTTCGTGCCCAGGTTCGCCGACCTCGCTTACCCTTTGACGTCCCTACTCAACAAGAACGCACCTTTTCGGTGGTCAGCGGAATGCGAGTCGTCTTTTTCGCAACTAGAGTTTGTTCTTACGTCAGGGCCCGTACTTCACCACCATGACCCATCTGCTGCCACAGAAGTTCATACCGACGCCAGTGGTGTAAGTATTGGCGCCGTCTTGGCCCAACGCCATGGAGCTGCTGAACACGTCGTTGCCTATGCCAGTCGCTGTTTAAGTAAACCGGAGCGAAACTATACTGTCACAGAGCAGGAATGTCTCGCGGTCATATTCGCCGTGCACAAGTTTCGCCCTTATATATATGAATGCCGATTCTCGATTCTCACGGACCACCACTCTTTATGTTGGCTCACTGGATTACGGGACCCATCTGGTCGTCTTGCTCGTTGGGCGTTACGATTGCAAGAACACGACTTTGAAGTCTGTTACAAGAGCGGTCGTCATCATGCCGACGCCGATTGCCTTTCACGACTTCCCCTTCCGACAACCGAGTGTGACGCTGACAACTTTGATGAATATTTGGCTGTAGTGGATACTCCGTTTCCTGACCTAACAACTTTTCGAGCAGAGCAACGCAATGACAACAGTCTCGCTTCTTTCTTTATTTCCGGAACGAACGGTCAACGTGGTTTCGTCGTAAAGGATGGCGTTCTTTACAAAAAGAATTGTTCCGGCGTAGGCCCTCGCCTACTTCTAGTTGTGCCTACAAGTCTACGACAACACGTACTTCGAGCACTGCACGACGACCAACCATCTGGCCATATGGGTTTTCCTAGGACATTTTATCGCACGCAAGAACGCTTCTTCTAACCGAGGATGTGTAAAAGCGTGACTGCATACGTTGCGAGCTGTGAGCAATGTCAACGTCAAAAGCGTCCTACAACTCCGCCAGCTGGACTACTTCATCCCATAGCACCCCCGAGTTCACCATTTGACGTCGTAGGTGTCGACCTGCTCAGCCCTTTTCCGCGATCAACGAACGGCAACCGATGGATTATCGTGGGCGTTGACCACCTCACACGTTACGCCGAAACTGCGGTGATTCCGGCAGAAACGGCCACTAAAGTTTCCCAGTTCATGCTGTCACACGTTATATTATGCCATGGATCCCCCCGTGTCATCATCAGTGATCGCGGGCGGCAATTTGTTGCCGATGTAGTTGAAGACCTCCTTCGTCTTGCTTCGTGCCATTTTCGTCACACTACCCCGTATCACCCGCAGGCTAATGGTTTGACGGAACGAACTAATAGGACTCTCGTCAACATGATTCCCATGTATGTCGATTCAGGACACAAACCATGGGACGCGATTTCGCCATTTATAACTTTTGCCTACAACACTGCACAGCACGAAACAACGAGATACAGTCCATTTTATCTGCTCTACGCACGCCAACCCCGCACAGCTCTTGACACTATCCTTCCCTTTTCCGAGACTGATCAACCTACTCTCGCCGAAACCATTTGCCGCGCAGAAGAGGCCCGGCGCATCGCATACCTTCGAACTTCCGTCTCCCAGAAACGCTCCAAGAACCGTTACGACAGAAGTCACCGGCACGTATTGTTTGAGAAAAGGGATTTGGTGTGGCTTTGGACGCCGCTTCGCAAGCGCGGCCTCTGCCAAAAGTTTCTGGCCGACTACACCAGTCCGTTTGTTGTCCTGGAACGTCTCAGCAATGTCACGTACGTGATATCTCAGCTGTTGTCAACTGGCCACCGCTCAAGCAAGACCAACGTCATTAATGTTGCCCATCTAAAACGCTATCATCATCGCAACGAAGCCTAACTCGCCCGGTGGGCATCGTCTGCAAAGGGGGAATATTGCTACAATACTGAGGGGGCGCGTGAAAGCGAGGAGAACGAGGTTGGCACGAGCTGTGATCGGCCAGATCCCTGGACTCTCGCATTCATCATCTCCTGTAAATAAAGACATCTCACCGTACCAATATATTATGTCTCATAATATGGTATAAATAACAAGGCTAAAAGAATTTTGTCTAATCTGTAATATCATAGTGGGTAATATTCAGAGATAAAAGCACGAGAAAGCCCGTGCACTGGATGTGAAAAAAAACGAAGATCGCTGCAGAATAACGAGACGAGAAACAAAAGCTTTGTCACCGGTACAATATTTCATTTTGCTACTGAAAAGCTCAAAACATTTTATACAAACTAGGTTAATAGAGAAAATATAAAAGCTTCCTAGCATGATGTGGACCCATTGCAGGACAACTGCATGTCTCATGCCTCTGTGTGTGCATATATATGGCGGCTCATATGTCCCTTTTCCCACACTTGAAAGGACCTCCGTCATTGGCTCCTCACATAGAGAGCCGGTGTTGGGGGAATCCCTGTTCACGTGTTCTTTCTGGTGGCAATGGACAGATGGTCGGCTGGCAGCGCTGTTCACTGATCCGCCCCGCGTAGAATATTGGATGCTCTTGTAGATGGAACATAGCTCATCCGTATTTGGGATTACCTTGCAGCAGCCGTTAGTTCCTGCAACCAAACGCCGTTGCTCCGGACGGACACGAGGGCACCCACCCTGTGCCTAAATTCAACATTTTCATTGCAGGAATGCGTATCACCCTCCATCAGGAGATGCCATGAACCATGATGCTAACATCGTTATACACCTGTAATCAAACCATATACACTTACCCAGAGGTCATAGAGAGGCTGCTGGTTCCAACGACACTTTGTACCACCGTTGTAGTTCTAGTAAGAAATGAAGGTCCACTGTATCCCTGCCCACCATCGCCATCGAACGTTGTTGTTCTTGTTTACCTATTGCTCGCGGCGCATACCACTGTGGGGGATTGGCCAAGAATTGTGGGGTTGTATAAAATAATGTGGAGCTTTTAGACTAATGGAGGTTATATTACAGAAATATTAGAAATTACCTATGAAATATAAAGAAAACAGTTTATTCCTACTTTAGAGCACTACTCTGATTTTTCATGTATATTTTGTGGACACGTTAGGACAATAATACAGATTAATTAGTCCTTCTTCTAAAGCGATCCTCGTTTTTTTTTGCACAGCACAACGTGCGACAGGCTTTTTTGCACTTTTATCCTTCAGTATTACTCACAACAAGGATGCAGAATAGGTGAAAATCTTTCACTTTTGTTCTAAATACTATAAAAATAAATATTGTATATTCCATGAAGAGTATTTATTCATCATCATCATCATCAGCCTGACTACGTCCACTGCAGGACAAAGGCCTCTCCTATGTTCCACCAGTTAACCCGGTCCTGTGCTTGCTGCTGCCAATTTATACCCGCAAACTTCTTAATCTCAGCTGCCCACCTAATCTTCTGTCTCCCCCTAACCCGCTTTCCTTTTCTGGGAATCCAGTTAGTTGCCCTTAACGACCAGCGGTTATCCTCTCTACGCGCTACATGCCCGGCCCAAGTCCATTTCTTCTTCTTGATTTCAGCTATGATATCCTTATCCCCCGTTTGTTTTCTAATCCACTCTGCTCTCTTCTTGTCTCTTAAGGTTACACCTACCATTTTCTTTCCATTGCTCGCTGCGTCGTCCTCAATTTAAACTGAACCCTCTTTGTAAGTCTCCAGGTTTCTGCTCCATAGTTAAGTACCGGCAAGATACAGCTGTTATATACCTTTCTCTTGAGGGATAGTGGCAATCTACTTGTCATAATTTGAGAGTGCTTGCCAAATGTGCTCCACCCTATTCTTATTCTTCTAGTTACTTCAATCTCGTGGTTCGGCTGCGCGGTTATTACCTGCCCTAGGTATACATAGTCTTTTACAACTTGAAGCGCTGCTCTTTTCCGAGGTTGTTGTACATTACTTTCGTTTTCTGCAGATTAATTTTAAGACCTACCTTTCTGCTCTCCTTGTCTAACTCTGTAATCATGAGTTGCAATTCGTCCCCTGAGTTACTCAGCAATGCAATGTCACCGGCAAAGCGCAGGTTAGTAAGGTACTCTCCATTAACTCTTATCCCTAAATGTTCCCATTCTAGGCTTCAGGTAACCTCCTGTAAGCACGCAGTAAATAGCATTGGGGAGATTGTGTCCCCCTGCCTCACACCCTTCTTGATTGGTATTCTGTTGCTTTCTTTATGAAGCACTATGGTAGCAGTTGATCCCCTGTGGATTTCTTCCAGGATGTTTATATATATACTTCATCGACGCCCTGATTACGCAGTGTCTGCATGACGGCTGATATTTCTACTGAATCACACGCCTTCTCGTAATATATGAAGGCTATGTATAGTGGTTGGTTATATTCTGAGCACATCTGTATTACCTGATCGATAGTATGAATGTGGTCGATTGTTGAGTAGCCCATTCGAAATCTTGCTTGTTCCTTTGGTTGATTGCATTCTAATGTTTTTTGTACTCTGTTAGCAATTACTTTTGTAAATAGCTTGTATACTACTGAGAGCAAGCTAATCGGCCTGTAATTCTTCAAGTCCTTGTCATCTCTTTTCTTATGTATTAAGATGATGTTAGCGTTCTTCCAAGACTCTGGTACTGTTCCTGTCAAGAGACACCTCGTAAACAGGGTGGCTAGTTTTTCTAACACAATCTGTCCTCCATCTTTCAGCAGATCTGATGTTACCTGATTCTCACCAGCATCTTTGCCTCTTTGCATGCTCTCCAAAGCTTTTCTGACTTCTATCATTACTGGTGGGGTGTCGTCTGGGTTACTGCTAGTTCTTATAATATTAAAGTCGTGGTTGTGCCGGCTACGTTACAGATCTCTGTAAAACTCCTCCGCTATTTTAACTATTCTATCTATATTGGTAGTTATTTTGCGTTTTTGTCCCTTAGTGCATACATCCGATTTTCGCCTATCCCAAGTTTCCTCTTCACTGTTATGAGGCTTCCTCCTTTTTTCAGAGCGTGTTCGATTCTCTCCATGTTATACCTTCTTACATTGCATACCTTACGCCTATTATTCAACTTCAAAAGCTCTGCCAGTTCCATTTTGCCTGTTGTACTTGAGACTTTCATGATTGGACGCTTCTTAATCATGAAAGTCTCAAATCGTGAAAGCCTGAAGTACAACAGACAAAATAAAACTGGCAGAGCTTTCGAGTACTTATTATATAATATTAAATATGTGTCCCATTAACGCCTGAGCGGTCGTCAAGAAAGGTCCCTAGGGATTGCCGCCCACAGTAGCCTCTGCACCTGGCAGCTCAGCGACAGTGCCAGGTCCAGTTGCAGTTGAGCCATGTACACCGGTCTCTGCTGCAGCCGCTGTAGCCCTTATGCCTAGTTCACACTGAAACATCCGCTTTTTACAGCGACCGACATGCCCCTGCCACCGAAACGCAGCGTCGTTCGCACTGGACGCGCCCCACGCCACCGAATATGCCATCCACTACGGGGCGAACGCGGGATGGATGCGCTGTCACCCGGTTGTTGTCGCGGCTCGCAAACGCTTTTACGCTATCCGGTGGTGTATACTTCGACGATTCTCGTACGCAACAAGCAAGAAAAGACAGTACTGCTTACTTTGCTGGCAAGTGGCTGTATTGCAATGCACGAAGGGCACAAAAACCACCGACGCCAGCGGCGTTGGATGGTTCGTTTTTCTCTGCAAGACCGCAATAAGCTCGGTCACGTCAACAGCAAGCTCGGTCACCACTTTCACGAAATACGGAAGCGAATTAGGCACAGAGTAGGTTGAACTCCGTTGGTTTCAACATTCAGTTACGTGCACTGCGGCATAACAAGTGAGTGGGGCTCGGCCGCCATATTTCAAAATTCCTTGACTAGCGCTCCTATTGGTCCGCGGTGACCGATTCGGCGGCAGACGCCGCAAAAATCGGTCTGAGAACGATCGGCGCGGAGAGGGCCCTTTCGGCGGATCTCGCCGCCACGGAACCGGATTCGGAGCACTTTCGGCGGCCGGAATGCTCAGTGTGAATGCTCAGTGTGAACTCCTCACTGTCGTGACCGGACCCCTCCTGGTGGCTCGTTTGACGACCGCAGCAGTGCTTCGCAGCCTGGTCGTACTGTTCGTCCCCGCTGTCGAGCAGGTAATCTACGTTGTCTTCAAGGAAACAGTCGCTGTGCTCTGTGCTCAGCGCTTCATCTATTTCGACAGGAATCAGCGGCTTGCTGCATTCGGCACGGGCCCCATGCCGATTTTTGCATGAGCACACCAATGGGAAAATATCACTCTTGATGGAGCCGCAGTAAACTGTGCCACAGCTGTCACAGGAAGCCACCTATCACTGACGTCTGATTGCCACGTACCAGCAGCGGATCTGCGCCATCTTGAATGACAAAACGCCTCTATCCAAAAAGGCGTCCCCGTTCAGTAGTTGCCTACCTAAAATGGTCCCTTGGTGCCATCGAACTTCGAAAGTCTCCATTAGCCTTGCGAGCCTCATCACACGTCACCCTGCGGGCCTCATCGTACTTCTTCTTCTCTTTCTTCATCTCATTCTATTCTGATGGCTCATATCTAATGCAGAAATATGCCGAGTGTCTTTTTTTCTGTGTTTTTAGGGGCGAAGCTCCTTATAGCGGCACCCGTTTGTGCCTCGTAGTCGTAATAGTAGTCGTAGTGTGTAACAAGTCTTACAATTCGACCTCAAAGGTGGTGCCAGTGAGAGATTCTTCTGTGCGTTGTTGAACAAAAAAAATTCGCAGCGTGCGTGTTAACTAAAAGCCGAATTCTCCTGTCTCTCATTCACCCTTAGCAGCCATTGACATGTACATTGAGTATTATCTGACAAGAAAGGGTCGCTCTCGCTAGGCATAACCTCCTGGGTTTTAGAAAGGTTTAGCGAGCTTTGGGCCGCAGTGCCATGAATACAGTGAAGTAGTATATACCATGAACTCGAGGTGTTAAATGTGGGAAGTAGACACGAAGCGCAAGCCGTAAGAAAGTGTGCGTGTGCCACCTCTCGTTTAGTCCTTGGAATGTCCGCTGGATGGCGGTGCATACGCGGAATATATGATGAAAAGATGCGAGATGGTGGTACTTGGAGTGTTGAATAGATGAACGAACGGGCACACAGACATGCATGGACGGACTCACGGATGGCTGCACGGACGGATGGACGCATGGATGGACGCAGGCGCGGAGGCATGGATGAACGCAGGGACGGACGCAAAGGTGGACGTGCGGATGCACGAACAGACGCACGCACAGACGGGCGAATGTACGCACGGACGGTCACACAGACGGACGCATGGACGGACGGATGCTTCGCCCCACTCTCCATCATTCACTCCGTGAATATGCTGCCATTTTTTTCTCACAATAGTTCTCACAATACTTCTCGCAATAGTCAGGAAAAGTTTATACAACAAACTTTACTCGTCTCTTCTCATTTCATTTCATTTATTTATACTGTTAGCCCAGAAGTGGGCCGTTACAGGGTGGAAGTACAAACAATTATTTGCGAAAAAAAAGTACCGTACAGGTCTCGAGATGATTTCTCGGTATTATTGTGACCAGCAACTCGAAGTTATACATAACAAGAAATGGAACACACATGCGATGCAATACATACGCGCAGAACAGCACATGACGCATTTGAGGCGGCACTTTTGCACCGCGCTGAAGATTTGAAAGGCAACTACTGCAGAATCATGCAACCAACAAAAAGTACACACGCACGCAAAAAAAAAAAAACATTTGTCACTGTTATTCAGAAAATAAACGTTTTAGATTCTGTTCAAATGATGTAAATGAGGAACAACCAATAATAGACTCTGGCAGCATATTCCAATCTTCAATAGCACGTGGAAAGTAACTGAACTTAAAGCAATCGTTACGTGGGACTAGGGGTGGTATGTACATATTATGGCGATGTCTCGAGTGTTCTTGTGTGTTGACCTGGAAGTAATCTGAATAGTTTAGTTCTTCTGTCGTTCTTCGGAAGCGATTCCTGTTTTTTTTTTCACAACACCACGTGCCCCAGGCTTTATTGAGTATTAGTATTGAGAAAGCCCCTTTCTTGAGTATTGCCCACTCCAAATTTTCAGAATAGACGGAAAAATTTTGTTCATTTGTAAACACCATAATATTAGATATATTTTTAGGCTTTCAAATGAAGCATATATTCACCTGCAACACCGGTAAATAGATGATATTCAAAGGGTACATTTACTATGGAAAGTAATAATTAGACAAAATACTATTAGGATTTCTTCCTTCAGCCACAAAGAAACAAGCAGAAGTTCTAGCTTAACCTTCTGTAGTTAAATTATATAGAAACATTATGGAAAGGGGCAATTATATGTGGGCTTACACCAATCAGGACAACTGCTATTGAACTCTCAATGTTCTAGGCTGGGAGCCCATAGCGCACTCGTGATATTCTTGCAAAACAGTTATTAAGATGTTGCGTTTTATTTTGACCTCATAACAGTGAATCTTCCTAATATTGGGAGCTAATATATAATGAGGACAGTCACAAAGAACCTGGTCAATGGTTTCCTGAATACCAGGGTCATCACACGTACCTCCCGAAGACGAAGGCTTTCCGCACCGTTAGCACGGCTCGACGATGAGGTGCCACTTTCAGAGCAGTCAATGTTCGAGTACCTAAATTTTAGAGCACCGTTCAGACTTGTAGAGGTAAAAGCTAGTTTTACCTGTACTGGTTCGAACGTACTCTACACGATCGAATGTTCAAATAGGCATAGTCCGTCATCACGCAGACATGGTCTTGAAATTACAAAGAGCGGTGGCACCGCTATTTAACGTAGCAGGGCACAACGTCAACGATCTTGAACTTCACATGCTCGAGTCAAAGTTCCGGTCCGCAAGAGACAGAAAATATAAAGAGTCGTACCTTCTTGGCAAGTTCAGAACACTCTACCCAGTAGGTATAAACGTTTCTGAAGGGGCCCTAAATGTGTCCGTTATGGTAGGGCAAAGTAGGGCGAAATTATGTGTGGGTCAAGTACTGAGACCCATATCCAGCTTTTCTGGACACATAATATCGAGCACCCCTAGCGGTCCCGGCTCGAAGCTAGGGCGTTTTTAAAGGAACCGGTGAAGTTTTCTCGAATAAATACTTGTACAGGGTGAATCTTGAGAAACGCAGACAACAGAGTGCGTCTGACTCTTAAACCGACGGCACGGCTGCATCGATCATGTAGGGGTAAGCTACAATTATATTCCAAGAGCAGTTAAATATTGTTCAATGGTAGTCGATGGAAGTGTCAGAAACTGGTCTGTTTTTCGCAAGAAAAACGTTCACTACAGTCGAGCTATTTAGGTTCTAATAATGGTCAGTGCACCGTATGTAGTCCTCACACTCAGCTTTCGATTGAAGTCACTCTAACGTGTCGCTATTGGCATAACTGTTCCCTAACCCGTTTTTTGCAACGAGGTTCTTCAAATGCTTGTAAGATATTGACAAATGCTTGCTTATCGCAAGACGCCAGGCCGCAATCGTGGCGGAGTGCGTTAGTCGCACAGTTGCGCAGTGACAACCACCATACCGTCAGAGGTTCAACGCGGCGTGTCGAAGTATTTTTTTTATCAGCCTATGAATTAGTTCCACATCACCCTACAAAATGTCACCACCAAAACAAAACGAACAAGTTTCTGTTTCAGTTTCGATTTCTCGCTGTGATTTTGTAGAGTCTTTTGTTTTCCATCATTCTTATTGCTTTCTGGTGCATTTTTATATACTGCACGCATTTCACAGTCTTAAGATGTACATTTGTAACACAGACTTCATTCTTTTAAACACCCTAAGGAAAACAACGCTCTATCAAGATAGGGGAACAAAGCGCTTTCGTTTTTTAATGTGCGTATTGCGATGTAAACTTTATTCCTATTTCATGATTTAGTGATGCTATTCTCAGGTATCTAAATTCACCGATGTAAAGAACGCGAAGTGAGAGTAGAGAACCAAGGCATAGTTTGAAAGTGAAGCGCTTCTTTGCGTGGCATCTATCTATCTATCTATCTATCTATCTATCTATCTATCTATCTATCTATCTATCTATCTATCTATCTATCTATCTATCTATCTATCTATCTATCTATCTATCTATCTATCTATCTATCTATCTATCTATCTATCTATCTATCTATCTATCTATCTATCTATCTATCTATCTATCTATCTATCTATCTATCTATCTATCTATCTATCTATCTATCTATCTATCTATCTATCTATCTATCTATCTATCTATCTATCTATCTATCTATCTATCTATCTATCTATCTATCTATCTATCTATCTATCTATCTATCTATCTATCTATGCACCCACGGGTGAATATATCACCGTATGTCCCATACTAATTTTTGTCTACTAGGTAACCAGGCATTATACGTAGTATATATCGCTATATATCATATTCCGCAATATATACAACGTATATCACCTCGTTATCTTGGGGCGAAACAGAATTAGTATTTAGGGGTAACAAAGCTTGTCGAATAAGTTTGACGGGCCATGACATGATTACATTGCAAATCCCGTTGCGCACGTACGTTGCAAACATTTTCCTCCCCACATATGTGGCACATACCCACATACCAAGTGCGGTGGTATGAGGGTATACGACATGGGTTATTGACAGTTTGTTGACGCTGGAGTGGCTGGAACACACATTTGTAATTTAAGTGCAAGACGCCAAGAAAATATAAATCGGCATCTATGACCCGATCAAAGCGAAAGGTAAACATTAGGATCCCAACATAAATTGAAACCAAGCATTCTGTGTCACAATAGAGTACAGTACCACAGCGTCGCGTTAGGTCTCGAAAGTGCTTTAGAAAAACACCCTATTGCTGGCGAAACGGCAATTGTGGTTGATTTGCTGGTCATTAAATTTTATAAACATCACATATGTACCCCTATGACAGAAAATTCACATCGGCTTAGCGTCAGTTACACACTTCATCAACGTCCGCTGAAGTCGGTCTACGCGCAACTAACCAGAGTTACCATCCTCGCAAGCACAAGCGCTATATATCCACTTACCCCTTTTGTGTAGCTAATAACCATGTTGCTGTTGGGATCATTGCACAACTGCAAAGACCTGGTTATATAAAGTATACGTGACTGTGCAACATATGTCGGAGCGATGAGATTTGTATGTGTATTTAGCATGATTTTGTAATGATTGGCCTAATTCAAAAAAAAAGCAGACCTTTGCTGTAAAGGCAAAGCAATGAACGCGATAGAAACTAGTCGGTAGGTCACGGGCAAAATGGCAGGCAGATCAAAACGCGCCCCGCATTTCTCACGCTCAAACGACGCACGAAATGTACTCACAGGTACAGATTAACGCGAATAAGCGTCTCGGTTGTAACTTTGACGTATCTGAAAAACACACCCGATTCGGAAACGGAGGGTGTGACACGATCGCAGTGACCTTTGTGCTCCCGATAACTACAACAGATTCGTCCGACAAAACTCAAAAGCTAGCCAAGACGTACGATTCTCCCCACGGCAAGACTAGGGCGCACGATCGAGCGTACACCCCGTTATTCTCTACGCGGGCCAAAGTACGCGTGAGGGATGAGAGCTGCCGCGCGCTCACAGTGTCTTCTTGCTGATAATGCTGAAAACATGATAGACCCCTCCCCCCGATATGCCCGCCAACAGCTGTAAGTGATGGATATGGATAGCTTGCCGTTTGAACACTGGAGGAGGTAGCTCTCGGTGGCTCAGTGGTTAACGTCTTGCATTCCCGAGGCAGAGGCTCTACGTTCGATTCCGTGCGCCGGAGGCTTTTTCTGGGATTTTTTCCTTTCTTGCGTTTTCATATATATAGATACGCATACATATATGGTGCATGACATCGACGCTGGTGGTTAAATCTAGCCGAGAGTGTCCATATGATTGCTATCACAATAACAGTACAAGGTCAAACTCCTTGAGGATGCTTCGCATTACATTGATCCGCATGTTACATCAGATCTAAGTCAACACACGTATGTAATCTGTAGGGCTTCTTCAGAGAAGCCAAAACATAGGATTCATTAAACATACATTTCGTGTTTTATCTCAGCCGTGTGTTATTGTGATATCAACTATGTGAACACTATCGTTAGGTTCTCGCCGTCGACATCACCATCGCCATCATGTTCCGTAAAAAGCCCCCATCGACGTCATTGCCCCGTGTACTGTGTGATGTACGCGCGCATAAAGGTGCGTATACGGCAGAGAGGAACAAGTTGATCAAACGCATCGGCCCATCTCCGTCAATCAGAGATCGCATGTGATAAGATTAATCTGCGGGGGAAGCATACTGCGCACAAGTGCAACTGAAGCAAGGCGTAAGCGCCATGTTTGCTTTGAATGCGCATGAAAAGACATGTAGGTGAAGGTGGGGATGAGAGAGAAGTGTTCGAGCAGCGACTGTGAACGTTGACTATAAGGCCGCGGTGGCGAATGTTGTATTGAAAAACATTAGCGGACGGCTTGTATAGTCTTCTACGTTCTTTGCTCTGTGGATGCCCCTTTTCTAGCACGACCGGCTGTGTTATGCTGTAGCAGCGTTTTGTACAGTTACGCAACACAAGATGTAAAAATTTAGCCTTACTTAATTAGTTGCTACCGCACTCATTACATAAGCCTTGCGGTGAATTGGTGATATTTTTTCGCAGATTGCCATATCTAAAAAGTAGCGTGAACCGAAAACGACCTGCATGCCTTCTTTCTTGACCATCATAAAGCTCTGTGCGCTGCATCGGATAGGTTTGTGTGATAAGACATATGTAGATCAAAGCTTCACAGAAAGTTTCAGAGACTGGTGCTGTCACGGGAAACAACAACCGTCATCAATAGAACATATTTTGCGATCACGAATAGTCTTTTTTGTGGCTCGAAAGAGCAAGGGAACCTGCGCTCATGCACTTTTATCACGTTTTAAAATTTTGTGGACTTGTAAGATTATTTCTATACATTTTTTGTATGTTTCATTTTCTTCTTTTATTTTTGGTGAAAAGCGCATGTACATATATCTATGCTCGAAAGTATATTCCGGTGCCCTACGCTTTCCGCATTGAGATGTCCGATACCATAGCCTGTGACCACTGTGACAACGAAGAAACCATTTCATACATCTTTCATGACTGCTGACAGTATAATGGACCGCAACTATGTCTTTGGAATTAGCTAAACAAATCAGCTAATTAACGTCTGTCGAAGGAAAAAAATGCACTATTACGACTGGGCGAAGGTTCAACTGATGAGAGCAGCTCCAACTCTGAGCTACCCTGTATTGAGGCACCCCCGAGTGGACTAACGGCTTTTAGTGAACGCGAAAAGCTCTTATGAGAGCTACCAAAATATTCCTGTTTTGGTTGCATCTTTTCCTAATATATGTTCTTTAAGGTGATTACTTTTTAAACTTCGCATGGTGTTTTTCGGAGTTCAATATTATTTTTTCGGAGAAAATAAGCATTTAATTGTAGTTTATATATTGCTAATCTCCAATTTTGCGCCAAATTGACGTCTGCTTTCTCAGTTCTCTCACATTGCTCTAAAATCAGATTCAGTGGTATGTAAAGACGAGAAAATAAGGACACATGGAATATATTTTAACTGTCAGGGAGGCACGTGCAAACCGAAGCACAATTAGGTTGAAATGCTTGACTACAGGAATTTTTCCATATAACAATCCTAAAGCTTGTGGTAATATACGCAAATGTATACTTGTTATCAATAAACGAATACTTTACGAGGTTGTCATGTAAACCTCGTAAAATAACTACACGAAAAGAGTGCGTTTCCATCACTGAAGTGATGAAAGCGCACTCCTTTTGAGTTGTGATTACCGGCCTATGAAGAAGGAGGTGTATCAACATACCGAGTGATATTTTGCTGTCCCACTGAACCATTTGTTAGTATATCATAGTGGTCTTATGCCTAGGGAGCTCCTCATCACACAGGGTTGCAAGAATGTCACTGTCTGTCATCCGCGTAGGTCCGGTTACTCATCGATGGTGACGAAAACGGCGCCGTTTTTAAAGAAGGGTCTGTCGACACGATGCCTTTCGCATTATTTTCATATAGTTATTTATATATTGAGGAGAAGGTACAAAGCGTAGACACGCTAGCGCTAAAGAAATCTGTTTTGTTATTGCCCTGAGACAGACGCAATACCTGTTTGGGAGTGTTCATCACAAACTTCCTACTTGCCTTTCTTACGCTTTTTTATAATTATGATAAAGTAATTCAGTCACTTGGTATCGTGTGTACAACTGGACACATCATTCAAAAGAGTCCCAAGAGATACATCAGCCAAATTTGTAAAATTACAGCAAAACTAAGGTGCAGTATTACATCAACCAAACTGGTGTATGAACCAAACTACCCATGAGTAGACCATGGGTGGTAGGCCATGACGTGCTGCCCTGGTCTACCCTGAGCTACCCATGGGTAGACCATGGGTAGAACAGGGCAACACGTCAGGTTCCCACCTTGCCTAATTGTTTTTTCGCTATGGCATACTCGACGAAAAAGGCCCATATCAAAAAGGTGCCTGCTTTCCTCCTCTCCCCCCACCCCCATAAAGAAAGGTGCCTATGCCCTTGCGGCTCACGTGTCAATGACGGCATAGATCATGCTATTTTGTTTAAAAGCGGAACAAGGTTATAATGGGCGTTAAAAATTAGCAGACCCTGAAGCTTCACCTGAAAGAGTTGAACGTGATAGCAATATTGTGTTTCTTGTGCGTACTTCAAACACTTTACACATGAAACCTTTTTGAACCAGCTATGCACCCTTTACATAGCCTTCGGGCAACAGGCATTGTAGCGTGTGTGCGTTTTGTAGTGGGTTGTCAACTTTTAACCATGAATTCAATGTGATAATCACATGTTCTAACGCTTGATTTCCATGGGCGCTTGTACCACACATTATTACTGATATATTTCGTGTTGCATTGTGAAGCATGTATACAGGACCCGTGTGTTCGTAAAGCATGTGTCACTTTCACTGCATTGCCAAGCAGAAGAAGTTATTTTCAATGTATTTACAAGCAGATGCTTGCCTTGTGGTATATCATCCGCTTTACGCTGAAACGACGCGGGTTAAATTTCCGTTCGGACTCAAACGACCCAAGTTCGATCCACACTCTGAACTAGGAGTTTTCGTTGGTCATTTTATTTGCATCGTTATGGATATTTGGGTGACGCATATGATGATTTTTCACTCAAAAGTAATGACGCGGAAGTCGAGACCAATGCTGGAATTTTTGCGAAACGAGCTCTTACACGCTGTTTCCTTAAAATGGGGGTTGATCCATGAAACAGAATGGTGAAACATTTTACAGGTGCGAGTTTATTTATTTTTTTTATTTATCACAAGGCACGGAACCCTAACTATAACATAGGACACATCGAGGACGAACCCTGTTGTCCTCGATATTCTAGCCCCAATGGAGACCGTAAAAAAAGTCACAATTTATATTCATAAATATCTATGTTACACTTTTACGTAGAATAATTGTATATGGTCTCACGACAGTGCCAACAGATCCAACCACACCGCGGCAGAAGCAGGACGAAAAACTGGTGGCACAAACGAGTTGCCAAAAATTCTTCGCCCTTGCGATTATTGTAATGAAAGAAGTTACACTAATACTTTTATTTCCCTCTATTCACGCCTATGACGTAATGGAAGATTGATTGGTTGATATGTGGGGTTTAACGTCCCAAAACCACCATATGGTTATGAGAGACGCCGTATAGTGGAGGGCTCCGGAAATTTCGACTACCCGGGGTTCTTTAAAAACGTGCATCGAAATCAGAGCACACGGGCCTACAACATTTCCGCCTCCATCAGAAATGCAGTCGCCGAGGCCGGGATTCGATCCTGTGACCTGTGGGCCAGCAGCCGAGTACCTTAGGCACTAGACCACCGCAGCGGAGCGGTATAGAAAAGATTACCTGCAGGTGTATAAGCCGCATTTCTACAGAGTAGAACCTAGTGACAGACAATTCGTTAGAATAATGGATGTGACGCAGGGCCGTTTAAGTTCACTGTGATACCAGCTGCCTCGGCGAACAGGCTTACTTCACTTCCACCTTTCCTGTACTCAGCGAGGGTACCAAAAAAGGCGATTGCGTATGCGAACGTAGGACGCAAAACACATGATAACCTTAGTGGCTAAACCGAACGACCTACGGTGACTTTGATTGTTAGAAAATGGTGGCAGTAACGGTGTACATACACGTTGATTTGCCGCTTTGAGGCGTCATAGATGGTGCGCTGCTGTGATGTACTCCTCCCTAGCCAACATTGACGTAGGCGGAGGAGGGAGTGTTGGCACTCCTTTCGAAATTTTAAAGCCTTGTATGTGTAGACACGAATCTATACAAATGAACGCACGAGCATAAATAAGATATGTACAAATACCCTCCCTTTTTGCCTCGCTGACTGGAGGAGGTCAGCCGCGACGGTGGCGCGGACCGATGTGCGCGGAACAGACGGCGAATTGGTAGGCAAGAAGACGCGGAGACACGACAAAGTGCGGCTGCACGCAGTTGCCATAGTAACGACAGAGATATCTTACACCGGCTTCTTTGCTGCTGGCTTGCGTTCCTTTCCTTGAATTCTCGGCGCTCGTCACTTTCATAAAAATGTCTTGCGTCGATAACAAGCTTCTCATTCTTGAGTGAAAGTTTTGGAAGCGTGTCAATAATACAATGGAGAGGCAAGATTTAAGGACTGTTTTTGTAAGGCGAAACAACACTCTTAGAACACGTTCTTTCTTTAGTCTACTCTGCTTTCCTGATCAGCATAAACTTATCACGGGCTTTGGACCATCTGGTGTTCTTTAACGTGCACTAACATTGCACAGTTCACGACCCGCTACCATTTCGCCTCCGTCAAAATACGAGCACCCCAGCCGGGATCAACCCCGCAACCTCTTGGTCAGAAGCCGAGCTTCATAACCACTGCTCCAATGCTGTGATCTCCTGATCAGCATATCTTCACCGGGGATATTTACCGATGACACTCTAGTTTAATTGCCGCGATGCCACTTTACGCCGTTCAAAGAGTAATCCCTATATGAGAAGCCAAATTCAGCCGTGACCACATGCATGTCGTCTTTACTGCTGACAATGTTGTAGGCCCGTGTACTCAGATTTGGGTGCACGTTAAAGAACCCCAGGTGGTCAAAATTTCCGGAGCCCTCCACTACGGCGTCTCTCATAATCATATGGTGGTTTTGGGACGTTAAACCCCACAAATAAATCAATCAATCTTTACTGCTGACATACCCGGAACATGTACCCATGTCAGCACTATACAACAGAGTGAATGAAAACAACGAAAAAGAAAATTGTACGCTCAGAAGCGCTTTTCGCAATCATGTTCTACGTGTATATTCAATGAACCAAGTGTTCGATGCTCACTGTAGACTGCCCTCCGCACAATGTTTGTCAGCCAAACCTAATAATGGTTCATCAACTAAAGAACAGATCAAGCGCGCATTGCTTGTTTGCCTCAAGTTTGGAACCGACGTTCCGCTGCTCGGTAATCGCTGGAAAGAAAAAAAACAAGTGCCGGTGTTGCATTGAATTCTGCCAGTGGTCTCGTTTCACATTCGCACGTGGCGGCTCCTTTTTCGTCGATGTTTTTTTATATAGGTACCATTCTGCCATCGCTTTGCGTTCATCTTAGTCACCGATAGCCTGTTTCACCGATAGCACCTCCCCCCCCCCCCCGCCACCGTTCCCTTTAAGGACGTGTCACAGCCATAAGAATGCAAACAGCATGGTTGTTGACGCAAAGAAACGTCTGTCTTTATAATACACAACGGAGAGAGACCTCCTTACTCGGAACAATGCGGGCGCATGCGTGGCTGTATGCTGACACAGGGGCGCTTTACCGACGAATGGCCATTGGTCAGCTGCTCAGAGTTGCCAGGTGCCATCGGGCAAACAAGCAAACAGTCGTCTCAAAAAAGCAGAAAAATGTGGCGGTGCTTTTCTAAATAAGACCAGAATAAGCGGAAGTTAAAAAATTGTTCCTGTTCTTGAAAATTGTGTTGTAGTACGCAAAACAGTACTATAGGAATGCATCGCCAAGGTATACGAACCTTTATGTAGCATAATGAAATTAGGTGCATGAATAAAGCAAGAATTTTTATAGTCTTACACTCATCGTCACTGACATCTGGCAGATCTAGGTAATTCATGGCATCTATGGGCGCGGAACCATTCATGCTCTTTGCGTTGAATAGTTCCATCATTTGTGCGGTCGGTTGAGAGTCTCAGCAGCAACCTTAACGAAACTTAGGGCCATAGCAAATGTGGAGGATGGCGCTCAGCGTTGCAGTTTTCTTCTTATTTCAGAGGCGCGATTTCACCAGGCTCATGCGTGAAAAACACGCTCGACATCGGCGTTGCTCAGGGTCATGGCCAACAGCGACCACGTGATGACAGAGCGAACTCTTTTTATCGCACCTCACGAACACTGCGCATGAGCAAATCGGCATCCTGTATTCATTCACATAAACTGATAAACTCTTTATGGTAGGTGGTGTGTTGATTGATATGTGTGGTTGGACGTCCGAAAACCAACATATTCCATTATGACAGACACCGTAGTTGAGGTCTCCCGAAATTTCAACCACCTGGTGTTCTTTCATCATCATCATCATTATCATCATCATCATCATCATTATTATCATCATCATCAGCTTGACTACGTCCACTGCAGGACAAAGGCCTCTCCCATGTTCCGCCAGTTAACCTGGTCCTGTGCTTGCTGCTGCCAATTTATACCCGCAAACTTCTTAATCTCATCTGCCCACCTAACCTTCTGTCTCCCCCTAACCCGCTTCCCTTTTCTGGGAATCCAGTTAGTTACCCTTAATGACCAGCGGTTATCCTGTCTACGCGCTACATGCCCGGCCCATGTCCATTTCCTCTTCTTTATTTCAACTATGATATCCTTAACCCCCGTTTGTCCTCTAATCCACTCTGTTCTCTTCTTGTCTCTTAAGGTTACACCTACCATTTTTCTTTCCATTGCTCACTTCGTCGTCCTCAATTTAAGCTGAACCCTCTCTGTAAGTCTCCAGGTTTTGCTCCGTAGCTAAGTACCGGCAAGATACAGCTGTTATATACCTTCCTCTTGAGGGATAGTGGCAATCGACCTGTCATAATTTGAGAGTGCTTGCCGAATGTGCTCCACCCCATTCCTATTCTTATTCTTCTAGTTACTTCGATCTCGTGGTTAGGCTCTGCGGTTATTACCTGTCGTAAGTAGACATAGTCTTCTACAACTTCAAGTGCACTATTACCTATCTCGAAGCGCTGCTCCTTTCCGAGGTTGTTGTACATTACTTTCGTTTTCTGCAGATTAATTTTAAGACCCACCTTTCTGCTCTCCTTGTCTAACTCCGTAATCATGAGTTGGAATTCGTCCCCTGAGTTACTCAGCAATGCAATGCCATCGGCGAAGCGCAAGTTACTAAGGTATTCTTCATTAACTATTATCCCTAACTGTTCCTATTCTAGGCTTCTGAAAACCTCCTGTAAGCGCGCGGTAAATAGCAATGGAGAGATTGTGTCCCCCTGCCTTACACCCTTCTTGATTTGTATTCTGTTGCTTTGATTATGAAGCACTATGGTAGCAGTTGATCCCCTGTAGATTTCTTCCAGAATGTTTATATATACTTCACCTACGCCCTGATTCCGCAGTGTCTGCATGACGGCTGATATTTCTACTGAATCAAACGCCTCCTCGTAATCTATGAAGGCTATGTATAGTGGTTCGTTAAACTCTGAGCATTTCTCTATTACCTGATTGATAGTATGAATGTGGTCAATTGTTGAGTAGCCTGTTCTAAATCCTGCTTGTTCCTTTGGTTGATTGAATTCTAATGTTTTCTTTACTCTGTTATAAATTGCCTTTGTAAATAGCTTGTATACTACAGAGAGAAGCTGATCGGCCTGTTAATCTTCAAGTCCTTGTGATCTCCTTTCTTATGTATTAAGATGATGTTAGCGTTTTTCAAAGACTCTGGTACCCTTCCCGTCAGGAGACACCTCGTAAACAGGGTGGCTAGTTTTTCTAACACAATCTGTCCATCTTTCAGCAGGTCTGATGTTACCTGATCCTCACCAGCAGCTTTGCCTCTTTGCATGCTCTCCAAAGCTTTTCTGACTTCTTCTATCATTACTGGTGGGGTGTCATCTGGGTTACTGCTAGTTCTTGTAGTATTAAGGTCGTGGTTGTCTCGGCTACTGTACAGATCTCTGTAAAACTCCTCCGCTATTTTAACTATCCTATCCATATTGGTAGTTATTTTGCCTTCTTTGTCCCTTAGTGCATACATCCGACTTTTGCCTATCCCAAGTTTCTTCTTCACTGCTTTGACGCTTCCTCCGTTTTTCAGGGCGTGTTCAATTCTGCCCATGTTATACCTTCTTACATCGCATACTTTACGTCTATTAATCAACTTCGAAAGCTCTGCCAGTTCTATTTTGTCTGTTGTACTTGACACTTTAACGTTCTTTAACGTGCGCCCAAATTGAGTTCATGGGCATCGTAGGTGGTGTAATTTTACATCATGTACCATAAAAACATGGGCGTCAGTCACCTTTTGGTTTTGCTGAATGATAAATTGAATTGTTGAACTAAAGGCGAGATTACAACACCTACGGTAAAGGTTTTATCAGTTTACATGATTTTACTATGCCAATTTTCTCACGCGCAGTGTTCGTGAGGTACCAAAAAAACGAGTATATTTTGTGGTGTCTCGATGAATAAATATCAGTACTTAGTCTGCTCTGGTCCAGTGGGTTCCTTTCACACACACATACTCGCGCGCGCGCGCGCGCGCGTATGTGTGTGTGTTTGACAACAAATTGAGTGTCCGGGCGATGCAACAATACTTTCCGAAAAAATTTAAGGTAAGCCCCTACCAAAAAAAGGGGGGGGGGCCAGGTGACCAGAAAGAGTCTCGAAAAAAAAAAAACAAAGCCGAAAGTCGCTTAGATTTAGCGGAAGTGACAAATCTGCAGCCGCTCCGAATCTTATCCTGGGCACCTATACGTGGGGCAATGAATTACAGAGGCAGTACAATCGAAAGCTTCTACATGGAGCCGTGACCGACTTAGGACAACGCAGACACACGGGCCATGTTGAAGTCGTGGACGACGAAGGCCGGCCGAAGCAGCGCGTCAAACGACACAATACAAAAAAATTTATTCGCCATAGGCAGGCACGCGCTATCATTAAAAAAAAGACTTTCAGCTTCTTATAAGTCCTGGCAAGCTGAAGCTGGATCTCCCGCTTTCTTTAACTTGCTGCCGCTAGCTAACGTGGATGAATTAGTGGAAGCACTCCCCCCTGGGCGATCGTCACGTTAGCGAGGAGTTTGCCGAGTTCTTCGTCGGTACGAATGGCCAGCAGGAGGTGGCGTGGCGTGATCCTCAATTTTTTGTAATCCCGTGCCGCGTTCCCGGCAAGTTCCAGTAACTCGGCGGTCAGGTACTCCATTACAGCTGCCAAGTACACTGGAGCGGCGGCGCTAACGTGTTCGGTGTAGGTTGCCGTCCGGAGCATTCTGTGGATGCGGCCCACCGGGAACCTGACGCCAGCACGGGAAGAACGGCTCTGCTGCTTTGCTCGGGTCGGCGTCTTGCCACTGCCACTCGAGTCTCCACCAGGAGTCATCGCCGAGACGAAGGAGTCAACCAGGCCCGTGACGATCTACAGGGCAATACACACAGGGTGTTCGTCGTTATCAACTGAAGAAAAAACAACTAAAAGCAGCACAATGCGTTGCGAAATGAGGCCGCAGGGAATTACTCTCACTGTCGTAAATTTAGTTAAGGATGGTTCACGACGTCTCGATCTGTAACACTAAGTTGGACAATGTATCTTGGGAAGGGGGGGAGAGGCGGCTCAACAACACTGTGTATAGCTAATTTTGAGAGCCGTAGACAAGGCCGCAACACGGCGCAGTCTGTAACAACCGAGAGGGGCAGACGCTTCGGCAATTCGTGAACCATATTACGCCACAGATAGCCCATGCACGTGCGGAAACATTGCGAAAATTATTCACGCCCGCACCACCTCGAAAATCACGTGACACTGCACCTTCGTGCTAAATCCGTATGAGCGTACACGGGCTCCACCGGCATGCTAGACTGCGCTGCTTTTGAAATCCAGCAACGAAAATGGTCTGGCATGTACAATGAATTACGCCCATAGCTAAAAGGTAAATGACGCGCATATAGCGCACGCGCAAAGGTAGACGTTGATTTGGCAGTCTTATTTGGTGCGATTTTTAGTATTAAGCGATACCGAATGTTATTACAAAGCAGAACGGATATGCCCTGCTGAATGCGGGCGCTGGAACAATGCACTGCTAATCTAGGTGCACTTCTGTGAACCCTCTTACCCTTATGAAAATTTTCAGTTGAGAAGAGCTGAAAAGTTCCGCGTGTATGCAGTCTTTCAACCGCAGTCAAAAGTGGTTGCCAACGCAGGTGGGTGCTGGTTTAATTTAGGTCCCGTGCCTTGATTTGCCACAATGTCTCTCGTTTCCTGCGTGGAACAGATAAGCGCTAATCAGATAGTAATCGACGCTGAATCACTGAAGTAACTTTTTTCGGCAGGGCTTCAACGAAGTACAAAAGTAACCTCATGTACTCGGAAACTAAGTGTTATCGCCATGCAGGATGAATAAAAATATTGTGAACTTTTGCTTTTTTTCTTGATAATTGCGTGAGCATATACAAGAGATCCGATGTGCGTCGTGCGGTAGAGCACATCTAGAACACGCACCAGAGTACGCGCATGCAGCCAAAGTAGAGACATGGGAAAATGCTTTCTGTAATAGGTTGTAGAACCAAGAAGGATGGCAGCCTGCTTTTCATGCTGCGCCATTCAGTTTTGCTTGTATTGCAAACGCCACCGTATAAAACGTAACCGCGTGTGAGTGTCGGGGCCTTTTCAATGCTCATAGAGGCATAGAGCAACATAAAAAAAAATTAACAGCGGTCACTGCGGCCAAAGGCGGGGACGCTTCGCAGCTTAACGCCAGCCGTATAAGGTGCCAACACATCACTCACTGCTTTCAAGGAAACACGCGTACTAGTTATCTTCTACAGCACCTTTTCTAGTGCATCATACATCTATGTGTCTTTACAACTGCGATTGCGGCTTTCTTGTTCGTCTTAATCGCCTCGCGTACACATGGTTCGGTAGGATCTTGTATGAGTCGGATGCGAGAGAAGCGCACATGGCGTCGACGCGAAGGTAACGCTATCACGCTCTGTGATCGAGAGCATTTGGGGCAATGAAGAAGTACGGATAGCAGCAGGGAGACGTGATAATAAGGGGAGCAATACCATGCCCGGTGTGCGTCGTGATATTCTCTTGTACATCTGCCTCTCGGATATTGCTGCTGCTATAGTTACGAACGCCATTAATACTTTGTAAATTGCGTATTGCATTCTTCATTGAAGCCTTAAAGTAACATTTCTCGCATTGGGCCGTTCGGCGCAGAGTTCTGCTGTGTGCTCTTCGCTTCGTATATTAATTTCGTCGATTGCTTCACACGAGAGAAAAAAAAGTGGAATGCTGCGCAGCACGTTTGCGAGAAAATCGTTTCTTTTTGGCTCAACAAAGTGAGGCACCACTCACGTTTATTAAGTCTTCTTGGAGCCGGTGCATGTTGTCGAATTCACTGCATGAGTGAGATTTTGTAAAAATTCAGTTATCTGTGGCGTTAGCGAATCGCCTAATGCTCTAAAGAGCACAATAATAGAGAACTGGTGAATCTAGAAAAATGTTTGTGAGCTAAAGCCTTTGACTACCTATTGCTCTTTAGCTGCACTGACATCCCACTTTACACAGACCTCTGCCACTTCACTGCCAACGAAATTTGACAGCCACGGCCGGGGTCGAACCCGCGACCTTCGGGTCGGCAGCCGAGCATCGTAGCCACTGCTTCCCCGAGGCAGACAGACGTGTTTTCTGCTCGTGTGTGCAGTCGCTTGGGCTGTAGCTAGACCACTCCAACCACCTTACTATCAAATTCTTCCGTGCTGCCATGCACTGCGAAACAACACAACAAAAAGCGCCGGAAGGCCGCCTGGAAATCTGTCTGGAACACATTTTCATAATCGAAAACAAGTTGTGGAATGACCATTGTTAACTCAGACGGCCTCTCGCCGTCACGCTCACGAACCCGCAACCACTGCAGAGGCCCATGGATGACTGTAATCTGTAGGCTGCATGCCACGAATGTGAAATCGACAGCAAGGTATTATAAAGAGAGATACATTCTTGTGACACATGCTTTGGTAACGAGTATGTTTTATCCCGTGAAAATTTTGTGCCCAGGGAATTTCCGCGGTTAAATTTGGCAATAATGGCAAGAAAATTTTTTTTACAACGTACAATTTTTTACAAATTTTTTTACAACCTTGTCGTTGTACGCTGTAACATGCACACACACACACCTAATATATATATATATATATATATATATATATATATATATATATATATATATATATACTACACTAATAAAGAACACAATAATATCTTATATGACCATGTGATGGCGTCGCGGGAAAGTATCCTGTTTCACGCCCCAGTGTCCGCATATCGATGCCACGTCAAGTGGTCTTCTTCGCCGCACTTAATGTGACAGCGGTGGTTGGCTCGTCACATCGGCGAGTCAACATTTGGGCAGTCTCGGCTCATGTACCCTTCCTCGTGAAACTCGACCTATGCTCGGCTGCTGGCAGTGCTGACCACTGATATGTCCCGCGTAGAATTGTGAATGCTCTCGTAGATAGAAAGTACCTCTTCCGTATCCAGGATTGCCTCGCAGCAAAGGTCAGTGCTAACAGACATGACTTCGTTGCTCCGAACAGATTACACGGTTCCCCAACCTGCATCTGTATTCGCTATCTTCAGAGTAAGAACGCGTAGAGCCCCCGATCATGGGACGCCATGAATTGCGGTGCTAACGGCGGTACACTTCTGTAGCCTGACTGCATAGACTTACCTTCACGCTACCGGAAGGCCTTTGATTCCGTCGAGGATTCCGATCTTTGCAGACGTGCTCGCGAGGTAGATGTGTCCACGAGGCGCGTGGTGACTACGGTCATCGTCTTCTGATGGTGATGATGATGCCTCTACAATATCTGATACCCACTCATTGGGATTGGCCGAAAATCGAATATATGATTTTCTTAGACATCTTAAGTATTACATAGAAGAACCAGCTTAAAATCCGCCTTCATTCGATTACGAATCTTTGTACAGCAGAACAAATATTCCGGTGACGTTCTTCTGAAGCGATACTCGTTTTATTCTTCACGATAGCACGTCCTCTTTGATTTCTTGATCCCTATTTTTTGAGGATCACCCAATACAAAATTTTAGTATGGGGGTAAATCACTGAGGTTTACTGTAAATACTATAATATCGATTTTGAAATCCCATCAAATTCCTGATTGCCCATTGGCTGAGTTACCGAATTCTTCAGTGATTAAATGGAGCTAAATTGTCATTGGGGTTTCTTTCCTAAACCACACTTGAACTCGCACAAAACCTTGCACAGCTTCGATTTGATTTGATTTGTGGGATTTAACGTCCCAAAACCACTATTTGATTATGAGAGACACCGTAGTGGAGGGCTCCGGAAATTTCGCACATCTGCGGTTCTTTAACGTGCACCCAAATCTGAGCACACGGGCCTACAACATTTCCGCCTCCATCGGAAATGCAGCCGCCGCAGCCGTGATACGATCCCGCGTCTGGTATGCTCTTCCGGAGGTGCACTGAGGTATACGGGATGGAGGCACTTTTATTTTTGTTATTTTTCGTTTCTTGTCGTCAGTTCTGTCTTTTTATTTTTCATGTGTAGCCACTCCACCTTTTGATGATGATGATGAATACCTATATGTATGGCTCACGCCCACTCTTCGGGACTGGCCCAGGAACGAAATATTTGTTTTAATAAGTGTTCACATAGGAATTGTATGGCTAATTATTTATATATTAGTCAAACTAAATTACAGACGCTAACATAGATAGTTCAGGTCTACACCATTCTGATTAATTCAAAAAACTTTCACAGTAAAATGGAAATCTCAGTCACAATGACGACGAGGGGCTCCCAAAGATAGAGTATTTGAAGTGACGAAATCTAATCGCATTCGATTAAACACTGTTTTGAAAATGTTTCCTCACTGTAAATTGAAGCGAATGCATGACAAAAAATGATTTTCAGTTGTTTCGTCCTTGTTACAAGACTAGCAAAGAGGGCAAGAAGCTAGACAACCCCTGTGCGTATATACTATAGTGTAATTTCGGAAAGCAACAGCGCGATTCTATAGAAGTAACTATACTACATGTCGTGTTGAACAGTAATTGCTACGATACGAGGAAAGAGGGGTCAATACTCGCTTAGGTGATTGAAGAATGACGTCACAGGGTCAAGTTATTGGTAGCCTTCTTAATCTGTCACGAATCAGGAGTGCTGTTGTCAGAATAATTAAGAATACATGTCGGACCACTGAGAGCGCCTTTCGCCGGAACGTCCGCTATTTCTTAATTTTGGCTATTTTTGTCCCTTTGTGACCCGGTACCCAGATTGATTTGATTAGAGTTATGTGGGTAAGGAATAGAACAGAAAAGGTCTGTGATATAATTGAGAATAATAATAACAGTGTGTAGGGTTTCACGTTGCAAAGCCACGTGTTAAGTGAGAACCGCTTTTTTAGAGAGTGGCGAACACGCAGATGAAGTATCTGTAACTATGAACACACTTGAGGTTGATGGGCTGAGCTTTCGTATGTCATTCCGCCGAAGAAACTGGTGAGAAATTAGGGAATCCTATTGAGAATGGGCCTTTAAAGGTTTTGAAAAAAAAACACCGATGCGGATTTTTTTCAGAGCGTGAGGCATTCGCAGCTATGATAATCTTTTACATTTATCCGCTCTAAAATCTTTAGCAGGAGCTAGTTTAATATATTGTAAATCGAAAACTTTGCATGGTTCGGATATAAACCCTGTAAAAAAACATTTATAAAGTTCCGTCTTTCATTACCGATGCAAGAAACTTCAGTCAGTTTAACATTCAGTGGTTCAACAAGTGCTTATACGAAGTCTAACCACGCTGTATGAAACCGAAGTGAATAAGATAGAAAAAATACAACTCATACTTATGTGCACATGAAAAGAATTCATGTGTTTATAGAATTCCCATAAATTCTTAGGAGCGATTTCACAGTTACTATCCGAAATCTGCACAAAAAAGAGGACAACCTCGTTTCTAAGTTGAGGACCTTAACGGCTGTGAATTTCGATAGTCCAAGAAATAAATTTTGGGCTGCCCTTTCCAAGAGTAAAAGAGTTCACAGTTTGTAAGCCGGTGAACCAGAATATAAAACACATTGTCACGCACTTCGGGTGAGGCCCCGCCGATCCAACACCGACGTGCGGCAGACTCGCAGGCTTCCACTTTACGCTTCTGCCTGCGACGCCTGAAAGGCCTCGAAGTGGCACATTTCGAATTTATTTGCGGGTTGGTCGACCCATGCGGGGTTGCACGTGTGGTGATGTGTGGGCCTGACCGACGCACTCATAAGCAGACACGGAGACTTTATGCAAAATGAACTAGCATTTAATTGAAACAAGGGCAAATGCAGGAGTTAACAAAAAGTAACAAAGGAGGAAAAACTGATACGCGCATTAGAAAGAACGGCTATGAAACAAACTATTCTGTAAAAGAACACTACCAGAGGTACAGACAAAAGACAAACATGCGGAACATTAATAAAATAACAACAAGATGGAAATCGTAAAAGAGGGTTACAAGGAAATAATCACAGAATGATCATCGGTCGCGCTTTTTAAATTTCAAAGTGCGTCGCAGCGCACAAAACTACAAATAAAAACAAAAGGCTGGTTATAATAATTTAACAGTTTAAAAAAAGTCACAATAAAAAGTTCCATACGGACCAGGCCAGCTCTTGGTGCACGTAGGGGAGTTGACGGGTGCCGCGGAAGGTCTCGCCGGCTTGTTAGACGACGAGGGTGCCCGGAATTGCAGCCGTCTCAATACGTTGCGCGGGTCACTCCGTGCTCGTCGCCTACGCGAGACTCGCGACACCGAAGACCGCACTTGTTGCTGGTTGTACGTCAACTGCCCTTCCGATGCAGTTCAAACCACCTCAGGGGCGTACGCGTGCTCCCGTCTCATCTGGGAGTAATTTTCCTTGTTTAGATCGCCGGTGCCCCTTCCGGTACCGGTGCAGGGAAGACGAGCCGGCGCCACGATGGGTCGTTATAGTCGCCGGATGTCGTCCCTTCCTTGGAAGGTGCGGCCCGCGGATGCTCCGAAAATTGGAGTCGTTTGTGACACAGCCCCCTTCTCAAGAATATTACTGCGTAATGTTCAAGAAAATCACAAACGCGCAATGTTCGCGAGCTTTCAGTGTTCCGGTCGTCCACCAACGCGTTTCTTTTTTCGCGCACCATTTCGCTGACGTGGACGACACCGCATAGAACACCCGACACACCACATTTCACGGTCACCATAAGATGCAATCATAACTCGCGCACAACGTCATGGCCGCACACATTAGAAAAGAAAATCACAAAAATACTGCACACTTCCAAGCTAAGGCACGTAAGCATCCTTTGATGCCACATATTAAAAACAATACATGCTTTAAGCGGTATTGAAAAGTCACTTATTGACACGCAGCTTTCGAAAAAGATGAATGAGTAATAACAAATCGGCACGATCATTTGTGCCCAGTTCTTGAACATGCTCCACACTAAAGCGCTTCCTTTCAAAATAATCATAGAAAGAAAAGTCTTGAATAACATAGCGCCATGTTTATCACACATGCGTACCGTGATACACTTCGATTGTAGCACCAACCAGTCTCTTAAAACCAAAAGCCCAACAAATAAAATAACAACGCCCCTAAAACAAAGCTTCCCTAACTGAACGAGTAATGGGTTGAAACAACAGTACGTCGTCTACAAACACAAAGACGACACAAGAAAATCAATACAACGGCCAAGCGATTGGTCTCAACATTTATCAAATGCTCCAAAATGAAAAGACAGAAAGGAACATTGTTTTAAAAATGTCCTTTTTCTTTAAGGCCACGTTTTCACTTCGATGTGCGTAACCTTTATCCGCGCTCGAGGTGGCCGTGCTCTTGGGGGAGCCCTTCGAAGCAACCAGGGCAGACAAAAGAGTGTACGGCGGCCACACGGACGCCTGTTTCTCGTTAGTCTACCCTGTGGCAGCAAGCCATCGTCGACACCGCGTTCTACGGAAATAGGCCTTGCAACCACGTCGCGTCGTCTAGCCATAATGCGCTCCTTCCCCGTGTATTCCGCTCCTCGAACACAAGAATGGAGTGGTGGGGGTTGGCTCCTCGGAGCAGCAAGTACAATTGCCTGTCTCACCCCCCTACCCTTCGGGTGGTTTGGGGCATGGGGACGTGCTCGCTTCGCGAATGTCACAACGCGCAAACGAATCTTTCGTTGCTTTGTTTGAACTTCAGCAATTTTATTTTTCTTGGGTGGATTTGCACCCTTTGTTTTCCTGCTGCTTTCGCGGCGTCTTTTTCTCTTTGCCCATTGCCCCGTGATCCCTTTCGAGAAGTCTGCTTGCATCATTTGCAAAGCAGAACTGGTCCCGTCTGTCTCATCTGCTGTGCTGTCTCTATAACCGGGGTCTTTCTCTAACTTACGGACACCCTGACTAAAGGGGAACTTGGCTGAATCCTGAGCAATGCAAGCGTCTTCCTCGGGGTTGCACCGCTCGCACCTGGATGAACTACTTGCCCCAACATTGCCCAGCTCACAGGGTGTGTCAGCACACGCCTCTGTCCCGCTGTCTGTACAGGGGTCCTGCTCTGCCGGGCCGGTTGTACTGTGAATATTACAGTTAGCTGCCATGGCGACGCGCATACAGGGTGGCTGTGCCAAGTCTATGACAGATGGCATTTCTGTATCGACAAGACTTTCCAGGCACAGCGCCTCGTCGCCATCACTGCGGCCTTCAGTGGCCACAACGGGACTTTCAGCAGCTAACTCATTAGGTTCACTCGCGAACCTGATGCCCGCCTTAACAGTACTATTATTGTGGCCGGCTCTCAGCGGTTTGGCACCTTCGGGCTCTTTGCCCCTTTCATGCCTTGCATCCCAGGTCTCAAGCATGCGCCATCTACTTTCGATTTTCTGGCGCAGCAGCTGAACATGATTCTGGTACGACTGCTTGTTCGGGCCACGGTCGGTCACGCTACTGGGGGTTCTAGCGGCTCAGCTAAGACCCGACTCCGTCGCACACAGTCTTAGGCGCTCTTTCTCCTTCTGAATTCGGAGCCGGGATTTTTCCCTTTCTTGCTCCATCTCGAATTCCGCGAGTTGTCTGAAATATGCGCGTTCCGCATCACGCTCCTCTTTACGCTTAGTGCGCTCTCTTTCCACAAAACCGTACAATTCTCTGCCCTAAAAGCCAAAACCCCTGCCCTGTTCAATCAGCTTATCAAACTCCGTGCCGTCCATTGTTAAAACAGTTGTCCACCAACAAAACAATAAAAGGACGTCTACATATCACGCTCAGAGCAACGTCAGTCTCTCAGACACCACCACGTGGTCGGCCAGTCCTGTCCCGCGGACGCCAGATAATGTCACGCACTTCGGGTGAGGCCCCGCCGATCCAACACCGACGTGCGGCAGACTCGCAGGCTTCCACTTTACGCTTCGGCCTGCGACGCCTGAAAGGCCTCGAAGTGGCACATTTCAAATTTATTTGCGGGTTGGTCGACCCGTGCGGGATCGCACGTGTGGTGATGTGTGAGCCTGACCGACGCACTCATAAGCAGACACGGAGACTTTATGCAAAATGAACTAGCATTTAATTGAAACAAGGGCAAATGCAGGAGTTAACAAAAAGTAACAAAGGAGGAAAAACTGATACGCGCAATGGAAAGAACGGCTATGAAACAAACTATGCTGTAAAAGAACACTACCAGAGGTACAGACAAAAGACAAATATGCGGAACATTAATAAAATAACAACAAGATCGAAATCGTAAAAGAGGGTTACAAGGAAATAATCACAGAATGATCATCGGTCACGCTTTTAAATTTCAAAGTGCGTCGCAGCGCACAAAACTACAAATAAAAACAAAAGGCTGGTTATAATAATTTAACAGTTTAAAAAAAGTCACAATAAAAAGTTCCATACGGACCAGGCCAGCTCTTGGTGCACGTAGGGGAGTTGACGGGTGCCGCTGAAGGTCTCGCCGGCTTGTTAGACGACGAGGGTGCCCGGAATTGCAGCCGTCTCAATACGTTGCGCGGGTCACTCCGTGCTCGTCGCCTACGCGAGACTCGCGACACCGACGACCGCACTTGTTGCTGGTTGTACGTCAACTGCCCTTCCGATGCAGTTCAAACCGCCTCAGGGGCGTACGCGTGCTCCCGTCTCATCTGGGAGTAATTTTCCTTGTTTAGATCGCCGGTGCCCCTTCCGGTACCGGTGCAGGGAAGACGAGCCAGCGCTCCGATGGGTCGTTATAGTCGCCGGATGTCGTCCCCTTCCTTGGAAGGTGCGGCCCGCGGATGCTCCGAAAATTGGAGTCGTTTTTGACACACATCAAATTCTAATACGGGTATAAACCACAGGTGTCTTGAAAAGCGGCATGTATGTAGATTTTGTAAAGCATAATTAGTGATTCTCTCCGCACCCCTGATCGACTGATACACAGTCTTCGTAAGACTCTCGGTGCCCGTACTCTTTTCCTGGTCGTATGCCAAAGAAGGTGGTTATCATGAGATATTCCGAGATATTTCACCGAGTTCAACTGTAATATGTACCACAGGTTGCAAGTTATTCTAGATAAAAGTGACTGGGTTAAATCCAAAAGTAAAACTGCTTTTGCGCTTTTTCAAACATTAAGACATGAATGAATAGGCTGCAACCCATTATCAAATGCTTGCTTATACATTTGTAAGCGAATATATGGAGGTTGTATATAATTGTCCAAAGAAACAAAAGCTATAACATTTCGCCAATACATGTCTGTTTGGTTCAGCATGACAGGGATTAGTGCTTAGCAATATATCAAAAAAAAAGAAGCGACGTTACCGCTCCCTCAAGAACTGCTCGTAACCTGGTATGTATATTTGAAGAATTGCACTTTAATAAACAATAAAGCTCCCGTCTCAGTTAAAAACTCCTTGAACTACCTGACCATATATTTAGAGGCACCATAAAATTTTATTTTCTTCAATTATATATTATGTTCTACTCTGCCATAAACTTTCAATTGAGGAGACCATTGATGCTTTTGTTTCCTTGTTTCTTTTTTGTTTTTGCTCACGCGGGTATAGGGAGTACGGTGTGCGGAGCACGAGGACCCGACAGCGTCGACAGGCGGACACGGGCGCGCTTGATCGCAAGTTTTATCACGGCATAGTCTGAGGTGCTGTTGCAAGATTAATTTGAATGAATCGCTGATCTCTGTACCCAAATCGCTCCGTACCGGCTGCGATGGCCAGCGAAAAGGTCCGTGCGACACCGAGATCATGGCGCCGTGTGAAAGCAAGACTGACTGCGTGCGTAAGTTTGAGCCACAGACGCTTCCAAGGAGCCAAGCTGGAGGTGGCAGGGCCATTTCGACAAGAACTAAAAACAAAAATGCAGATCTCGCATTTCGTTTTCATACTCTCACTTCCAGCATTCTCGAAGTTATTGAGTTTTAATTAAACGAAACTCAAGGAGCAAGCGAGCATAGCTTAGGTAGCGCAAAAAAAAAAAAAGTTCGACCACAATGTTCTGTTCGTACCAAAGCATATTGCTTGACGCTCAATGAACAAACTCTGAAAGCAGCTTGCTTCTCTAATATCCTCACCGATACCGCAGCGCAAAAAGTAAAAACAAACAAACATCGCGTTGCATTGTCAGCGCAGCGCGATTAAACGCTACATTTCTTAGAGTTACTTGTGTATGCCTCTTTTGAATAAAGGTAGACATGGGAAACATCGAAGCGTTCTTGTGGCGCCACAGATGTGCGCAATAATTGCTTTTCAATAGACAATCACACAACAATGAACGCTAAACCTTGAGCAATATTGGTAGGCGCTGTGGATGGGGTTTGCCGTTTGGTGCCGTTTGAGGTATCGTTAGGGCGGACAGACAGACAGACAGACAGACAGACAGACAGACAGACAGACAGACAGACAGACAGACAGACAGACAGACAGACATCAAAATTTTTTTGTCGAAGGTCCCCAAGAAAGGCTATCGTCTTTAGAAACAAATACGCTTTTTGATACACCAAGGGTGCGTCTAGGACGGCCAGACATTTCATGCGGAATGTTGCGAGCTGTCTGGCCCGGTATGCCTAGGAAAACTGTCAATTCATTGGCAGTCGTCACCGTCGAAATAACGCCAATGCACCGCACTCTTTTATCTGTGCACTGAGGCGAAGCGACAGTCACAGAGTGTGTGCACCATTTTTTACTACATTTTATCCTTTCCTACGTCACTGCATACGTCTTGGCGGCACTCTCAAATTCTTCAAGGTCAATACGCCACGTGGTGTCGTTCATGTGAACTAGGCCGATGGTGCCCAGAAAATCGGGATATGCTTCGTCTCAGCAGTGAAGCACCATAAGCACTTAATATTACCGCTGGGTGTGAGACAAGCGTACACAAACCTCGTGTAACGACTACGCCAAACGTTTTATGTGGGTGTAAAGCCTCCGTACTCCGAAATTCTCTCAATCTTCTGCTTCACCCTCAAACTCCGTTAAGCACCACCATTACACATATATGGCTTGTGCAAGCACCATAACCACTACAGATTACCGCTGGGTGTGAGACAAGCGTACACAAACCTCGTGTCAGGACAACGCCAAACGTTTTATGTGGGTGTAAAGCCTCCGTACTCCGAAATTTTCTCAATCTTCTGCTTCACCCTCAAACTCCGTTAAGCACCACCATGACACATATATGACTTGTGCAATAGCGAAGCAATTTTTCGAGAGCATAGATATAAAGCCAGCGATAAAAACCGTGGTCACACGTTCCAGCTTTTGATGTTAGTCATCTGTGCCGAACGTTTTGGTCTGCATGAGTGCGTGCCGGTTCATGGTGATAATTTTCCATTTACAACAAAAGGTCAATTTCGACCGTAACAGCTCTACTCTAAACAAATGTGGCCGCATCAAAACATCATGTGACCGGCCTCACGGAACGCCAATCAGTTTCGGCTCCCACGTCATTACTCTCCGCATATCGAGTAGCTCATTCGAGAGCGGACGCGGTAAAAGAACACAACCTTAGGAGACGCTGTAATACATTATATTTGCTGTTGACAAGCTGAAAAAATATTGAAACGAATTATGCTATTCGAAACCGCAAAAATGTCTTTTGAGACCGTGGGGTAGCATCGCGTCAAAATTGCGTGTCTCTTTCCCTGCAGCGCCAGAATATATATACTGACTCATATGGCCCTCCTCGCCACGCTTGCAGTGACTTCGTTTGTTGAACCGCTATCACCCAGATTCGGCGCAGTGGGCTATCCCTGCTGATGTGCCCTTCGTGGTTGCAGTTGACATATAAATGCTCGACGTGCAGAGCTGTTCACCGATCTGCCCCGTGGGGAATGTTGATGCTCCCGTAGATGTAAGGGAAATCTGCCATAGTCCAGGATTTCCTTACACCAGTGGTCCGCTCCAGTAGCCATGAGGCTGTCACTCCGCCTGGATACCACAGTGCAACAACCTTCGCCTGTATACGTCATTTTCATAGCAAGAATGTGTGCAACCACTGATCACGGAATTCTATGAATTGCGGGGCTAACGCCGGTATACCTCTGTAGCAAGACCGTATTCATTTACCCTGAAGCCACCGCGAGCTCTCTACTTTCATGGGCGCTTTGGGCCACTGCTGACGTGCTCGTTCGTTGAAAATGTCCACGAGGTTGGTTAGTTGGTTGGTACCTCAACACACTGCAAAAAATATTTTCCCTTGATTACGTAAAAAGGCGTAGGTAACATGCTGCCAGCCACTTTCGTAAAAAATTAGTATACCTGGAATCATGTAGAGCACATGGAACGTACAGCCCGTTCAACTTTCACAGAGATCTCCGCAATGAAGAAATAAAGTATTGGCTGCTATGGAACAACACTTGCTCCGTAGGGTAATTTCTGACACATTATTCATAATACTATTGCTACATGTTCATAAATAACTAACGTGTCTCCATAAGTTTCAAAATGAGCATACGTAATCATCAAGTCTTCTTCTGCAAGTACAAGGTCATTCAAAATTTCCCAGGCCACTATTTCAACTAATCCTGTGGCAGCGTAACCTGGGAACTTTTGACGGCACCTGCACAGCCACTTCCCGGCTCTAATCTGATACTGTCTCTGGTGGCCGTGCGAACAGGGTGATAATGAAATTGCCAGCTAATACGCCAGCAGCAGCACGGCCTGGCAAGCTGTGACATGGTGTCCGCTGACACCTCAGAGGCTGCTGGCGTTGCGGAGATAGTCTCCAACGCGGCCGCCACTGCGCTGCATCTATGGTTCATTCCACTCTGGGCGGCAGCGCCTGACACTGAGACTTGCATACATGTGGTCACCATTACCACACCCGGTGCTGTAACCAACCTGACAGGTACAAAGGCTACTGCGGGCGGCAATTCCAGGCGACCTTTCTTGGTGACCGCGCAGGCGTTAGCTGAACCATACTTACTAATATATGTATATAAGTTATATTAGAAAGTGTACCATGCTTAAAATATAGTATTTACAACAACACTGAGAGATTTCGGCCTAATTTTAATCTTCGTAATGAGCAATAAAGGAAAAAGAAACCCTCTCTCATGTGGTGTTGTGAAGAAAAAAAAAGTATTGCTTTAAAAAGAGGTCTAATTATTCTTTACTTTATTCTATAATGTGTCTACAACATTATATACGCATAAAAACCCGAACGTTTCAGAATCTGCTCTGAAGGTCTCAGGATTTTCCCATGACTCATTTTTCCCCAATGTACCCTACCATATCGAATGGATTCAAGCGCAGGTTGTGGCGCCCTGGC
Organism: Rhipicephalus annulatus; assembly: GCA_013436015.1. Classification (NCBI taxonomy): domain Eukaryota; kingdom Metazoa; phylum Arthropoda; class Arachnida; order Ixodida; family Ixodidae; genus Rhipicephalus; species Rhipicephalus annulatus. The sequence continues at coordinate 98,095 of WOVY01002777.1, read as the reverse complement.
ATCAGGTCGGAATGACAGCGTCATGGCTACTAGAGTGCACCACTGCTGCAGGCAATCCTGTATACGGCAGAGTTCCCTTACATCCACGGCAGTATCAAGTATTCCACATGGGGCATATTCATGAACACCACTGCACGTCGAGTTTCATATGTCAACTGCAACGAGGAAGGGCACATCAGCCGGTATTTCCCCAACGCTGACTCTGGGTGATAACGATTCAAAAAACGAAGTCACGTCAAGTGTCGCCAGGAGGGTCGATAAGTCGGCATTGATATTCAAATACTGGCGGGAGAAGCGCAGTTTTGACGCCACGATACCACGATGACCTACTACACATTTTTTTTTCAAATAGCATATTTTAAGCGAAATATTTTTCGGCCTGTAAGCAGCAAATACAATGTAATATAGCGTCCACTTAGCGTGTGTTCCTTTACCGCATCCGCAAATGGAGCTACCTAAATGCGGAGAGAAATGGCATGGGAGCCGAGACTGATTGGCATTTGGCGGGGTGGGGCACATTATGTTCTGGTACCGCCATATTAGGTATAGTATAGAAGAGCAGTTAAGGTTGTGGTTTGCGGTGTATCGTATCGAAAATTGCCATCATCAGGAACCGGCACGCACTCATAGAAACCGAAACGTTCTGCACAGATAGCTAACATGAGTAGGTGAGACGTGCGACTGCGGTTTTTATAGCTGGTTTAATTTCAACGATTCTCTAAGAATTGCTTCACTGTTAAGATGATTGCACAAGCGATATATGTGTTGTAGTGGTGCTTAACGGAGTTTGAGTACGGAGCAAAAGATAAAGAGAATTTCGGAGTACAGATGCTTTGCACCAACATAAAACGTTTGGCATTGTCCTGACACGAGGTTTATGTACGTTTGTCTCACACCCAGCGGTTATCTGTAGTGGTTATGGGGCTTGACTGCTGAGACGAAGGTCTCAAGATTTGCCCCACGTCTTATTTTCCCCACTTTACCCTACCATGCTGAACAGATTCAAGAGCCTCATCAGAAACGTTTATACATACTGGTTGGAGTTTTCTGAACTTGCGAATATGGTACGACTCTTTATATTTGCTGTCTCCTGCGGACGGGAAGTTTGACGGGAGTATATGAGTTTAGGATTGTCGAAGTTGTGTCCTGCTACGTTAAAGTGCGGTGCCACTGCTCTCGGTAATTTCATGACCATGTCTGCGCAATGACAGTTTATGCTTATATGATCATATGATCGAATTGGTAACCTTTGCATTAGTACAAGTAAAACTGGATTCCACCTGGACAAGTGCAAACGGTATTCCAAAATTTGGGTACACCGAGATTGACTGCTCTGAGAGCGGCTGTTGTCGTAGAATCGTGCTAACAGCACAGGAAGGTGCTGTCGTTGGGAGCTACGTGCGATCACTGTGGCTTTCAGGTAAGCATTGCCCACATTATTTGTGGCTGTCCTCATTATAGCTACCAAGAATATGCGAACCCACAGTTATGAGGTTCAAATGAATTGCAACTGCTTATAGATTATTATACAAGGAGCGCACGAGCGTTCTAAAAGCTGCAAGCCTCCAACATTGAGAATTTCTTAGCAGTTGTGTTAATTGCTGTAAACCTACAAAAAGTATTGCCACTGTCGATAATGATTCTTTATTTTTTTAACTACAGAAGGTCATACAAAACTTGTGCTACTTTTTCTGCGGCCAAAGGAAGAAACGCAAAGAGTAGTCTCGTTTCATTACATTTACTAAGTAAATGGACCACAGGGCAATCACCTATTTACCGGTGTTGCATAGTGAATATAACCTCCATTAGACAGCCTAAAAAGATTGCTACGATAATGAGGGGGCGCGTGGAAGAAGAGAACGAGGTTGGCACGAGCTGTTATCGGCCAGATCCCTGGAACCAACCGACCGACCGACCGACCGACCGACCCTGGACTTTCGCATTCATTATCTCTCGTAAATAAAGGCATCTCACCATAACAAGATTGGTGGAAGGTGCGGGGTACAGCGGAGTGATCCCAGGTGAACGATCATGGAAGCGCTACCTCAAGAACTACGCCGAAGCCGCCGACTGGCTGGTCTATCATCGCTCTCTATGGATCCGATTGCTGACGATGACACCACGCACTCTTTGTCTGGCGCTACGTGGCCCCGACACATAGTACCACGAAGCTTCTCTGGGAGGGTCGGAGAAGACGTCGACGAATGGCTGAAACACTTCAACCGTGTGAGTAAATACAACTGTTGGGATGCGGCCTCCCGGTCGTCCAACGTCGTATTGTTTCTTCAAGGGACGGCATTGGTGTGGTTTGAAAACCACGAAGAAACAATAACGACCTGGGAAGCGTTTGAGAAAGAAATAGCAAGCTGCTTTGGGGACCCATTGATGAAAAAGAAGCGCGCTGAGCAAACTTTGATGCAGCGTGCTCAACTCCCCGGTGAAACATGTACAACGTACATTGAAGAGATTCTGAAATTGTGCAAGTCTTTAGACCCACGCATGAAAGATGATGACAAGGTAGGGTATCTCCTCAAAGGGGTTGCTGAGGATGTCTACAATTTCCTCATCGGCAAGGACACCTTGGCGTCTGTAGCGGACGTAATACAACACTGCCGCACGTTTGAGACCCTGAAGGCTAGGCGCATCAATCCCAAATTTGGTAGACTTGCCAACGTCACCACCGTTGCAAGTGTCGACGTCCCTCCAACATCCTCCTGTGATCTTGCCTCAATGATCAGGCAAATCGTACGCGAAGAACTTAGACCACGTGATGCTATCAACCCGCTGAGAGCACCTGCTAACACCTCCCCGCCATACGACGCAATGTGTGCTGCCGTAGATGTCACGCTATATGATGTGCCCCAATCAAGAGCACCAGAGCCACCAACCGACAACTTACATCATCGCCATGGTTTCTAGAACGCCTCCCGCCAATCGCCTACAATGGTGTCTTTGTGGGCGATCATGGGCACATGGCGCCTCGTGGAAGGTTCGGCGACGTGCGTGAGGCCCCGGTGTGCTATAACTGCGGTTTCCGTGGACATGTGGCTCGATTCTGTGGTCAAAGGCGTCGCCGACAGCAGCGCTACTACGAGGGATCATCAGCTTCTCGACAAAACCGCTGGCGCGATGGTATGCGTTCAATGCGGGACGCGTACGTTGGAGACGGCTTCCAGCTAACGACCCACAGTTATACACATGTAGGAGGGATTTTCCACCGGAATTTACGCAACGACTCGCCTTCCTCCGTGCGAAGCTTGACGCCCCCCACAACACGCCGGTTCCGTTCCCCATCTCCTGGTCGACGCGTCACCTCCCCGCCTCCGAGAAACTAGGTGGTGCGGCCAATGGAGGTGAGGTCGCCGAACATTTGTCACTACATTCGCCTAGGCCTCCACCCGTTTTTATGACGCAAAATAGGGTCCCCGTGCTTATTGATGGACTTCCTACGATGGCTTTGATAGATACTGGAGCAGCTGTTTCAGTGATGAGTCTTTACTTCAAATAGTGGCTAGGACATAAAGTGATGTTTCGCTGGGACAGTTGTGCATCATTTCGTGCAGTGAGCGGGGAGACACTGTGCCCGATCGGTGTGTGTGTTGTTAGTGTCACTTTGGGTGACAAGGTCTTCGAGGCTGAATTCGCTGTCCTGACCAGCTCCACCCATGACGTCATCTTGGGGATCGATGTTCTACGCGAGTGTGGGGCTAATGTATATTGCGGTGCTGGCGAGATTATGCTATCGGTATTTACTGACGATCCTAGGTGCTGCCAAGGATCTATCACCGTCATTGAGGATGTTGTCTTGCCGCCCAACTCGATGAAGACCGTACGCGTTGACGCCTCTGCCTCGGACGCCGGAAAGTTTGATGTTCTTGTGGAGCTCATTCCTCTCAATTGCGCCAAGAAAAATGTGCTCGTTCCACATTGTGTTTTGTCGATCAGTGATAGGCGATCGGCCTTATGGGTGTCGAACTATTCAAATGAACCTGTTTTGCTACCCTGCGGAATGCGACTCGCCCTCTTCGAACAAAATGCGACCAGTTTTATTGCATCTTTAACCGACGAGAGAGTAGATCCTATTCGTGCAATACCATACAGAAGCCAACTTTCTTGGTATGGTAAACAAGTCGCTATCATCAGAAAAACGTCAAGCTTTGGTCGAAGTCCTTGCGAAGCACGCTACTATATTTGACTTTGCGCAGAAAGAAGAGCAAATAAGTGTACCCGAGTCGCGTACTCGACATGGGATTGACACAGGATCCGCTCACCCTATCCGGCAGAAACCATACCGTGTCTCATCTGCGGAGTCAAGGTCATTACTCAACAGGTAGAAGAGATGTTAAAGAAAAGGGTCATCCAAGAGTCGTGTAGCCCTTGGGCTGCCCCTGTGATTCTTGTCCGAAAGAAGCATGGTACATGGAGATTCTGCGTGGATTACAGACGGCTCAACTCTGTTACTAAAAAGGATGTCTACCCGCTTCCCAGGATTGATGATGTCATCGATTGTTTACATTCGGCATCGTACTTCTCCTCCGTGAATTTAGATCTGGTTATTGGCAAATCCCAATGCACCCGCATGACAAAGAGAAAACGGCCTTCATAACCGCAGATAGTCTATTTGAATTCAATGTAATGCCGTTTGGCCTATGCAACGCTGCAGCCACGTTTGAGCGCTTCATGGACTCTGTTTTACGTGGACTAAAATGGAAAGTTTGTCTTTGCTACCTGGATGACATTATAATTTTTGGCCGTACATTCGATGAACACAACCATCGTCCAGACATTGTTCTCACCTGCCTTGAGAGAGCTAAGCTCACCCTGAACTCTAAGAAGTGTCACTTTGGCAGCCGTGAGACTCTCGTTCTCGGTCACCTGGTGGACAAGCATGGCGTTCGACCCGACCCCCAGAAAGTCGCTGCAGTCAGCAGCTTCAAACAACCTCAGTTGGTAGGAGAGTTGCGAAGCTTTTTGGGCCTATGCTCGTACTTCCGTCGCTTCGTGCCCAGGTTCGCCGACCTCGCTTACCCTTTGACGTCCCTACTCAACAAGAACGCACCTTTTCGGTGGTCAGCGGAATGCGAGTCGTCTTTTTTTGCAACTAGAGTTTGTTCTTACGTCAGGGCCCGTACTTCACCACCATGACCCATTTGCTGCCACAGAAGTTCATACCGACGCCAGTGGTGTAGGTATTGGCGCCGTCTTGGCCCAACGCCATGGAGCTGCTGAACATGTCGTTGCCTATGCCAGTCGCTGTTTAAGTAAACCGGAGCGAAACTATACTGTCACAGAGCAGGAATGTCTCGCGGTCATATTCGCCGTGCACAAGTTTCGCCCTTATATATATGGTGGCCGATTCTCGATTGTCACGGACCACCACTCTTTATGTTGGCTCACTGGACTACGGGACCCATCTGGTCGTCTTGCTCGTTGGGCGTTACGATTGCAAGAACACGACTTTGAAGTCTGTTACAAGAGCGGTCGTCATCATGCCGACGCCGATTGCCTTTCACGACTTCGCCTTCCGACAACCGAGTGTGACGCCGACAACTTTGATGAATATTTGGCTGTAGTGGATACTGCGTTTCCTGACCTAACAACTTTTCGAGCAGAGCAACGCAATGACAACAGTCTCGCTTCTTTCTTTATTTCCGGAATGAACGGTCAACGTGGTTTCGTCGTAAAGGATGGCGTTCTTTACAAAAAGAATTGTTCCGGCGTAGGCCCTCGCCTACTTCTAGTTGTGCCTACAAGTCTACGACAACACGTACTTCGAGCACTGCACGACGACCAACCATCTGGCCATATGGGTTTTCCTAGGACATTTTATCGCACGCAAGAACGCTTCTTCTAACCGAGGATGTGTAAAAGCGTGACTGCATACGTTGCGAGCTGTGAGCAATGTCAACGTCAAAAGCGTCCTACAACTCCGCCAGCTGGACTACTTCATCCCATAGCACCCCCGAGTTCACCATTTGACGTCGTAGGTGTCGACCTGCTCAGCCTTTTTCCGCGATCAACGAACGGCAACCGATGGATTATCGTGGGCGTTGACCACCTCACACGTTACGCCGAAACTGCGGCGATTCCGGCGGCAACGGCCACTAAAGTTTCCCAGTTCATGCTGTCACACGTTATATTATGCCATGGATCCCTCCGTGTCATCATCAGTGATCGCGGGCGGCAATTTGTTGCCGATGTAGTTGAAAACCTCCTTCGTCTTGCTTCGTGCCATTTTCGTCACACTACCCCGTATCACCCGCAGGCTAATGGTTTGACGGAACGAACTAATAGGACTCTCGTCAACATAATTCCCATGTATGTCGATTCTGGACACAAAACATGGGACGCGATTTCGCCATTTATAACTTTCGCCTACAACACTGCACAGCACGAAACAACGAGATACAGTCCATTTTATCTGCTCTACGCACGCCAACCCCGCACAGCTCTTGACACTATCCTTCCTTTTTCCGAGACTCATCAACCTAGTCTCGCCGAAACCATTTGCCGCGCAGAAGAGGCCCGACGCATCGCCTACCTTCGAACTTTCGTCTCCCATAAACGCTCCAAGAACCGTTACGACAGAAGTCACCGGCACGTATTGTTTGAGAAAAGGGATTTGGTGTGGCTTTGGACGCCGCTTCGCAAGCGCGGCCTCTGCCAAAAGTTTCTGGCCGACTACACCAGTCCGTTTGTTGTCCTGGAACGTCTCAGCGATGTCACGTACGTGATATCTTAGCTGTTGTCAACTGGCCGCCGCTCAAGCAAGACCAACGTCATTCATGTTGCCCATCTAAAACGCTATCATCATCGCAACGAAGCCTAACTCGCCCGGTGGGCATCGTCTGCAAAGGGGGAAATGCTACGATACTGAGGGGGCGCGTGAAAGCGAGGAGAACGAGGTTGGCACGAGCGGTGATCGGCCAGATCCCTGGACTCTCGCATTCATCATCTCCAGTGAATAAAGACATCTCACCGTAACAATATATTATGTCTCATAATATGGTACAAATAACAAGGCTAAAAGAATTTTGTCTAATCTGTTATATCATAGTGGGTAATATTCAGAGATAAAAGCACGAGAAAGCCCGTGCACTGGATGTGAAAAAAAACGAAGATCGCTGCAGAATAACGAGACGAGAAACAAAAGCTTTGTCACCGGTACAATATTTCATTTTGCTACTGAAAAGGTCAAAACTTTTTATACAAACTAGGTTAATAGAGAAAATATAAAAGCTTCCTAGCATGATGTGGACCCATTGCAGGACAACTGCATGTCTCATGCCTCTGTGTGTGCATATATATGGCGGCTCATATGTCCCTTTCCCCACACTAGGAAGGACTTCCGTCGTTGGCTCCTCACATAGAGTGCCGGTGTTGGGAAAATCCCTGTTCACGTGTTCTTTATGGTGGCAATGGACAGATGGACGGCTGGCAGCGTTGTTCACTGATCTGCCCCGCGTAGAATATTGGATGCTCCTGTAGATGGAACATAGCTCATCCGTATCTGGGATTACCTTGCAGCAGCCGTTAGTTCCTGCAACCAAACGCCGTGGCTCCGGACGGACACGAGGGCACCCACCCTGCGCCTAAATTCAACATTTTCATTGCAGGGATGCGTATCACCCTCCATCAGGAGATGCCATGAACCATGACGCTAACATTGTTATACACCAGTAATCAAACCATATACACTTACCCAGAGGTCATAGAGAGGCTGCTGGTTCCAACGACACTTTGTACCACCGTTGTAGTTCTAATTCGAAATGAAGGCCCACTGTATCCCTGCCCACTATCGCCATCGAACGTTGTTGTTCTTGTTTACCTATTGCTCGCGGCGCATACCACTGTGGGGGGGATTGGCCAAGAATTGTGGGGTTGTATAAAGTAATGTTGAGCTTTTAGACTAATGGAGGTTATATTACAGAAATAATAAAAAAGACCCATGAAAAATAAAGAAAACAGTTTATTCTTATTTTAGAGCACTACTCTGATTTTTCATATGTGTATGTTGTGGACACGTTAGGACAAGACAGTATAATTAGTCCTTTTTCTAAAGCGATCCTCGTTTTTTTTTCTTCACAACACTACGTGCGACAGGCTTTCTTCCACCTTTAGCCTTCAGTATAACCCACAACAAGGATGTGGAATAAGCAGAAATCTTTCACTTTTGTTCTAAATACTATAATAATAAATATTGTACATACCATATTAGAGTATTTATTATATATAATATTAAATATGTGTCCCACTAACGCCTGGGCGGTCGTCAAGAAAGGCCCCAAGGGATTGCCGCCCACAGTAGCCTCTGCACCTGGCAGCTAAGCGACAGCGCTGGGTCCAGTTGCAGTGGCCCCATGTACACCGGTGTCTGCTGCAGCCGCTGCAGCCCTTAGTGTGATGAACCATAGGTGCAGCGTAGCGGTGGCCAGCCATTAAGGTGTGAGCGGACACCTGGTCACAGCTGGCCAAGGCTCGGCTTCTGCTGGCGTCTCTGCTGGCACCTTCATTACCCACGTGGTCGTACGTCCACGAGCGATAGTCGTAGATGAGATCCCGGGAAGCGGCACCCGTCATCGCGTCACTGCCGCAGCGCTCCATGCGAGCGGCCGCTGTGCTCGAAGCGTCGCAATCGTCCTTGACCTTGTTACAGCTTGAGCTGTTTTTGGGGTACCGCTGAAAGGTGGCCGCTGAGCACTCCTCGCTGTCGTGACCGGACCCCTCATGGTGGCTCGTTTGACGACCGCAGCAGTGCTTCGCAGCCTGGTCGTACTGTTCGTCCCCGCTGTCGAGCAGGTAATCTACGTTGTCTTCAACGAAACAGTCGCTGAGCTCTGTGCTCAGTGCTTCATCCATTTCGACTGGAATCAGCGGCTTGCTACATTTGGCACGGGCCCCATGCCGATTTTTGCATGAGCACACCAATGGGAAAATATCACTCTTGATGGAGCCGCAGTAAACTGTGCCACAGCTGTCACAGGAAGCCACCAATCATCGACGTCTGATTTCCACGTACCAGCAGCGGATCTGGGCGTCATCTTGATTAACAAGTCGCCTCTTTCCAAAAAGGCGTCCCCGTTCATTAGTTGCGTACCTGAAATGGTCCCTTGGTGGCCATCGAGCTTCGGAAGTCTCCATTAGCCTTGCGAGCCTCATCGGACGTCACCCAGCGGGCCTCATCGTACTTCTTCTTCTCTTTCTTCATCTCTTTCTATTCTGATGACTCATATCCAATGCAGAGATTGGCCGAGTGTCTTTTTTTCTGCGTTTTTTTCTCGCAATAGTTCTCACAAGTCTTCTCGCAATAGTTAGGAAAAGTTTATACAACAAACTTTAGTCGTCTCTCCTGTCGTTCTTCGCAAGCGATTTTTGTTTTTTTTTCACAACACCACGTGCCCCAGGCTTTCTTGCGCTTTTTTCTTCAGTATTACCCACTCCAAGTTTTCAAAATAGACGGAAAAAATTAGTTCATGTGTAAACACTATATTATAAGATAAATATTACGCTTTCGAATGAAGAATATATTCACCTGCAACACCGGTAAATAGATGATATTCAAAGGGTACATTTACTATGGAAAGTAATAATTAGACAAAATACTATTAGGATTTCTTCCTTCAGCCACAGAGAAACTAGCAGAAGTTCTTGCTTAACCTTCTGTAGTTAAATTATATTGAAACATTATGGAAAGGGGCAATTATATGTGGGCTTACACCAATCAGGACAACTGCTATTGAACTCTCAAGGTTCTAGGCTGGGAGCTCTTAGCGCACTCGTGATATTCTTGCAGAGCAGTTATTAAGATGTTGCGTTTCATTTTAACCTCATAACAGTGAATCTTCCTAATATTGCTAACTAATATATAATGAGGACAGTCACAAAGAACGTGGGCAATGGTTTCCTGAACACCACGGTCATCACACGTACTTTAGGAAGACGACAGCTTTCCGCATCGTTAGCACGGCTTGACGATGAGCCGCCACTTTCTGAGCAGACAATGTTCGAGTACCAAAATTTTAGAGTACCGTTCGCACTTGTAGAGGTAAAAGCTAATTTTACCTTTACTAGTTCGAATGTACTCTATACGATCGATTGTTCAAATAGGCATAGTCCGTCATCACGCAGACATGGCCTTGAAATTACAAAGAGCTGTGGACCGGCATTTTAACGTAGAAGGGCACAACGTCAACGGTCTTGAACTTCACATGCTCGAGTCAAAGCTCCGGTCCGCTTGAGACAGAAAATATAAAGAGTCGTACGTTCTTGGCAAGTTCACAACACTCTACCCAGTAGGTATAAACATTTCTGAAGGGGCTCTAAATGTGTTTGTTATGGTACGGCAAAGTAGGGCGAAATTATGTGTCGGTCAAGTACTGAGACCCATATCCAGCTTTTCTGGACACATAACAGCCAGCACCCCTAGCGGTCCCGGCTCGAAGCTAGTGCGTTTTCAATGGAAGCAGTGAATGTTTCTCGAATAAATACTTGTACAGGGTGAATCTTGAGAAACGCAGACAACAGAGCGCCTCTGACCCCCTAAAAGGACGACATGGCTGCAGCGGTCATGTAGGGGTAAGCTTCAATTATACTCCAAGAGCAGTAAAAGATTGTTCAATGGTAGTCGATGGAAGTGTCAAAAAAAGTGGCCTGTTTTTCGCAAGAAAAACGTTCACTACAGTCGAGCTATTTAGGTTATAATAATGGTCAGTGCACCGTATGTAGTCCTCACACTCAGCTTTCGATTGAAGTCACTCTAACGTGTCACTATTGGCATAACTGTTCCCTAACCCGTTTTTTGCAACGCGGTCCTTCAAATGCTTGTAACATATTGACAAACGCTTGCTTATCGCAAGCTTCCCAGCCGATATCGCGGCGGAGTGCGTTAGTCGCACAGTTGCGCAGTGACAACCACCATACCGTCAGAGGTTTAACGCGGCGCGTCGAAGTATTTTCTTTATCAGCCTATGAATTAGTTCCATATCACCCTACAACATGTCGTCACCAAAACAAAACGAACAAGTTTCTGTTTCAGTTTCGATTTCTCGCTGTGATCTTGGGGAGTCTTTTGTTTTCCATCATTCTTATTACTTTCTAGTGCATATTTATATACTGCACGCATTTCACAGTCTTAAGATGTACATTTGTAAGTCTGACTTCATTCTTTTAAACACCCTAAGGAAAACAACGCTCTATCAAGTTAGCGGAACAAAGCACTTTCGTTTTTTAATGTGCGTATTGCGATGTAAACTTTATTCCTGTTTTTATGATTTAGTGTTGCTCTTCTCAGGTCTCTAAATTCACCGATGTAAAGAACGCGAAGTAAGAGTACAGAACATAGGCATAGTATATGGCGAAATTATGCGTTTTGTCATTGCTTTTTGACAGTGAAGCGTTTCTTTGCGTGGCATCTATCTATCTATCTATCTATCTATCTATCTATCTATCTATCTATCTATCTATCTATCTATCTATCTATCTATCTATCTATCTATCTATCTATCTATCTATCTATCTATCTATCTATCTATCTATCTATCTATCTATCTATCTATCTATCTATCTATCTATCTATCTATCTATCTATCTATCTATCTATCTATCTATCTATCTATCTATCTATCTATCTATCTATCTATCTATCTATCTATCTATCTATCTATCTTTCTATCTAGGCACCCACACGTGAATATGAATATATCAGCGTATGTCGTGTAGTAATTTTCGTCTACTAGGTAACGAGGCAATATACGTAGTATATATCGCCATATATCATATACCGAATATATACAACTTATATCACCTCGTTATGTTGGGGTGAAACAGAATTAGTATTTAGGAGTAACAAAGCTTGTCGAATAATTTGACGGGTCATGACATGATTACCTTGCAAATCCTGTTGCGCACGTACGTTGCAAACCTTTTCCTCCCCACATATGTAGCATATACCCACATACCCAGTGTGGCGGTGTGGGGTATACGACATGTGTTATTGACAGTTTGCTGACGCTGGAGTGGCTGGAACACACATTTGTAATTTAAGTGCAAGACGCGAAGAAAAAATAAATAGGCATCTATGACCCGATGAATGCGAAAGGTAAATATTAGGGTCGCAGCATAAATTGTAACCAAGCATTCTGCGTCACAATACAGTACAGTACCACAGCGTCGCGTTAGGTCTCGAAAGTGCTTTAGAAAAACACCTTGTTGCTGGTGAAACGGCTATTGTGGTTGATTTGCTAGTCATTAAATTTTATAAACATCACATATGTACCCCTATTACGGAAAATTCACGTCGGCTTAGCGTCAGTTACACTCTTCATCAACATCCGCTGAAGTTGGTCTACGCGCCACTAACCAGAGTTACCATCCTCGCAAGCACAAGCGCTACATATTTACTTACCCCTTTTGTGTTGCTAATAACCATGTTGCTGTTGGGATCATCGCACAACTGCAAAGATCTGGTTATCTAAAGTATACGCGACTGTTCAACATATGTCTGAGCGAGGAGATTTGTATGCGTATTTAGAATGATTTCGTAATGTTTGGCCTTTTTGAAAAAAAACAGAGCTTTGCTCTAAAGGCAAAGCAATGAACGCGATAGAAACTAATTGGAAGGTCACGCGCAGAATGGCAGGCAGATCAAAATGCGCCCCGCATTTCTCACGCTCAAACGACGTACGAAACGTACTCACAGGTACAGATTAACGCGAATAAGCGTCTTGGTTGTAACTTTGACATGTCTGAAAAACACACCCAATTCGCAAACGGCGGGTGTGCCACGATTGCAGTGACCTTTGTGCTCCCGGTAACTACAACAGAATCGTTCCGACAAACCTCAAAGGCTAGCCAAGACGTACGATTCTCCCCACGACAAGACTAGGGCGCACGATCGAGCGTACACCCCGTTATTCTCTACGCGGGCCAAAGTACGCGTGAGGGATGAGAGCTGCCGCGCGCTCACAGTGTCTTCTTGCTGATAATGCTGAAAACATGATAGTCCCCTCCCCCGATATGCCCGCCAACAGCTGTAAGTGATGGATATGGATAGCTTGCCGTTTGAACACTGGAGGAGGTAGCTCTCGGTGGCTCAGTGGTTAACGTCTTGCATTCCCGAGGCAGAGGCTCTACGTCCGATTCCGTGCGCCGGAGGCTTTTTTCTGGGATTTTTTTCTTTCTTGCGTTTTCATATATATAGATACGCATACATATACGGTGCATGACATCGACGCCGGTGGTTAAATCTAGCCGAGAGTTTCCATATGATTGCTATCACAATAACAGTACAAGGTCAAACTCCTTGAGGATGATTCGCATTACATTGATCCGCATGTTACATCAGATCGATGTCAATCAACGTATGTCATTCTATGGGAATTTTTCAGAGAAGCCAAAACATGGCATTCATTAAACAAATCATTTCGTGTTTTATCTCAGCCGTGTGTTATTGTCATATCAACTATATGGACACTATCGTTAGGTTCTCCCCGTCGACGTCACCATCGCCATCATGTTGCGTAAAAAGTCCCCAACGACGTCATTGCCTCGTGTAATGTGTGATGTACGCGCGCATAAAGGTGCGTGTTCGGTGGAGAGGAACACGCTGATCAAAAGTATCAGCCCATCTCCATCATTCACAGAGCGCTTGTGATAAGATTAATCTGCGGGGGAAGCATACTGCGCATAAGTGCAACTGAATCAAGGTGTAAGCGCCCTGTTTGCTTTGAATGCGCATGTAAAGACACGTGGGTGAAGGTATCTTTTTCATTTAGATTTCACCAGGTTCACGCATGAACCTGGTGAAATCGCGCCTCTGAAATAATATGAAAACTGCAACGCTGAGCGCCATCCTCCACATTTGCTATGGCCTTAAGTTTCGTTAAGGTTGCTGCTGAGACTCTCAACCGACCGCACAAATGATGGAACTATTCAACGCAAAGAGCATGAATGGTTCCGCGGCCGTAGATGCCATGAATTACCTAGATCTGCCAGATGTCAGTGACGATAAGTGTAAGACTATAAAAATTCTTGCTTTATTCATGCACCTAATTTCATTATGCAACAAAAGGTTTGTACACCTTGGTGATTTTATTTATTTATTTATTTATTTATTTATGATACCTTACAAGCTCAATGAGAGCATTGAGTAAGGGGGGGTACAAACTTCAAAGAGTAATAGGGCGGTCATCAATAACATGGAATACACAGAAAATAACACAACATCGTGACAAAGCGTGTCTAGTCACTGACACTCAAACAAATGTAATACGCGAATGTTTACCGATATGCAGAAAGCTTGAATAACAAGAAACTCAAGGTACATGAACAAAACACAATGAAGAAATTCGGAAGGCGTAGGTATAGGATACAAGTGAGCAGCAACGGCGGTGCAACTGAGCAACAAAAACTGGGATAATAACAAGAACTGGGAGAACAATGGCAATAGAAAACAACATACACACGCATTTTCCAAACACACATACTGCTAACCGTATGAAGGCGTTCACCAATATAAATTGCAAGACAACGGTGGGTACAGCAAAAATTAAAGAGAACCAAAGAGAAGTGTGAAACTAGGTGAGTGGCACAGCTGCAGCTACAAACATCGGTGAAGTTAGAGTGATTAGTGCGATGAAAAATGATTACACACATGTTCGCGAAAAGAATCTGGATCGGTAATGGAGGCGATGCAGTCGGGAAGGTCGTTCCATAATGATATGGCCGTAGGAAGTGCTGATAAGTTGAATGCCTTCGTTTTACCGTAAATGCGAGTGAAACTAAGGTGATTGTGCAGGCGTCTGGTCATGCGCAATGGTGCTGTTAGGGGTAGCGTAGAACGTCTTGTGCTGTGAATATATTTATGCAGCAAACATAACAGTGCAACAGAGCGACGAACGTGCAATGGCGAAATAGAATGTTCTTGTTTTAATGTTGTTACGCTGCAATGAGTGCTATAATTGCGAGATATAAACCGGGCTGCTCTGTTTTGTATGGACTCTAGTGATGTGGTTAGGAAATCTTGGAAAGGGGACCAGACTGAAGATGGAAATTCCAGTTGGGGCGTACATAAGTGAAATAGGCCAGTTTACGGATGCTTGTTGGAGACTTTCGCAGATTACGACGGAGATAACCTAATGTTTTTTAGGCTTTCACGCAAATAACACTAATGTGGGCCGACCATGAAAGATTGGGTGTTAGATTCACGCCTAAGTATTTGTAAGAAGAGCACTGCACTATTGCATCATTTTTAATAGAGTATGAATAATTGGGGTTTTTGTGTTTACGACTGAAGGTCATAGCACGGCACTTGGAAGAGTTTAGAGACATCTGCCACACGTCACACCAGTCACTAATTAGGTTAAGGTCTGTTTGAAAGGTAAGGTGGTCGCCATCATTGTTAATAGCTCGATATATTATGAAATCGTCTGCGACAAGTCTTATATTGGAAGATATATTATTTGGCCAATCCTTTATGTAGATGAAAAATAATAGAAGTCCGAGAACACTACCTTGTGGAACACCCGAAATGACATCAGAGGGAGTAGAAGCGTAGTTATTAACCGTAGCGAATTGTTTTCAAAAGGAAAGAAAATCGCGGATCCACGAAAGGGTTAAGGAATCGAGTCTAAGTGCAGATAATTTAGATATTAGGCGGCAATGGGCAACGCGGTCAAAGGCCTTTGAAAAATCGATGAATACGCAATCAGTTTGTTTATTTTCATTCATATTGAAATGGAGATCGGTTGTTAATTCAAACAATTGGGTGTCACACGAGAAGCCTTTTCGAAAACCATGCTGGTGAGGAAAAAAGAAATTATTTGATTCGAGGTGGCGGCGAACATGGGAAGCGAAAATATGCTCCAGCAATTTGCAGCAGATTGACGTAAGCGAGATGGGTCTATAATTATTAGGTGAGTGTTTACCTCCACTTTTATAAACGGGAACCACTTTACCCATGTGCCAATCATCTGGAAGTTGACTAGACATCAAGGACTGTTGAAAGATGAAAAGTAAGAATTTGCTCGATGCAATTTTTGTGTTCTTTAGTATTTTTGTGTTAATGTTGTCGGGCCCCGATAAAGTAGATAGTTTAAGTTGGTCAATGAGGGAAGCAATACCTTCGACTGTAAGAGCTATTGGCTGCATAAACGCCCAGTCGTAATCCGCGATGAATGGTATGTTGGAATGGTCTTCTCTTGTGTATACTGAAGAAAAGAACCTGTTAAATGCGAATGAACAGTCACTATCTGAGAGGGGTTTGCCGTCATCACCACGTAACGAGATATGCTGGCGGTCGGTTCCTGGGGTTAACGACTGCCAAAACTTCGGAGGGTTTGATTTCAAAAAAGACAGGAGATCATGGGAAAAATATTTGTCTTTCGCATTCTTAATTGCAGAGCAGTAGCTCGCCGCACACTCATCGTACTTTTTCCACGCAGCTTCAGTTTGGCCATTTTTGGCGTTTTTGTACAACCGCTTTTTTTGTTTCTGAGCCGACGGAGTGACTTTGTGAACCACGGGTTCGACCTGTCATTCGTTATGGTAACTATGGGAACAAACTTATCGACCAGCCCGCAAAACTTGTTCCGGAAGATACACCAGATTTCGTTGACGGTGCGAGTATCGATTGAGGGCATCATCCCTTCAACAAGGAATACTTCAAGGTCTGAGTTAATTGCTGCGTAATCGGCCTTGTTATAATCTCGTATAATCTTTCTATCTTTACCTGTGTGGCTAAATGGCACATTTATAGAAAAATGGAGTAACTTGTGGTCACTTACACCGTCCCGATAAGTGATTGGCCCGATAGTTTCAGGCGCATTACTTAAAATTAGATCTAATAAATTAGATCCACGTGTAGGTGCGTCAACAGTTTGGAAGAAGTTAAAATCCAGAGTTAAATTTATAAATTCTACAGAAGCACGACTAGGTGAAGAGAGAGACGGCCAATCAACATCGGGAAAGTTAAAGTCGCCGAGGAGGTAAACGTTTTCACACTGATAGCTTTGCACCGCGGTCGCTATACTCTTTCTGAGTTCATCGCTAAAGGAAGGACCTGCGTCGGGTGGCCGGTAGCAAGCGCCTATCGGTATTTTTGATGAAGCGGAAAAGCAGGCAGCCCAAACTATTTCTAGGGATGAGTGAGTATCAATCAGAAACGACGACAGTGTATTCTTTATCGCGATCGAAACACCACCCCCCTTTCGTTCAGAACGGTCACACCGATAAATACCGAAAATATTCATGCCCGAAAAGAGTTCTGCATTGAGAATATTTGGGTAAAGCCATGTCTCAGTTAAGACAGCAATGTCCGTATTGCTATCGTCTAAGATCGAAGAGATATTTTCACGTTTCGGCAGCAGGCTACGGATGTTAGTCAACGTCACTGTTAGTGGTCGTACCAAGGTCGAGGAACGTGACCATTGTTGCTTAGGAAGTTTACTTTGCATTCCTATAGTCTTGTTTTGCGTACTACAACGCAATTTTCAAGAAGAAGAAAATTTTTTTAACCTCCGCTTATGGTGGTCTTATTTGGAAAAGCACCGCCACATTTTTTTTTTCTTTTTTGAGACGACTGTTTGCTTGTTTTCCCGATGGCACCTGGCAACTCTGAGCAGCTGACCAATTGCTACTCGTCGGTAAAGCGCCCCTGTGTGAGCATACAGCCACGCGTGCGCCCGCGTTGTTCCGAGCAAGGAGGTCTCTCTCCGTTGTGTATTATCAAGATAGACGTTTCTGTGCGTCAACAACCACGCTGTTTGCATCCTTATTGCTGTGACACGTTCGTAAAGGAAACAGTGGCGGGGAGGGGGGGGGGGGCTATCGGTGAAACAGGCTATCGGGGACTAAGATGGACCTTAAGCGATGGCAGAATAGTGCCTATATAAAAAAAGAAAAAAAACATCAACGAAAAAGCAGCCGCCACGTGCGAATGTGATACGAGACATTGGCAGAATTCAATGCACCAGCGGATCTTGTTTTTTTTTCTTTCCAGCGATTACCGAGCAGCGGAACGTTCGTTCCAAACTTGAGGCAAACAAGCAATGCGCGCTTGATCTGTATTTTAGTTGATGAACCATTATTGGGTTTGGCTGACGAACATTGTGGGGAGGGCAGTCTATAGTGAGCATCGAACACTTGGTTCATTGAATCTATACGTAGAACATCATTGCGAAAAGCGCTTCTGAGCGTAGAATTTTCTTCTTCGTTGTTTTCATTCACACTTTTGTATAGTGCTGACACGGGTACCTGTTCCGGGTATGTCAGCAGTAAAGACGACATGCATGTGGTCACGGCTGAATGTAGCCTCTCATATAGGGATTACTCTTTGAGCGGCGTAAAGTGGCATTGCGGCAACTAAACTAGAGTGCTATCGGTTAATATCCCCGGTGAAGATATGCTGATCAGGAGATCCCAGCATTGGAGTGGTGGTTATGAAGCTCGGCTTCTGACCAAGAGGTGGCGGGTTTGATCCCGGCTGGGGTGCTCGTATTTTGATGGAGGCGAAATGGTAGCGGGTCGTGAACTGTGCAATGTGAGTGCACGTGAAAGAACACCAGATGGTCCAAAGCCCGTGATAAGTTTATGCTGATCAGGAAAGCAGAGTAGAGTAAAGAAAGAATGTGTTCTAAGAGTGTTGTTTCGCGTTACAAAAATAGTCCTTTGTCACAAAACGAACGCTCAAAAAGCGAGCGCCGCCAAATTCTCGCGACGAAGCGCCGGAAGGATGCCTCGAGGTCAACGATAAAAAAAAGAAAACAAGCATCCAAATACTCCCCGCGCGCGCGTCCCTCTCCCCTCGGAAGCGTGGGTTCGCCGACGAATCTCCTCTCATCGGCGGCCGAGCAAGCCCTGGAAATTCTCGATGGAAAGGGGCGTGGTGATGCAGGGTTGCGTCATCCGTCGCGGACGGCCCTCGTACCGTTTCGCGCTTTCCCCAGCCTTCGCTGCGTATCGCGCTGACGAAATAATGAGAATTTTTTGGAATCTTGCGCGGAAGGTATTTAACCGAGCAGCAGAGATGGGACATCAGGAGAAGAAGGAAGTTAGCGCCAGTGAGCGTGGGGTTATTCCGCGACGTCTGTCGGTGAAGGTTTTGTCCTAAGTGACAAAGCAGGAGAAGAAGAAAGTATGCGCCAGAGTGCGTAGGGTGTTCCGCCTTGTGGGCAAAGCCTTTTGTCTTCCGTGACAAAGGAGGAGAAGAAGAGGATTTCCACCTGAGGTGCGAAGGCTCGAGCTACAGGCAAGAGTGTGTGTCTACCGCTGTCGAGCGAAGACGCGTGGCAACAGCTGCGTGTGTGAAGCCGACGTGTTTCCGGCAAAGAAGTTTGGAGCCTGGAGAGCGGCCAATTGAAGACGCGAGGTTTCCTGAAAGAGAAACTTCGGGGGCAGCGGAACGAGAACAACGCTGGACTTCGAGTGAGTGATTCTCGGAAGAGTATCATCCAGACTTTTGTTCCAAGAACTTTGGACTGAATAAGTTTTCTAACTCTTTAGTCTTTAAGTGTCTTGGTTGTTCGATGCATGCGACTGCATTGCAGTGCAAATTGTTGTCTGTGTCCGTTGTTTCGAGTGTGGCTGATCGTACTGCGTATTACGTTGTTTGAATGGTGACATGTTGTATTCAACTATTGTCGAGTGTGCATACTTGTGTATCGTTTTGATCTGACATAATTGAGAATATAATTTTGTTTTGTTTATCAACCCTCGGCGCTTACTTGTTCTTTGGGCCACAACCGGCGTCCGCTGGCGCGCCAAATAGGACCACTTCTAAATTGTCCACGCTTTCGTGGTGCGGTTCGGGGGGCTGATACTTCGGCCCTTGGAATTTGCCCGGCGATCGCCTCCCGAATTAACGGGACCCGTGACAATTAACCTGGCGTCCACGACAAGGACCTTTTGGTGCACAGTGTGTCCAAAGCAGTGAGAAAGAGCCTCGAGTTGTTGATACTGCTAACGAAACGATTTTGTGTGTTGCTCAGTGTTCTCGTTAACGAGTGCAGGAGAGTGTTCCGATATACTGATTTAGGCAGATATTTTTTGCACGCGGCATGGTTTTACTTGCGAGACACAATGGATCTCGAAAAGTTAGTCGCTCTTGGTGAGAAGATGGATCTTTCTGGTGCCGAACTACGGAAGTGTGTCACCCAGAAATAAAAAGAAGAAAAAGAGAGTGCCAAAGAAGAAAAGGCAGCTGAGCTGGAAAAAGGTTGGCGGTCGAAAAAGCCAAAGCGGAAAAAGAAGCTGAGTTGTAGAGAGAGAGGTTGGCAGCTGAGAGAGCCAAGGAAGAAAACGCAGCTGAGTCAGAGAGAGAGAGGTTGGCAGCTGAGAGAGCCATGGAAGAAAAAGCAGCTGAGTTGGAGAGAGAGAGGTTGGCAGCTGAGAGAGCGAAAGAAGAAAGAGAGCAGCAATTGAAGTGGGAGCTGGAGAGAGAACAGTTGGCAGCTTAAAGGGCGAGAGAAGAAAGAGAGGCAAAGGAGCAACAGCTGAAAGAAGAAAGAGAGCAGCAATTGAAGTTGGAGCCAGAGAGAGAAAGACTGGCAGCTGAGAGGGAGAAAGAAGAAAGAGAGGAAAGGGAACGGCAGCGACAGCACGAGATGGAACTCGAGCGGCTCCGTTTGCAACAGCGAAGTGAAATTCCGGTCCAAGCTAGAGTGGAAAGCAGCGAACGGGAGGACCACGGCTTCCGCTTGAACCCAAGCAAGCTGCGCGTAGCGTTTGATAAAAAGAAGGACGACCTTGATGTGTACCTTCACAGATTTGAGACGATTTCGAGGAGCCAGAATTGGCCGGAACATCAATGGGCAACTGCTTTGAGTACTAGCTTGAGTGGTGAAGCTCTCAGTGTGTACGGTAGGCTGACGCCGACCGATGCAGCCAACTATGCAAAGGTGAAAGCTGCTTTGTTGAAGCGATTTAGATTTACTGTGGAAGGTTTCCAGGACAGATTTCGGACAGGAAAGCCAGCTGATGGTGAGACGGCTACGCAGTATGCCGCCCGACTTTGCCATTATTTCGACAGATGGATTGAACTTTCAGGGACAGCGCAGGAGTACGATGAGCTTAGAGAGCTCCTAATTAGAGAACAATTTCTTACTAGTTGCCACCCAAGCCTGTCGCTGTACTTGAAAGAGAGGAAAGCTAAGTCACTTGAAGACATGCTTGAATTAGCTGATCAATTCTTGGAAGCGCAAGGTGGCACTAATTTGGCCAAATTCAAGAAAGAGTGTCCTGAATATTCGAATAAATCGGCTCCCGACGAAAAGAAGCGTGCACCGGAGAGTATTCCGCGATGTTTTCTGTGTAAGCGAGTGGGTCACCGCGCCAACAACTGTCGAACTAACTTCACGAGCCCTACGGTTTTAAAATGTTTCAAGTGTGGTCAGACTGGTCACAAAGCAGACGCATGTCGTAAAGGAGTGAGTCAAACTCCCCAGGTATCCTGTGTGCTAGCAGCACCGAAATCTGATGATAATGCCGTCACCGACGGATTCGTATAGTTGAAAAATGGGGAGAAACTTCCTATTGTGGGTGCTGTAATGACAAAACAGCCAACCGGTGTTACGAAGGGAATGCCAACGCTGCCTGGAAAAGTTGCGGGCAAGAAGGTTACGGTGTTAAGAGATACCGGTAGCTCCACGGTTATCGTGCGGAGAAATTCGGTACGAGAAAGTGAGTTAACAGGCAAAACGAAACCAGTCTGCCTAATTGATAGTATGGTTCGGATGCTTCCCGAAGTAGAAATTGAGGTCGAAACCCCGTACTTCAGCGGGAAGGTTACTGCTCTATGCATGACGACCTCCCTGTACGACCTCGTCATCGGAAACATCGACGGGGCGTGAGGGCCGAATGATCCAGAACGTTTGGGAGAAGACCCTAAGATAGAGCCCTCGCCAACCCAGCGACCGCGAGATACATTGGAGGAGCATCCCGTGACGGATCTCACTCGAGCCCAAGGTGAAGCCGCGGTGCAAGAGACAGTGAATGAGAAGATGATCGTGTTGAATGAGTTCGCGTGCTGGGCAGCTGGACTTAGGTCGGCACGACCTCAACCGACCGACAGTGTAAAGGTGACGGAGTCGGCCAGCCAGGCCCAATGTCGTGACATGAACAAGCGGGTGTCAAAAGCGGGTGACATGAACCGTTAACGGTGTCAAAAGGGACAACGATGGCTGAGACGCCGCCTCAGATACCATCGTTGGAAAGGGCTCATCAGAACAGAAACAAGAACAATAAAAACAGATCGAGAGAGCACCGCGAAAAAGGGCGCAAGCGCCGCTCAATGTACACAGGATAGGTGTTGAGGTCGAATCGGAATGTGTTTGGCAGTGCTGAGTGCAATATGTTGTGTTAATCTTGTTGTTATCCTGTGTCACAATTGTATGTCAAGCGAGTCAAAGTGTTTGGTGCGGTGATGTGATGTATTGTATTGTAGAATTGTTGTAATGAGAGAACTTTGTACATTTGTACTGTTTGGAATATGTGATGGAGTGTTGTACTCATGTACTTGTGGTTATATTTCATGTGTTGTGAGATTGAATTACAACGTACAATTGTATTGAGTATCTATTGTGAATGTGACGTGTCATGAGCGATGGACTACGTTACAGTCTCTGAGAGTGTAGGGACTGTTCGCACTCGTTTGTGTGGTTTTGAATATTAGGAGATAATATTCTTAAAGTGGGGGGCAGTGTCACAAAATGAGCGCTCAAAAAGGGCGCGCTGCCAAATTCTCGTGACGAAACGCCGGAAGGATGCCTCAAGGTCAACGATAAAAAAAAGAAGACAAGCATCCAAAGACTCCCCGGGCGCGCGTCCCTCTCCCCTTGGAAGCGTGGGTTCGCCGACGAACCTCCTCTCATCGGCGGCCGAGCAAGCCCTGGAACGTTCTCGATGGAAAGGGGCGTGGTGATGCAGGGTTGCGACATCCGTCGTGGACGGCCCTCGTACCGTCTCGCGCTTTCCCCAGCCTTCGCTGCGTATCGCGTCGACGAAATGATGAGGATTCTCTGGAATCTCGCACGAAAGGTATTTAACCGAGCAGCAGAGATGGGAGATCAGGAGAAGAAGGAAGTTAGTGCCAGGGAGCGTGGGGTTATTCCGCCGCGTCTGTCGGTGAAGGTTTTGTCCTTAGTGACAAAGCAGGAAAAGAAGAAAGTATGCGCCAGAGTGCGTAGAGTGTTCCGCCTTGTGGGCGAAGTCTTTTGTCTTCCGTGAGAAAGGAGAAGAAGAAGAGGGTTTCCACCTGAGGGGTGAAGACTCGAGCTACAGGCAAGAGTGGGTGTCTGCCGCTATCGAGCGAAGACGCGTGGCAACAGCTGCGTGTCTGAAGCCGACGTGTTTCCGGCGAAGAAGTTTGGAGCCTGGAGAGCGGCCAATTGAAGACGCGAGGTTTCCTGGAAGAGAAACTTCGCGGGCAGCGGAACGACAACAACACTGGACTTTGAGTGAGTGATTCTCGGAAGAGTATCATCCAGACTTTTGTTCCAAGAACTTTGGACTGAATAAGTTTTCTAACTCTTTAGTCTTGAAGTGTCTTGGTTGTTCAATGCATGCGACTACATTGTAGTGCGTATTGTTGTCTGTGTCCGTTGTTTCGAGTGTGGCTGATTGTACTACCACCCATGGTCTACTCCCATGCCATTGGTCTACCCCCATGCCAGTGTCCGTTGTTTCGAGTGTGGCTGATTGTACTACCACCCATGATCTACCCATGATTAGATCATGTGTTATGCTCTATCCATGGCCTACCCATGCTCAACCCTGGGTAGACCATGGGTAGACTATGGGTAGACCAGTTTGGTTGATATATTAGTGCACCTTAGTTTTGCTGTGATTTTACAAAATTTGGCTGATGGATTTCTTGGGACTCTTTTGAATGAAGTGTCCAGTGGCACACACGATGCCAAGTGACTGAATAACTATATCAGAAGTATAAAAAAGTGTACAAAAGGCAAGTAGAAAGTTTGTGATGAACAATCCTTAAACAGAGATTGCGTCTGTGTCAGGGCAATAACAAAACTCATTTCTTTAGCGCTAGCGTGTCTACGCTTTGTACCTTCTCCTCAATATACAAATAACTATATGAAAATAATGCGAAAAGCATTGCGTCGACAGACCCTTCTTTAAAAACAGTGCCATTTTCATCACCATCGATGAGTAACCGGACCTAGGTGAATGACAGACAGTGACATTTTGCAACCCTATGTGATGAGGAGCTCCCTAGGCATAAGACCACAATGATATACTAACAAATGGTTCAGTGGGACAACAAAATATCACTCGGTATGTTGATACACCTCCTTCTTCAGAGGCCGGCAATCTCCACTCAAAAGGAGTGCGCTTTCATCACTTCAGTGATGGAAACGCACTCTTTTCAAGTAGTTAATTTACGAGGTTTACATGACAACCTCGTAAAGTATTCGTTTATTGATCACAAGTATACATTTGCGTATATTACGTCACAAGCTTTAGGATTGTTATATGTAAATGACCCTGTATTCAAGCATTTCAACCTAACTGTGCTTCGGTTTGCACACGCCTCCCTGACAGTTAAATTAAATTCCATGTGTCCTCATTTTCTCGTCTCTACATACCTTTTAATCTGATTTTTGAGCAATGTGGGAAAACTGAGAAAGATGCTAATTTGGCGCATAATATGAGATTAGCAATATATAAACTACGATAAAATGCTTATTTTCTCCGAAAAAATATATTGAACTCCGGAAAACACCATGCAAAGTAAACACCCTAAAAACATATATTAGCAAAAGATGTACCCCAAACAGCAATATTTTGGTAGCTCTCATAAGAGCTTTTCTCGTTTACTAAAAGGCTTTAGTCCATTTGGGGGTGCCTCAATACCGGGTAGCTCGGAGTTGGAGCCGCTCTCATCAGTTGAAGCATCGCCCAGTCGTAATATTGTATCGATGTCATGCACCGTATATGTATGCGTATCTATATGTATGAAAACGCAAGAAAGAAAAAAATCCCAGAAAAACGCCTTCGGTGCACGGAATCGAACGTAGAGCCTCTGCCTCGGGAATGCAAGACGTTAACCACTGAGCCACCGAGAGCTACCTCCTTCAATGTTCAAACGGCAAGCTATCCATATCCATCACTTACGGCTGTTGGCGGGCATATCGGGGGGAAGGAACTATCATGTTTTCAGAATTATCAGCAAGAAAGCACTGTGAGTGCACGGCAGCTGTCATCTCTCACGCGTACTTTGGCCCGCGTAGAGAATAACGGGGTGTACGCTCGATCGTGCGCCCTAGTCTTGCCGTGGGGAGAATCGTACGTCTTGGCTAGCCTTTGAGTTTTGTTGGAACGATTGTGTTGTAGTTACCGGGAGCACAATGGTCACTGCGATCGTGTCACACCCTCCGTTTGCGAATTGGGTGTGTTTTTCAGACGCGTCAATGTTACAACCGAGACGCTTATTCGCGTTAATCTCTACCTGTGAGTACGTTTCGTGTGTCGTTTGAGCGTGAGAAATGTGGGGCGCGTTTTGATCTGCCTGCCATTCTGCGCGTCACCTTCCGATTAGTTTCTATCGCGTTCATTGCTTTGCCTTTACAGCAAAGCTCTGCTTTTTTCAATAAGGCCAAAGATTACGAAATCATGCTAAATACGCATACAAATCTCCTCGCTCAAACATATGTTGAACAGTCGCGTATACTTTATATAACCAGATCTTTGCAGTTGTGCAATGCTTCCAACAGCAACATGGTTATTAGCAACACAAAAGGGGTAAGTGGATATGTAGCGCTTGTGCTTGCAGTAACTCTGCTGAGTTGCGCGTAGACCAACATCAGCGGATGTTGATGAAGTGTGTAAATGACGCTAAGCCGACGTGAATTTTCTGTCATAGGGGTACATATGTGATGTTTATAAAATTTAATGACCAGAAAATAAACCACAATTGCCGTTTCGCCAGCAATAAGGTGTTTTTCTAAAGCACTTTCGAGACCTAACGCGACGCTGTGGTACTGTACTGTATTGTGACGCAAAATGCTTGGTTACAATTTATGCTGCGACCCTAATATTTACCTTTCGCATTCATCGGGTCATAGATGCCTATTTATTTTTTCTTAGCGTCTTGCACTTAAATTACAAATGTGTGTTCCAGCCACTCCAGCGTCAGCAAAATGTCAATAACACATGTCGTATACCCTCACACCGCCACACTGGGTATGGGGGTATATGCTACATATGCGGGGAGGAAAAGGTTTGCAACGTACGTGCGCAACGGGATTTGCAAGATAATCATGTCATGACCCGTCAAATTATTCGACAAGCTTTCTTACTCCTAAATACCAATTCTGTTTCACTTCAACATAATGAGGTGATATACGTTGTATATATTCGGTATATGATATAAGGCGATATATACTACGTATATTGCCTCGTTACCTAGTAGACAAAAATTACTACAGGACATACGGTGATATATTCATATTCACCTGTGGGTGCCTAGATAGATAGATAGATAGATAGATAGATAGATAGATAGATAGATAAATAGATAGATGCCACGCAAAGAAACGCTTCACATTCAAAAAGCAATGACAAAACGCATAATTTCGCCATATACTATGCCTTGGTTCTCTATTCTCACTTCGCGTTCTTTACATCGGTGAATTTAGAGACCTGAGAAGAGCAACACTAAATCATGAAAACAGGAATAAAGTTTACATCGCAATACGCACATTAAAAAACGGAAGAGCTTTGTTCCGCTAACTTGATAGAGCGTTGCTTTTCTTAGGGTGTTTAAAAGAATGAAGTCAGACTTACAAATGTACATCTTAAGACTGTGCAATGCGTGCAGTATATAAATATGCACTAGAAAGTAATAAGAATGATGGAAAACAAAAGACTCCTCAAGATCACAGCGAGAAAACAAAACTGAAAGAGAAACTTGTTCGTTTTGTTTTGGTGGCGACATCTTGTAGGGTGCTGTGGAACTAATACATAGGCTGATAAAGAAAATACTTCGACGCGCCGCGTTGAACCTCTGACGGTATGGTGGTTGTCACTGCGCAACTGTGCGACTAACGCACTCCGCCGCGATATCGGCCGGGCCGCTTGCGATAAGCAAGCGTTTGTCAATATGTTACAAGCATTTGAAGGACCGCGTTGCAAAAAACAGGTTAAGAAACACGGTTATGCAAGTAGCGACACATTGAGAGAAAAGCTGGGTATGGGTCTCAGTACTTGCCCCACGCATCATTTGGCCCAACTTTGCCCTACCATATACCGAACACATTTAGAGCCCCTTCAAAAACGTTTATACCTACTGGATAGAGTGTTCTGAACTTGCAAAGAAGGTACGACTCTTTATATTTTCTGTCTCTCGCGGACCGGAACTTTGACTCGAGCATGTGAAGTTCAAGAACGTTGACGTTGTGCCCTGCTACGTTGTTCCCAGCTCTTTATTTTCAAGACCATGTCTGCGTGATGACGGTATATGCCTATTTGAGCATTCGATCGTGTAGACTACGTTCAAACTAGTACAGGTAAAATTAGCTTTTACCTCAACAAGCCCGAACGGTACTCTAAAATTTAGGTACTCGAACATTGTCTGCTCAGAAAGTGGCGGCTCATCGTCAAGCCGTGCTAACGGTGCGGAAAGCTGTCGTCTTCCTAAAGTACGTGTGATGACCGTGGTGTTCAGGAAACCATTGCCCACGTTCTTTGTGACTGTCCTCATTATATATTAGTTAGCAATATTAGGAAGATTCACTGTTATGAGGTTAAAATGAAACGCAACATCTTAATAACTGTTTTGCAAGAATATCACGAGTGCGCTAAGGGCTCCCAGCCTTGAACGTTAAGACTTCAATAGCAGTTGTCCTGATTGGTGTAAGCCCACATATAATTGCCCCTTTCCATAATGTTTCAATATAATTTAACTACAGAAGGTTAAGCAAGAACTTCTGCTAGTTTCTCTGTGGCTGAAGGAAGAAATCCTAATAGTATTTTGTCTAATTATTACTTTCCATAGTAAATGTACCCTTTGAATATTATCTATTTACCGGTGTTGCAGGTGAATATATCCTTCTTTTGAAAGCGTATTATTTATCTTATAATATAGTGTTTACACATGAACTAATTTTTTCCGTCTATTCTGAAAACTTGGAGTGGGTAATACTGAAGAAAAAAGCGCAAGAAAGCCTGGGGCACGTGGTGTTGTGAAAAAAAAAACAAAAATCGCTTGCGAAGAACGACAGGAGAGACGACTAATGTTTGTTGTATAAACTTTTCCTAACTATTGCGAGAAGTCTTGTGAGAACTATTGCGAGAAAAAAACGCAGAAAAAAAGACACTCGGCCAATATCTGCATTGGATATGAGTCATCAGAATAGAAGGAGATGAAGAAAGAGAAGAAGAAGTACGATGAGGCCCGCTGGGTGACGTCCGATGAGGCTCGCAAGGCTAATGGAGACTTTCGAAGCTCGATGGCCACCAAGGGACCATTTCAGGTACGCAACTACTGAACGGGGACGCCTTTTTGGATAGAGGCGACTTGTCAATCAAGATGACGCCCAGATCCGCTGCTGGTACGTGGAAATCAGACGTCGGTGATCGGTGGCTTCCTGTGACAGCTGTGGCACAGTTTACTGCGGCTCCATCAAGAGTGGTATTTTCCCATTGGTGTGCTCATGCAAAATCGGCATGGGGCCAGTGCCGAAGGTAGCAAGCCGCTGATTCCAGTCGAAATAGATGAAGCACTGAGCACAGAGCACAGCGACTGTTTCGTTGAAGACAACGTGATTGCCTGACAGCGGGGACGAACAGTACGACCAGGCTGCGAAGCACTGCTGCGGTCGTACTGCTGCGGTCGTAAGCTGTAACAAGGTCAAGGACGATTCCGACGCTTCGATCACAGCGGTCGCTGGCATGGAGTGCTGCGGCAGTGACGCGATGACGGGTGCCGCTTCCCGGGATCTCATCTACGACTATCCCTGGTGGACGTACGACCACGTGGGTAATGAAGGTGCCAGCAAAGACGCCAGCAGAAGCCGAGCCCTGGCCAGCTGTGACCAGGTGTCCGCTCACACCTTAATGGCTGCTGGCGTTGCGGAGATAGCTTCCAACGCGGCCACCGCTGCGCTGCAACTATGGTTCATCACACTAAGGGCTGGAGCGGCTGCAGCAGGCACCGGTGTACATGGGGCCACTGCAACCGGACCCAGCACTGTCGCTGAGCTGCCATGTGCAGAGGCTACTGTGGGCGGCAATTCCGAGGGACCTTTCTTCACGACCGCCCAGGCGTTAGTGGGACACATATTTAATATTATATAATAAATACTCCATTATGGAATGTACAATATTTATTATTATAGTATTTAAAACAAAATGGAAAGATTTCGGCCTATTATGCATCCGTGTTGTGGGTAATACTGAAGAAAAAAGGTGCAAGAAAGCCTGTCGCACGTGGTGTTGTGAAGAAAAAAAAACGAGGATCGCTTTAGAAGGACTAATTATACTGTCTTATCCTAACGTGTCCACAACATACACATATGAAAAATCAGAGTAGTGCTCTCAAGTATGAATAAACTGTTTTCTTTATATTTCATGGGTCTTTTCTAATATTTCTGTAATATAACCTCCATTAGTCTAAAAGCTCCACATTATTTTATACAACCCCACAATTCTTGGCCAATCCCCCCCACAGTGGTATGCCCGCGAGCAATAGGTAAAGAACAACAACAACATTCGATGGGGATGGTGGGCAGGGATACAGTGGGCCTTCATTTCGAACTAGAACTACAACGGTGGTACAAAGTGTCGTTGGAACCAGCAGCCTCTCTATGACTCCAGGGTAAGTGTATATGGTTTGATTACTGGTGTATAACAATGTTAGCGTCATGGTTCATGGCATCTCCTGATGGAGGGCGATACGCATCCCTGCAATGAAAATGTTCAATTTAGGCGCAGGTTGAGGTGTGCTGGTGTCCGTCCGGAGCAACGGCGTTTGGTTGCAGGAATAACAGCTGCTGCATAGTAATACTAGATACGGATGAGCTATGTTCCACATACAGGAGCATCGAATATCCCACGCGTGGCAGATCAGTGAATAGCGCTGCCAGCCGGCCACCTATCCAGTCCAACCATAAAGAACGCGTGAACAGAAATTGCCCCAACACCGACACTCTATGTGAGGAGCCAACGACGGAAGTCCTTCCAAGTGTGGGGAAGAGGGACATATGAGCCGCCATTGATATACAGACACAGAGGCATGAGACACACAGTTGTCCTGCAACGGGTCCACACCAAGCCAAGAAGCATTTATATTTTCTCTATTAACCTAGTTTATTTAAAATGTTGTGAGCTTTTCAGTAGCAAAATGAAGTATTGTACGGTGACTAAGCTTTTGTTTTTTTACTGAGTTCACAAATGCAGTTCTTCAAGCGCCGAGATGAATATCTTGCGAGGCGAAACTTACTGGGGCTCATTGGGGCGCGACACAGCATTTTAATGCTGCTAGATAAGTTACATTACAGGAGAGCTCTTGTAACAGTCGAGGTTCACCGTGGGACGTAGAAAGGACAATTATCGTCTTGAACCGGCACGCGCTGATATACACATCAAAGCATCATGCACAAGTGGCCAACAAGGGGAGCTTAAAAGTTTCACCCCGGTGTTTATCAGTGGTTTTATCTCCATGGTTCGTTCATAAGTGCGTTGCTTTCAAGATGGCGGCACCAGAGATGCTTGAGTCGCGGTGGTCAACGGAGTTTGAGCGTGAAACAAAAGAAAATAAAGCTTCCGCATTCGGAAGGTGATGATACGTTGAGTTTAACGTCCCAAAACCACCATATAATTATGAGAGACGCCGTACTGGAGGGCTCCAGAAATTTCGACCAACTGGGGTTCTTTAACGTGCACCCAAATCTTAGCACACGTGCCTACAACAATTCTGCCTCCACCGGAAATGCAGCTTCCGCAGCCGGGATTCGATCCCGTGACCTGCGGGTCAGCAGCCGAGTACTTTAGCTATAGACCACCGCGGCGGGGCGAATTCGGAAAGTGTGCGGCATTGTCCTGACATGAGTTTTGCTATGAGTATGTAGTGCCAGTCGCACAACCCTCAGTAATAAAGCGGCTATAGTGCTCTCCTTCTGCCCCGAAGATCGCCATATCGAATTCTAGCCGCAGCGGCCTCATTTCGATGGAGGTGAATTGCCTCAGCCAGACGAAAATCGTGGAGCAATTCACGGTGGGGTCTCTCGTGATTTTCGAATGTAATATCCGTGAAAGTAATTATAATAATTATTATTATTGAGAGTGCAGTGTTTTTGGGCAAGGCGTCCCACAGTCATTTTTGTTTCATTCTGGCATGCTGAGTTTAGTGTCAAGTGATGCCGTCTAATTAGAAAATGTGTCTCTGAGTCACCCTGTGAAAAGTTCTGCAGCACCAGCACTACAGAAGAACTTAGTAAATAGTGGAAATCATTCATAGACTACCTGCAGGTGGTCTATGGTGGTCTACATATGGTCTACATTGTAGCATCTAAATGAGTGCGTTCAGCTAGGTGGCAGATGTATACTAGCATTGAAGTTATAGGCGCCACATTTTAGGGTTCTGTACGCGTAGCTCCTCTGAAGTTGGTAAATCTGCGTTCCGATCAGTTCGCCATGGTATATGCTAGAGAAAATTGCGTCTAGACTCCTGGAACAAACTTGAGTTCTGAGGCAACCCCAAAGACGATGGAACTCATTTCCATCTAAAGGTACTTTCAATATTGTAGGCCTGGCAGATTAGAGTTATTGTATATGGTACCTATAGGTAGCGCAGTTGCCGATCCGTTTTCCAAAAGCCAGTAGCAACCATGGGCTGCGGAAAAGCTGATGCTCAGGCTGCGCTCGCAAAATGTGGCCACGCCTCCGAAAGTCGTCGCTGCTTTCCTGGAATATGACAAGTCGTGCGTTCTGTAGTTTCTTGGCTACACATTGCTTTTATAAATATATATAATATTATTAGGTTCATGCCTTTAAGCGTCAACAGCACAGTATTTACTATGTAGATTCGGCATCCTTTTAGAAAAAATTCTAAACAATCAATTCTGTAGCATTATCGATTGGTGATTGGCGCTCCCCTTATGTTTGAGGACATAGATTACGGGTTTGACTGTTGTTTTTTATTGTTCAGCGTTGGTGCAACTTGACGTGGTGGCGCGTCACCCCCGGAAGCTTTTCAGGCCTGCGCGTCACGTGACGTGACGTCGACGACGTCACATCGCGCCGGCCGGCCGGCCGCCCTTCGCTGGGTGGCTGCGCCAGCCGCGAGCGCTTGCCGCGAGCGCCCTTCACGCCTACCGACTCGGGCGAGGTGCCTTGACACCATGTCCGCACGATTTATCAAGGTATCGATTGATTGTATGGTTTAACGCGCCGACGCAACGCAGGCGATGAAGCGCGCCGTAGGGGAGGGCTCAGGATCAAGTTTGACTACCTGGGAATCTTTATTGTGTACCGAAATCTCGTACACACGGGCGTTTTTGCTTTTCGCCTCTATCAGAAATGCGGCCGCCGCCGCCGGGTATCGAAACCGCGCCCTAGTGCTCAGCAGCGCTACGCCTTAGCCACTGAGCCACCGCGGTTGGGGAACTTATCAAGGTATCAAGAAATAATGAATATCGTGAATGGAATAATGCATATTTATTTATCACAGCCAGACGCCGTCTGTACAAATATCACAGTGCGCATTGTTCTCGGTCCATGCAGACGACAGGCAACACAAGATGTTACCCTTAATGCTGAAAATATGCCAAAAGTACAAAACACAATATCTTGCCACATAAAACTCAATCAAAACAGATTGTAACAGCAAAAACATCCCCGAGCTTTGGAACAGAAAAAGCACACTTTCATTTAAATTGTAGGTTAGAGGAAAACATACCATTCGTTTATCATAGTAGCAGTAGCAACACAAGGTATCAGGTTCAAACACTTGCCAAAAAATACAATACATAACAACACTGGTGACTAAATTGTGGTCCACAGCATGATAAATGACAGAAAGAAAAGTAATTGTACTGCCACAGGTAGGTGCATGTCCTAGGGAAAAAATCAAACAAAAATCTAAGAAAAAACAAATCACAGTGCACAATTTGTCTGTACACAGAGTGCACAAGGAAAGTGTACACAGCTTAGGTACCAAAACCGACTGTACAACTGCTACAGTAGGCACCGAGGCAGTTCGAGTTAAAAAAAAAGAAAAAAGTACAGCGCTTTTAAAAGCTAACAACTTGTAAAGAGATACAAAACTGGAAACAAGGCTCATTTTACATAAGGCAGAAGTATACCAAGGAAATCAAGTCATGACATGCAATCAAATACACTCTGTGCAGTTTCACAAGAATAAATGTGAAGAGAAAGACGCGACGCTTGGAAAATTACTTTCCAAGAAAAATTCGGGCCTTTCTATTTTTCGCCTTCTGATCTTTTTCAATGCGTAAAAGATCGTTCGTTTGCTTGCACAAGTTGTTGAGCATTATATTTGCTGCACAGTTTGCAACCAATGTGATGAGGAGCTCGTAAGTGTGCCCGTTTTCACACGTATCTATGTCCTCAAGCCTTGGCAGAGAGCCCAGTGTAAGTTGCCGAACGACATTCTTTTGGTTCGGCCCATGGAGAAACTGGGTAGAGGTACTTTCCGTCATGAGCTTTCTAACTACAACCTCCGTGTACATAACTACTGTGATTACAAGAGCAGAAGGAAATTTGAGGCCACCCCGATCCAGTTGTGCGATTAAAGAATGGGTGTCCTCTCCTGTTTCGGCCGTATTTCGGGTAACGACCAACTGCCTCTGGCAGCTTTCACACTTGAGAACTTTCATTGCAGCGTGTGCACAATACCCACCAACATAACCAATCACCGGCATTTGTGCTCTGAGCTCATCAAGGTCAGCATCGCTAACATGAACACTAAAAGAAGTGCCCGCATCCCTGACACTGTCCGTCTCTTCGATGCCTCTGAGATCATCGTTGCTCATCCTTGGAAGGGAATTTTGAAGGCGAATCCTTCCATCGGTTTCGCAAAGCTGGCGAACAGATATGTGATACTGCCCACCAGCCATCTGCCTGTACTGTCCAAAGCGACTCTCGAGGGTATCCGTCTGGACTTTCCCTAGCAGAATATACTTAAAGTGAAGCTCACTAACGCAGTACTTCACCAATGCCAAAAGGGATTGAGCAGAGAGCCTCAAGGCACTCAATGTCTCCTGGGTAAGTACTCCGGTGTCGTGCCTATAAAATTCCCACACATCGAGCCATGTGATAAAAGCGCTTAGAAAGCTTGCCTTTGGGTCATCTGTGTGGTTTGACATGGGCTCTTCGTAAACATTACGGTGATGGAAGCCCTTACTAGGTTTCTTTACATTGGCAATGCTCCACCAACGAAGAATTATTTTGATGAACTCGGCGGTTGCTGTAGCATGTTGAAAATCAGTATGACCCTTGCGAGCGGCCAGGGCTTCGGCTACGTGCGGATTAAAAACCTGCAGTACGAGTTTGACGTCCTGTCGTTCAAAGCTGCTTGGATTTAGAGCTTTTGACGTCAAGCCATACCCAGACTTCAGAAGCAGGGGTGACTCCTCTTTATGCAAATCTCTCAAATGCTTAAATGAAGCAGCCATCTTGCATTCGGGATGAACTTCATTGTTCGAAAGCTCGAAGCGTGGGTAGAAAAAGCAAGTTCCAGCATTTTTCTGGTTGAGCCAGTTATTTCTTATGCATTTAAATAGATGCACAGCATCCACCACGTAAAATAACGGCCGATCTGGGTCTGCCGGATGCGGGTAAACAGGGCTAAGCTTTGGTTCTGGCAGAAACATCTTCATTGCCTTCCTGTTCAGCGAGTTATTGTCACAGACAACGGCTATGACCCTGTATCCAATTTCTTCTAAGCCCAAGATCACCTTCTTCAGCATGCAATGAAGATCTTCACCCTGTAAGGCTTTTACCGGAAGAATGTGCGCCACCTCCTTGAATGCGCTCAGCAAACTTTGTATCATAAACACGTGCACCGATGTGGCCGCTTCGTTGGAGTTAACTGCTGCACCACATATGTTCCCTCCTTTGTAATCTAAACAAGGTTTGATATAAATCTCGTCAAGCATCAGCGTCACAGTGTGTTCATGTGCCTGCAGATGTTTGAATCTCTGAGACACATACTGAAGGAAAGTGTCGTCAGAAGAATCAACTTGTGGGCACATTTGAATAGACGAGCACATATTTCTAATAGTGCTTGGGTGGGGCAAAGTTAGTGCACCTGTGCTTCTCAGGAACTTGTAGGCATGTGGTGATATTGTACGCAAGATGCATGCAAAGACCATCACCTGTGCGCTATACTGAATGCGCTTTGCAGAAAGGAGTAGTAGCTGCTCCTTCATAAAGTTCACCGTCTCTTTCTTGCCTTCATCAATGCTGGCTTCCAATTTGTCCAGAAGGGAATGTATTGCTTGAGCCAGGTGGCGATAAGTGCAGCGCTCCTCAGACAGCATCGACAGGTTGTTCAAAGTTTCCAACAAGGAACTTACTTTTTGAACTGAGTCTGGTACAACAGCGCTACCAAGGTTCTTGATTGGTGAACCTTGATAGCAGGCAAGGACTTCAAGGTTTGCAAACACGGTCAATGACGCATTCAAACAAGGTTCACGATAGTCGATAATGTTCAAAAACATGGAGCACTCTTCTTTATGAATCACAGTCCACTTCGGAGACACTGACACCCCTTGCAGGCGAGCCCTTAGTTCTTCGAGGGACGAAAACCGGTCTCGTTCTTGCTCCGCTTCATATGACGCCAGCGACTCTTCTACAGCACGGGCGAGTTGGGAGGCTTCTTGTCGGCTCCTCTTGGCGTCAGGGGTTTCTCTCGTGCTCTGGTCTCGTACTGATAGGTAGGACGGACAGCCGGGAAATACCGTTGGGACAGATCCAGGACGCAACCGTGGTACTGGGAGTGCAACTTCAATAACTCTCCCTGTCCTTGGATCCGTGTACGATGTCGTCTTCTCGATGCATGAAGCGTCGAAATGATCCGCGCACACCTGCACAAACGTTTCAAGAACGTCTGAGACGCCACTTCTCAAAAGAAAAAAATGCGCTCCCGTTTGCATGACCGTGTTTACAGTCCGTGTAGCTAAAACAAAGTCTACCTACGTTTCGCAAGCATCTAAATAAAAGCGCTGCGCTAAGCGGTACAAGCAACATGAAAGGAAACACGGGAGCGTGATGTCACCGCACTCCACGAAGCGCTTCCACCGAAAGCTTGCAAGAATGGACGACACCACGGCACTGTTAGTGAACAAAGCGCAGCTGACCATCCTTGCTGCGAACGTGCCTTTCTGGGCGATTCTCATCAACTGCTGGCGTCAGCGCTTCGCGAGGCCCGGCGGCCACACGCTCAAGTATTTCCCATCATAGGTGATTTCTACCCGAACAAGCAACGACAAGCTAAGAACAGGAGCATCTCAAATTCTTACCTTAGTGCACGAAGTCGGCACGAAGTCCTTCCTAGGAATGGCGCGTAGCCATTATTTGAGAGCGTCGGCGTCTTTAGGGAAGGAAAACACTTGTATCTTCTTTCCTGTTTTGTAGTTGCCGGTGCATCCGGGTACACAACACTTATTCGGCATTGTCGCATCACTCCAGCATCACGCACGGAAACGAAATTGCCGCAAAACAACAACGGAAAGCAACAAACGCGAAACACCGTCAACACCACGCCGCCGAACCGTCACCACCGCCGCCCGCGCTGCGCTCACTGCCGCTGCGGCTTCCCCGAGAGTCGGC
This sequence comes from Rhipicephalus annulatus, assembly GCA_013436015.1. Taxonomy (NCBI): domain Eukaryota; kingdom Metazoa; phylum Arthropoda; class Arachnida; order Ixodida; family Ixodidae; genus Rhipicephalus; species Rhipicephalus annulatus. Next base: position 61,291 of record WOVY01002777.1, on the reverse strand, counting down.
CGGCCGGAAATGACGTCAGATTGCTGGGCGCAGGCCTGAAAAGATTTTCCGGGGGTGACGGGTGGCGGCGGCACCTGCGCATCGTGCTTAGCACTACGCCTTTGGTTCGCCAAATAGACCAACAAACGCTTTTGTACTGCCATGGCCCAATCCCGAAAGCAGGTGTTTCTCCTTCCATCACCGGTAATAGACACGCCAGGCATGCCGACTGGCGACCGGTGACAGGCTTAAGTGAGAATCCAGCAAAAACAGTGTGGCTCTTCCAAATAGATATATTTCATAGCCATGCAAGATGACGAACCTATGGGCACCTCTTCCTCCTTAACTCTAGGGCATATGAGCAAGCTGCACCATGGAACAAGCGTATACATCACAGAAAAACAGATACGTTACCTCCGTTTTATTCTGCTTTCTTTTTGCTTCTAGGTCCACATTTTTGAAGGTATACAAATTATTCAACCTTTACATATTGCTCTAATAAATTTGAGCCACAGGAAGTTAAGCAAGGTTTTGTGCGAGTTCAAGTGTGGTTTAGGAAAGAAACACCAATAATAATTGCCCTGCATTTAATTATTGAGGAATTCGGTAACTCAGCCAATGGGCAATCAAGAATTTGATGGGATTTCAATATCGATATTATAGTATTTACAGTAAACCTCGGTGATTTGCCCCCACACTAAAATCTTGTATTTGGTGATACTCAAAGAATAAGGAGCAAGAAATTAAAGAGGACGTGCTATCGTGAAGAATAAAACGAGTATCGCTTCAAAAAAACGTCACCGGTATATTTGTTCTGCTGCAGAAAAATTCGTAATCGAATCAAGGTGGATTTGAAGGTGGTTCTTATATATAATACTTGAGATGTCTAAAAAAATCATATGATCAATTGTCGGCCAATCCCAATGAGTTGGTATGAGCTCTGGTAGAGGCATCATCATCACCATCAGAAGACGATGACCATAATCACCACGGGCCTCGTGGACATATCTATCGAGCCAGCACGTCTGCATTGGTCGGAATCGTAAATGGAATCAGAGGCTTCCCTGTAGCGTAAGGGTAAGTCTATGCGGTCAGGCTACAGAAGTGTACCGCCGTTAGCACCGCAATTCATGGTGTCCCATGATCGGGGGCTCTACGCGTTCTTACTCTGAAGATAGCGAATACAGACGCAGGTTGGGGAACCGTGTAATCTGTTCGGAGCGATGAAGTCATGCCTGTTAGAACTGACCTTTGCTACGAGGCAATCCTGAATACGGAAGAGAGCATTCACCATTCTGCGCGGGACATATCAGTGGACAGCGCTGCCAGCAGCTGAGCATATGTCAAGTTTAACGAGGAAGGGCGCATGAGCCGAGACTGCCCAAATGTTGACTCGCCGATGTGACGAGCCAACCACCGCTGTCACATTAAGTGCGGCGAAGAAGACCACTTGACGTGGCATTGATATGCGGACACTGGGGCGTGAAACAGGATATTTTTCCGCGACATCATCACATGGTCATATAAGACATCATTGTGTTTTTTATTAGTGTAGTTTGTTTTAAAAATTTTTTACCATTCGAACAATCAAAATAATAATGACGATGTCTACAAAGCTTGTGTTTATTAACCGTGTTTATTAACCATGGGTCTGTGCAGTGGTTGCGTGAGTGGGACGGCGAGAGGCCGTCGGAGTTAACAATGGTAATTCCACAACTTGTTTTCGATTATGAAATTGTGTTCCAGAGAGATTTCCAGGCGGCCTTCCGGCGCTTTTGGTTGTGTAGTTTCGCAGTGCATGGCAGCACGGAAGAATTTGATCGTAAGGTGGTAGGAGTGGTCTAGCTATACAGCCCAAGCGACTGCACACACGAGCAGAAAACACGTCTGTCTGCCTCGGGGAAGCAGTGGCTACGATGCTCGGCTGCCGACCCAAAGGTCGCGGGTTCGACCCCGTCCGTGGCTGTAACATTTCGTTGGTGGCGAGGTGGCAGAGGTCTGTGTAAAGTGCGATGTCAGTGCCTTAAAGAGCAATAGAAAGTTTCACAGCCCTTCCCTCAACCGCGGCCGTCCCTATACCACAGTATATCTTGGTTTTCGGACGTCAGGCTCCATATATTATTATTAGCGAAATAATTGATCCTTCCAATATCATTTACACAACACGTGAATAGCGGTGTAGCAATCCGAAATTTTTAATCACAGTAAGCACAAATATTGCGCAATATCTGGGCTTTCGCATACAAAAACTACCATATGGCTATAAGGGACACCGTAAAGACATGTTGGCCATTTAAACCAACAGAGATCGCGCAGCACACGGGCTATACTCGTGTTTCGCATCCATCCAAATGTGACCACGACGGCGGGGTTCGAAGGTGTGATGTCGCGGATTTTGAAAAAAGAAACAAAAACTGAAGTCATCAAAGCCACAGCCATAGTGTATAAAAATTGAAGAGAAGACACTCCCATACGCCCGTGCGGATGATTTAGGCTCGCAGTGCTCGAAACAGTTGTTGGAAACCTTTGCCGCCTCCGAGATGGCAGACCGCTACGAAGAATCTTTTCAAGGCTATTCTTAGCGATTACGCTTATTATACGGCCTCCGAGACTACTTCTATATGCGTGCTTGTCTCTGAAGGCGCACTTCATTTTCTCTAGCGCGTCGTTTGATTGCATCGACTAGCTTCGTGTAAAGTGCACCGCCAAACGGCAAGCACACGATGTCACTGTGTATCTATGCACACATTTCAAATAAAACATGAGGAACATTGGAGGTGCGAAATGTTTTATTTTGTAAGGATAGTCTTGGTAAGCACATGCCACCGTGTTGATGTATGGTGAACGCAGACGCCACGAGATATACTCGGTGCACTGCAAGAGGCGGAAATACAGCTGCTACATCATGAGGATAAATTACACACAAGAAGTAAACATATGTGCAACATTACAAAAAGACCCACAAAAGAGTAAAACTGCAATAAATGTACACAACTACACGTACTGTGCACAACACAGCACGGAAGTAGTTGCCGCAGCACTTGACTCCAGCGTGAACCCAGCACAGAAAAACAAAAAAAATGATGGCTGCGTTTTCTTTCGCGCCTCCGCACAAATTTTCTCACACGCATTTCACATCGCTTTAAAAAAAACAGTAACAGTTGCCGCAACCAAAAACAGAGCAATTTCAGGTGCCATGCAAGCTTATAACGAGGTAGGAGTGTCTACTCAAAGATTACGTGCTTTTTTTCACAAACATTTTCTAGATTCACCAGTTCTCTATAATTGTGCTCTTTAAGGCAATTTGCTAACACCATAGATAACGCCTCGCCGCGGTAGTCTAGTGGCTAACGTACTCGGCTGCTGACCCGCAGGTCGCGGGTTAATCCCGGCTGCGGCGGCTGCATTTCCGATGGAGGCGGAAATGTCGTAGGCCCGTGTGCTCAGATTTGGGTGCACGTTAAAGAACCCCAGGTGGTCACAATTTCCGGAGCCCTCCACTACGTCGTCTCTCATAATCATATGGTGGTTTTGGAACGTTAAACCTCACAAATCAATCAATCAATCACCATAGATAACGATACTAAGCGTAACTGAATCTTTACAAAATCTCACTCATGCAGTGAGTTCGACAACATGCACCAGCACCAAAAAGACCTAAGAAACGCGAGTGGTGCCTCACTTTGTTGAGCCAAAAAACGATTTTCTTGCAAACGTGCTGCGCAGCTTTCCAAACAGTTTTTTTTTCTCGTGTGAAGCAATTGACGAAATCAATACACGAAGCGAAGAGCACACAGCAGTATCTGCGCCGAACAGCCCAATGCGAGAAATGTTACTTTAAGGCTTCAATGAAGAATGCAATACCCAATTTACTAAGTATTAATGGCGTTCGTAACTATAGCAGCAGCAATAGCTGAGATGCAGACTTGCAAGAGAATATCGCGACACACACCGGGCATGGTATTGCTCACCTTATATCACGTCTACCTGCTGCTATCCGTACTTTTTCATTGCCCCAAAGGCTCCCAAACACAGAGCGTGATAGCGTTACCTTCGCGTCGACGCCATGTGCGCTTCTCTCGCATCCGACTCATACAAGATCCTACCAAACTATGTGTACGCGAGGCGATTAAGACGAACAAGAAAGCCGCAATCGCAGTTGTAAAGACACGTAGATGTATAATGCACTAGAAAAGGTGCTGTAGTAGATAACTAGTACGCGTGTTTCCTTGAAAGCAGTGAGTGATGTGTTGCCATCTTATACGGCTGGCATTAAGCTGCGCAGCGTCCCCGCCTTTGGCCGCAGTGACCGCTGTTATTGTTTTTTATGTTGCTCTATGCCTCTGTGAGCATCGAAAGGGCCCCGACACTCACACGTGCTTTCGCTTTAATTTGTGGCGTTTGCAATACAAGCGAAACCGAATGGCGCAGCATGAAGAACGGGCTGGCTGCCATCCTTCTTAGCCCTATACAACCTATTACACACGGAGGAAGGAAAGGTAAGGAGAAAGCATGCCCAGCCGGCGCAGGGCGTAAAAAATGTGGCGGAAGTTACGTCACGCGCGGCCATATTCACTAGGCTCAATGACGGCGTTTTGTTACTGTTGGTGTTGTGCGGTGCGGCACCGTTCAGGCGGTCCAGCGGCGGTGTGCGCGTTTTCATGGGCCTCGCTCCTAACCGTGGCGTACTGCAGGTGTTCGACAGCATCCATTCTTTGTGCCGCATTGTTAGCTACGCGATTTTCCTCCGGTGGTCGTTGTAGTGTCTGAACTAGAAACCATGGAACGAGCACGCGTAAACGTACTCCGAATTTGCAGCGTCCGTCAAAATTATGCTGAAAAGCCTTCATAGAAGATGACGACTGTGCTCAAGAATTCGTTCAATGAATGCCTTCCAGGTTAGTGACAGTTATGCGGTGTTGCTTCTTATGACAACGGACGATGCATTTGTGGTCCACAGGCCCCTATTAAGACTGTAATCTAATTTTGCTTTTCATGTTCCTATACAGGTAACGGTTGGCGGTTGGCGCTGAGCTGTGTTCCAGATAAGGAAGACAGAAACAAGCGCCTTCTAATGACTAGCCACTTATTCCGGAGACATCTTCCCTCGCATTTGGCTGGCTTTCCCTGCCGTCCTTGGCGGCTGTGTTGACGCGTGAAGCTTCCCGCAGACCTTTTTTCACGTATTCCTTCGGCTAACTTTCCCACCTTTCGCCCTAACGGGATCCTTGTCTCCATTCTCCGTAGCTACTAGTGCGCGTGAATCACACTGGAGACTTGTTTCCACGCACTTTCGGGTGGTCTTCGCTGCTTTCATCCTAATGAAATCATGGCCTTTGAGATATCCGTAAGAACCAGTGAACGTCGGACAAAAGAGGGGCAAAAACAAAGAGGCCGGCGCAAACTCAACGGTCTGCCACGCACACAAGCTGAAAGAAGCCGTACGAATTTCGGTGCCTGGTTCGTCGCGTGGCATTGTCCGAAATATCATCTTTATTTTCACAAAGAACACATCAAATAAAAAAAGCTTAACGTGCAACTTGCCGTGTTTATCGTAAACGCCGGCAGTGCAAGAGTACAACAGCCATACGCAGAGATTTTGTCAACCGTATCGCGGCAAGAAAGCGTATTGAAATCCGTTCCGTTGGTTTCGGATAGCACCGGCGCACGCGGTGCGCAGGCCACGTGCTCTTTGAGACAGAGAGGGAGTCACGCTTTCTGCTTCGCATTCATATGTAAACAAGAGAGGAGACTTTGCCCAGTCAATATGGCCGACTTCCGGCTTCATCGTGGCTTCACAACGAGTGACGTCAGGGCCTCTCCTCACATGTCTCTGCTTTGGCCGCATGCGCGTACTGTGGCGCGTCTTGGCAAGGTGCTCTACCGTACGACGCACATCGGCTCTTTGGTATATGCCTGTAAAATTATAAAGAAAAAAAAGCAAACGTTCACAATATTTTGATTATTTCTGCATCACGATAACACTTAGTTTCCGAGTACATACGCTTACTTGGGTACTTCGTTGAAGCCCTGCCGAAAACGTTACTTCAGTGATTCAGCGTCGATTACTATCTGATTAGCCCTTATCTCTTCCACGCAGGAAAAGACGCTTGAAGACAGTGTGGCCAAATAAGGCACGGGACCTGAAACATTCCATATAAAACAGCACCCACCAGCGTTGGCCACCACCTTTCACTGCGATCGACAAGACTGCATACACGCGGAACTACCTGGCTCTTCTGAACTGAAAGTGTTCCTAAAGGTAAGAGGGTTCACGGAAGTGCGCCTAGGTTAGCAGTGCATTGTTGCAGCGCCCGTATTCTGCAGGGCATATCCGTTCTGCTTTGTAACATTCTGTATCGCTTAATAATGGAAATCGCGCCCAGTAATACTGCCAAATCAACGTCTGTCTTTGAGCGTGCGCTATATGCGCGTCATTTACCTTTTAGCTATGGGCGTAATTCGTTGTACATTCCAGACCATTTTCGTTGCTGGATTTCAAAAGCAGCACAGTCTAACATGCCGGTGGAGCCCATGTACGGTCATACGGATTTAGCACGATGGTGCAGTGTCACGTGATTTTCGAGGTGGTACGGGCGTGAATTTTCGCAATGTTTCCTCATGTGCATGGGCTATCTGTGGCGTAATATGGTTCACGAATTGCCGAAGCGTCTGCCCCTCTCGGTTGTTACAGACTGCGCCGTGTTGCGGCCTTGTCTACGGCTCTTAAAATTAGCTATGCACAGTGTTGTTGAGCCGCCTCTCCCTTCCTTCCCAAGATACATTGTCCAACTTAGTGTTACAGATCGAGACGTCGTCAACCATCCTTAACTAAATTTACGAGAGTGAGAATAATTCCCTGCGGCCTCATTTTGCAACGCATTGTGGTGCTTTTAGTTGTGTGTTCTTCAGTTGATAACGGCGAACGCCCTGTGTGTATTGCCCTGTAGATCGTCACCGCCCTGGTTCATTCCTTCGTCTCTGCAATGACTCCTGGTCGAGACTCGAGTGGCAGTGGCAAGACGCCTACCTGAGCGAAGCCGCAGAGCCGCTCTTCCCGCGCTGGCATCAGGTTCCCGGTGGGCCGCATTCACAGAATGCTTCGGACGGGAAACTATTCCGAGCACGTGAGCGCCGCCGCTCCAGTGTACTTGGCTGGTGTTCTGGAGTACCTCACCGCCGAGGTTCTGGAACTTGCCGGGAACGCGGCTCGGGATTATAAAAAATTGAGGATCACGCCACGCCACCTGCTGCTGGCCATCCGTACCGATGAAGAGCTCGGCAAACTCCTTGCTAACGTTACGATCGCCCAGGGGGGAGTGCTTCCACTGATTCGTCCGCGTTAGCTAGCGGACAAATCGGTGGACTTGCCGCCGCTATAGCTAGCGGCGGCAAGTCAAAGAAGGCGGGAGATTCAGCACCAGCTAGCCAGGACTTCTAAGCAGCTGTTATCCCATCTTTTTTTTATATAAGCATATATATAAACAAGTCTTTTTTTTTTCAATGAAAGCGCGCCCCTGCCTATGGCGAATAAAGTTTTTTTTTTCGTATTGTGTCGTTTTACGTACTGCTTGGGCCGGCCTTCGTCGTCCACGACTTCAACATGGCCCGTGTGTCCGCGTTGTCCAAAGTCGGTCACGGCTCCATATAAAAGCTTTCGATTGTACTGCCTCTGTACTTCATTACCCCACGTATAAGTGCCCAGGATAAGATTTGGAGCGGCTGCAGATTTGTCACTTCCGCTTATTCCAAGTGACCTTCAGCCTTGTTTTTTCCGAGACTCTTTTTGGTGGCTTGCCCCATGCCCCCTCCCCTTTTTTTGGTGGGGACTTACCTGAACGTTTTCGGAAAGTATTGTTGCATTGCCCGGCAACTCAATTTGTTGTCAAAAACACGCACGCACACACGCGCTTGCGCGCGTGTGTGTGTATATATGTGAACGGAACCCACCGGACCAGAGCAGACTGAATATTGATATTTATTCACCGAGAAACCACAAAATATACTCTTTTTTTTTCGTACCTCACGAACACTGCACATGAGAAAATTGGCATAGTAAAATCACATAAACGGAGAAAACCTTTACCGTAGGTGTTGTAATCTTGCCTCTAGTTCAACAATTCAATTTATCATTCAGCAAAACCAAAAGGTGACTGACGCACAATGGTAAATGATGTAAGATTACATCACCTATAGTGCCCATGAACTCAATTTAGTAGCACGTTAAAGAACACCAGGTGGTCGAAATTTTGGCAGATCCCAACTACGGCGTCTGTCCTAATCGTATATGTTGGTTTTCAGACGTCCAACCACACATGTCAATCAATACACCACCTACGATAAAGGTTTTATCAGTTTATGTGAATGAATACAGGATGCCGATTTGCTCATGCGCAGTGTTCGTGAGGTGCGATAAAAAGAGTATTCGCTCTGTCATCACGTGGTCGCTGTTGGCCATGACCCTGAGCAACGCCGATGTCGAGCGTGTTTTTCACGCATGAGCCTGGTGAAATCGCGCCTCTGAAATAAGATGAAAACTGCAACGCTGAGCGTCATCCTCCATATTTGCTATGGCCTTAAGTTTCGTTAGCCCCGCCACGGTGGTCTAGTGGCTAAGGTACTCGGCTGCTGACCCGCAGGTCGCGGGATCAAATCGCGGCTGTGGCGGCTGCATTTCCGATGGAGGCGGAAATGTTGTAGGCCCGTGTACTCAGATTTGGGTGCACGTTAAAGAACCCCAGGTGGTCAAACTTTCCGGAGCCCTCCACTACGGCGTCTCTCATAATCATATGGTGGTTTCTGGACGTTAAACCCCACAAATCAATCAAATTAAGTTTCGTTAACGTTGCTGCTGAGACTCTCAACTGACCGTACAAATGATGGAACTATTCAACGCAAAGAGCATGAATGGTTCCGCGGCCGGAGATGCCATGGATTACCTAGATCTGCCAGATGTCAGTGACGATGAGTGTAAGACTATAAAAACTCTTGCTTTATTCATGCACCTAATTTCATTATGCTACATAAAAGTTTGTACACCTTGGCGATGCATTCCTATAGTATTGTTTTGCGTACTACAACACAATTTTCAAGAACAGGAACAATTTTTTAACCTCCGCTTATGCTGGTCTTATTTGGAAAATCACCGCCACTTTTTTTGCTTTTTTAAGACGACTGTTTGCTTGTTTGCCCGATGGCACCTGGCAACTCTGAGCAGCTGACCAATGGCCACTCGTCGGTAAAGCGCCCCTGTGCGAGCATACAGCCACGCGTGCGCCCGCATTGTTCCGAGCAAGGAAGTCTCTCTCCATTGTGTATTATCAAGATAGACATTTCTGTGCGTCAACAACCATGCTGTTTGCATCCTTATGGCTGTGACACGTCCTTAAAGGGAACGGTGGCGGGGGGGGGGTGCTATCGGTGAAACAGGCTATCGGTGACTAAGATGAACGCTAAGCGATAGCAGAATGGTACCTATATAAAAAAACATCGACGAAAAAGCAGCCGCCACGTGCGAATGTGAAACGAGACCACTGGCAGAATTCAATGCAACACCGGCACTTGTTTTTTTTTTCTTTCCAGCGATTACCGAGCAGCGGAACGTCGGTTCCAAACTTGAGGCAAACAAGCCATGCGCGCTTGATCTGTTTTTAGATGCGGAGCATCTAATACTCGAGGCTTGTAGTGCGGCGCCGTCCGCAAGCTTCCTCCTTCTCCTTCCACCATCTGTGCATCCCTTGCTCCTCTACACACCGCGCGCGCTTCACTCCTCCACCATCTGTGCACCCTTCCTCGTCTACACACCGCGTGCGCTTCTCCTCTTCACGAACATTCGCTAGGTGTATAATGTAGCGCGCATGCGCCGTCACGCTTCGAGAACATCGGCAGCTGACGCGCGCGCATGCGCCGTCGCGCTTCGAAAACATCGGCAGCTGACGCACGCGCATGCGCCGTTGCGCTTCTCCCCCTTCTCGAACATTCGACAGCTGACGCGCGCATGCACCATCACCCACCATCTGTGCCACGCGCGCTTCTCCCCTTCGAGAACATTCTACAATTCTCCTGATTCTCCAGTGGACGCGCATGCGCCGTCGTGCTTCGAGAACATTCAACAGCTGACAGTGCATGCGCCGTCGCGCTGTATATATACTCAAGGTCGGCGCTCGCTCGCTCAGTTGCGGCTCGTCGGTTGGTTTGTACGGCGCGTCGACGTCCAAGGTCGCGGTGAAATGAATGCCAACGAATCCACAAACACAATGATCGACGTCCCTTCGACCAGCGCCACCCTTTCGCATACGTGTGTACGTGTTCACTCATTTAACACCCCCTCCTACAACCACGTTAACCAATTTAGCCATCGACCCAAGTAAGTCGCAATTTAACACCCAATTTCACAACCACGTTAACCAATTTAGCCATCGACCCAAGTAAGTCGTACTTTAACACCCCGTTAACCAATTATATGCTCCGCATCCTCCTCAGGGTTCCCCCGAGGGAAGCTGCGGGCAATATTTTTAGTTGATGAACCATTATTGGGTTTGGCTGACGAACATTGTGCGGAGGGCAGTCTATAGTGAGCATCGAACACTTGGTTCATTGAATCTACACGTAGAACATGATTGCGAAAAGCGCTTCTGAGCGTACAATTTTCTTCGTTGTTTTCATTCACTCTGTTGTATAGTGCTGACATGGGTACCTGTACCGGGTAAGTCAGCAGTAACGACGACATGCATGTGGTCACGGCTGAATTTGGCTTCTCATATAGGGATTACTCTTTGAACGGCGTAAAGTGGCATTGCGGCAATTAAACTAGAGTGTCATCGGTTAATATTCCCGGCGAAGATATGCTGATCAGGAGATCACAGCATTGGAGCAGTGGTTATGAAGCTCGGCTTCTGACCAAGAGGTTGCGGGTTTGATCCCGGCTGGGGTGCTCGTATTTTGATGGAGGCGAAATGGTAGCGGGTCTGAACTGTGCAATGTGAATGCACGTGAAAGAACACCAGATGGTCCAAAGCCCCTGATAAGTTTATGCTGATCAGGAAAGCAGAGTAGGCTAAAGAAAGAACGTGTTCTAAGAATGTTGTTTCGCCTTACAAAAACAGTCCTTAAATTTTGCCTCTCCATTGTATTATCGACGCGCTTCCACAACTTTCACTCAAGAATGAGAAGCTTGTTATAGACGCGAGACGTTTTTATATAAAAGTGACGAGCGCCGAGAATTCAAGGAAAGGAACGCAAACCAGCAGCAAAGAAGCCGGTGTAAAATATCTCTGTCGTTACTATGGCTACTACGTGCAGCCGCACTTTGTCGTGTCTCCGCGTCTGCTTGCCTACCATTTCGCCGCCTGTTCCGCGCACATCGGTCCGCGCCACCGTAGCGGCTGACTTCCTCCAGTCAGCGAGGCGAAAAGGGAGGGTATTTGTACATATCTTATTTGTGCTCGTGCGTTCATTTGTATACATTCGTGTCTACACATACAAAGCTTTAAAATTTCGAAAGGAGTGCCAACACTCCCTCCACCGCCTACGTCAATGTTGGCTAGTGAGGAGCACATCACAGCAGCGCACCATCTATGACGCCTCAAAGCGGAAAATCAACGTGTATGTACACCGTTACTGCCACCATTTTCTAACAATCGAAGTCACCGAAGGTCGTTCGGTTTAGCCACTAAGGTTATCATGTGTTTTGCGTCCTACGTTCGCATACGCAATCGCCTTTTTTGGTACCCTCGCTGAGTACAGGAAAGGTGGAAGCGAAGTAAGCCTGTTCGCCGAGGCAGCTGGTATCACAGTGAACTTAAACGGCCCTGCGTCACATCCATTATTCTAACGAATTGTCTGTAACTAGGTTCTACTCTGTAGAAATGCGGCCTTTATACCAGCAGGTATTTTTTTCAATTCCGCCCCGCTGTGGTGGTCTAGTGGCTAAGGTACTCGGCTGCTGGCCCACAGGTCGCCGGATCGAATCCCGGCTGCGGCGACTGCATTTCTGATGGAGGCGGAAATGTTGTAGGCCCATGTGCTCTGATTTCGGTGCACGTTTTTAAAGAACCCCGGGTGGTCGAAACTTCCGGAGCCCTCCACTATACGGCGTCTCTCATAACCATATGGTGGTTTTGGGACGTTAAACCCCACATATCAATCAATCAATCTTCCATTACGTCATAGGCGTGAATAGAGGGAAATAAAAGTATTAGTGTAACTTCTTTCATTACAATAATCGCAAGGGCGAAGAATTTTTGGCAACTCATTTGTGCCGCCAGTTTTTCGTCCTGCTTCTGCCGCGGTGTAGTTGGATCTGTTGGCACTGTCGTGAGACCATATCTAATTATTCTACGTAGAAGCGTAACATAGATATTTATGAATATAAATTGTGACTTTTTTTACGGTCTCCATTGGGGCTAGAATATCGAGGACAACAGGGTTCCTCCTCGATGTGTCCTATGTTATAGTTAGGGTTCCGTGTCTTCTGATAAATAAAAAAAATAAATAAACTCTCACCTGTAAAATGTTTCACCATTCCGTTTTATGGATCAACCCCCATTTTAAGGAAACAGAGTGTAAGAGCTCGTTTCGCTAAAATTCCAGCATTGGTCTCGACTTCCGCGTCATTACTTTTGAGTGAAAAATCATCATATGCGTCACCCAAATATCCATAACGATGCAAATAAAATGACCAACGAAAACTCCTAGTTCAGAGTGTGGATCGAACTTGGGTCGTTTGAGTCCGAACGGAAATTTAACCCGCGTCGTTTCAGCGTGAAGCGGATGATATACCACAAGGCAAGCATCTGCTTGTAAATACATTGAAAATAACTTCCTCTGCTTGAAAATGCAGAGAAAGTGACACGTGCTTTGCGAACACACGCATCCTGTATACATGCTTCACAATGCAACATGAAATATATCAGTAATTATGTGTGGTACAAGCGCCCATGGAATTCAGGCGTCAGAACATGTGATTATCACATTGAATTCGTGGTTTAAAATTGGAAAACCACTACAAAACTCCCACACGCTACTGCGCCTGTTTCCCGAAGGCTATGTAAAGGGTGCATAGCTGGTTCAAAAAGGTTTCATGTGTAAAGTGTTTGAAGTACGCACAAGAAACACAATATTGCTATCACGTTCAACTCTTTCAGGTGAAGCTTCAAGGTCTGCTAATTTTTAACGCCCATTATAACCTTGTTCCGCTTTTAAACAAAATAGCATGATCTATGCCGTCATTGACACGTGAGCCGCAAGGGCATAGACACCTTTCTTTATGGGGGTGGGGGGAGAGGAAGCATGCACCTTTTTGATATGGGCCTTTTTTCGTCGAGTATGCCATAGCGAAAAAAAAAATTTAGGCAAGGTTGGGACCTGACGTGTTGCCATGACATGGCTACGCCATGGGTAGACTAGTTTGGTTGGTATAATACTGCAGCTTAGTTTTGCTGTGATTTCACAAAATTTGGCTGATGGATCTCTTGGGACTCTATTGAATGAAGTGTCCAGTGGTACGCACGATGCCAAGTGACTGAATAATTATATCAGAAGTGTAAAAAGGCGTACAAAAGGCAAGTAGGAAGTTTGTGATGAACAATCTTTAAACAAGAATTGCGTCTGTCTCAGGGCAATAACAAAACAGATTTCTTTAGTGCTAGCGTGTCTACGCTTTGTACCTTCTCCTCAATATATAAATAACTATATGAAAATAATGCGAAAGGCATCGCGTCGACAGACCCTCCTATAAGAACGGAACCATTTTCGTCACCATCGATGAGTAACCGGACCTACGCGGATGACAGACAGTGACATTCTTGCAACCCTGTGCGACGAGGAGCTCCCTAGGCATAAGACCACTATGATATACTAACAAATGGTTGAGTGGGACAGCAAAATATCACTCGGTATGTTGATACACCTCCTTCTTCATAGGCCGGTAATCACCACTCAAAAAGAGTGCGCTTTCATCACTTCAGTGATGGAAACGCACTCTTTTCGAGTATTTTACGAGGTTGTCGTTCCAACCTCGTAAAGTATTCGTTTATTGATCACAAGTATACATTTGCGTATATTACCACAAGCTTTAGGATTGTTATATGAAAAAAGTGCTGTACTCAAGTATTTCAACCTAATTATGCTTCGGATTGCACGCGCCTCCCTGACAGTTAAATTATATTCTATGTGTCCTTATGTTCTCGTCTTTACACACCATTGAATCTGATTTTTCTGCAATGTGGGAAAACTGAGAAAGCAGACGTCAATTTGGCGCAAAATTGGAGATTAGCAATATATATACTACGATGAAATGCTTATTCTCTCTGAAAAAATGTTATTGAACTCCGAAGAACACCATGCGAATTTTAAAAAGTAAACACTTTAAAGAACATATAGTAGGAAAAGATGCACCCCGAACAGCAATATTTCGGTAGCTCTCATAAGAGCTCTTCCCGTTCACTAAAAGCCGTTAGTCCATTTGGGGGTGCCTCAATACCGGGTAGCTCAGAGTTGGAGCCGCTCTCATCAGTTAAACCTTCACCCAGTCGTAATATTGTATTTTTTTTCCTTCAACAGACCTTGATTAGCTGATTTGTTTAGCGAATTGCAAAGACATAGTCGTTGTCCATTATAGTGTCAGCAGTCACGAAAGATGAATGAAATGGTTTCTTCGCTGTCACAGTGGTCACAGGCTCCGGTATCAGCCATCTCAATGCGGAAAGCGTAGGAGAGCGGGAAATACTTTCGAGCATAGACTTATGTATATGCGCTTTTCACCAAAAAGAAAAGAAAGAATGGAGGAAATGAAACATACAAAAATGTACAGAAATAATTATACAAGTCCACAAAATTTTAAAACGTGATAAAAGTGCATGAGCGCAGGTTCTCTTGCTCTTTCGAGACACAAAAAAGACTATTCGTTATCGTAAAATATGTTCTATTGATGACGGTTTGTTGTTTCCCGTGACAGTACCAGTCTCTGAAACTTTCCATGAAGCATACATCTACTATTGTCTTATCACACAAACCTATCCGATGCAGCGCACAGAGCTTTATGATGGTCAAGAAAGAAGGCATACTGGTCGTTTTCGGGTCATGCAGCTTTTTAGATATGACAATCTGCGAAAATATATCACCATTTCACCGCAAAGCTGATGTAATGAGTGCGGTCGCAACTAATTAGGTAAGGCTAAATTTTTACATCTTGTGTTGCATAACTGTACAAAATGCTGCTGCAGCATAACACAGCCGCTCGTGCTAGAAAAGGGATATCCACAGGGCAAAGAACGTAGAAGAGTATACAAGCCGTCCACTGAAGTTTTTCAATATAACATTCGCCACCGCGTCTTTATAGTCAACGTTCACAGTCGCTGCTCGAACACTCCTCTCCCATCCCCACCTTCACCCACGTGTCTTTTCATGCGCATTCAAAGCAAGCAGGGCGCTCACGCCTTGCTTCAGTTGCATTTGACAGTATGTTTCCCCCGCGGATTAATCTTATCACATGCGCTCTCTGATTGACGGAGATAGGAAGATACGTTTGGTCAGCGTGTTCCTCTCCGCCGTACACGCACTTTATGCGCGCGTACATCACACAGTACACGGGGCAATGACGTCGATGGGGGCTTTTTACGGAACATGATGGCGATGGTGACGTCGACGGCGAGAACCTAACGATAGTGTCCATATAGTTGATATCACAATAACACGTGGCTGAGATAAAACACAAAATGATATGTTCACTGGAATGCTATGTTTTGGCTTTTCTGAAGAAGCCATATAGATTGACATAGTTCCGATGCCATAGACAGGAGGGACTTTTCATCATTTCAAGGGGCAGATCTATGGTGAAATGATGTACAAATTCCAAATCTGGACGGAGGTGGTCTGTTCCATTGAGTCGCACGTGATTGGCCCATTCGAGCCGCGACGAATGCTGTGACGTTCTGTGTGACGTGGGCCGAGGTGTCACGTGACTGTTTTTCTCCGTTTTCGAACCAAGACGAAGGAACGGTCAAAAAGAGCGTCCAAAAGGAACCGGATGGATTGAAATGGCTGCAAGGTGGTATGTATTGGATTGAAATGTAAGGGCTTCATAAATTTCAGCATCCGGGAACTTAGACAAAATGGCGTTACCCACAGCCATGGTTTTTCGTCTCGTCTGTGGGGTAGCGGCAGCCGATCAGAGACGACGAAGTGAAGTTAAAGATCATCATCATCATCATCAGCCTGTCTACGTCCACTGCAGGACAAAGGCCTCTCCCATGTTCCGCCAGTTAACCCGGTCCTGTGCTTGCTGTTGCCAATTTATACCCGCAAACTTCTTAATCTCATCTGCCCACCTAACCTTCTGTGTCCCCCTGCCCCGCTTCCCTTCTCTGGGAATCCAGTTGGTGACCCTTAATGACCAGCGGTTATCCTGTCTATGTGCTACATGTCCGGCCCATGTCTATTTCCTCTTCTTTATTGCAGCTATGATATCCTTAACTCCCGTTTGTCCCCTAATCCACTCTGCTCTCTTCTTGTCTCTTAAGGTTACACCTACCATTTTTCTTTCCATTGCTCGCTGCGTCGTCCTCAATTTAAGTTGAACCCTCTTTGTGAGTCTCCAGGTTTCTGCTCCGTAGCTAAGTACCGGCAAGATACAGCTGTTATATACCTTCCTCTTGAGGGACAGTGGCAATCTACTTGTCATAATTTGAGAGTGCCTGCCGAATGTGCTCCACCCCATTCCTATTCTTATTCTTCTAGTTACTTCGATCTCGTGGTTAGGCTCTGCGGTTATTACCTGTCGTAAGTAGACATAGTCTTCTACAACTTCAAGTGCACTATTACCTATCGCAAAGCGCTGCTCCTTTCCGAGGTTGTTGTACATTACTTTCGTTTTCTGCAGGTTAATTTTAAGACCCACCTTTCTGCTCTCCTTGTCTAACTCCGTAATCATGAATTGCAATTCGTCCCCCGAGTTACTCAGCAATGCAATGTTATCGGCGAAGCGCAAGTTACTAAGGTATTCTCCATTAACTCTTATCCCTAACTGTTCCCATTCTAGGCTTCTGAAAACGTCCTGTAAGCACGCAGTGAATAGCATTGGGGAGATTGTGTCCCCCTGCCTTACACCCTTCTTTATTGGTATTCTGTTGCTTTTTTTATGAAGCACTATGGTAGCAGTTGATCCCCTGTAGATTTCTTCCAGAATGTTTATATATATTTCATCTACGCCCTGATTCCGCAGTGTCTGCATGACGGCTGATATTTCTACTGAATCAAACGCCTTCTCGTAATCTATGAAGGCTATGTATAGTGGTTGGTTATACTCTGAGCATTTCTCTATTACCTGATTGATAGTATGAATGTGGTCAATTGTTTAGTAGCCTGTTCTAAATCCTGCTTGTTCCTTTGGTTGATTGAATTCTAATGTTTTCTTTACTCTGCTAGCAATTACCTTTGTAAATAGCTTGTATACTACAGAGAGCAAGCTGATCGGCCTGTAATTCTTCAAGTCCTTGTCATCTCCTTTCTTATGTATTAAGATGATGTTAGCGTTCTTCCAAGACTCTGGTACTTTTCCTGTCAGGAGACACCTCGTAAATAGAGTGGCTAGTTTTTCTAACACAATCTGTCCTCCATCTTTCAGCAGATCTGATGTTACTTGATCCTCACCAGCAGCTTTGCCTCTGTGCATGCTCTCCAAAGCTTTTCTGACTTCTTCTATCATTACCGGTGGGGTGTCGTCTGGGTTACTGCTAGTTCTTATAGTATTAAGGTCGTGGTTGTCTCGGCTACTGTACAGATCTCTGTAAAACTCCTCCGCTATTTTAACTATCCTATCCATATTGGTAGTTAATTTGCCTTGTTTGTCCCTTAGTGCATACATCCGCCTTTTGCCTATCCCAAGTTTACTCTTCACTGCTTTGACGCTTCCTCCGTTTTTCAGAGCGTGCTCAATTCTCTCCATGTTATACCTTCTTACATCGCATACTTTACGTCTATTAATCACCTTCGAAAGCTCTGCCAGTTCTATTTTGTCTGTTGTACTTGACACTTTCATGATTTGACGCTTCTTAATTAGGTTCTTCGTTTCCTGGGAAAGCTTGCCGGTGTCCTGTCTAGCTACCCTGCCTCCAACTTCCACTGCACACTCCGTGATGATACTCGTCAGATTATCATTCATTGTATCTACGCTAAGGTTGGTTTCCTCGCTAAGAGCAGAGTACCTGTTTTGCAGTGACACTCTGAATCCCTGTACTTTCCCTCTCAGTGCTAGCTCATTGATTGGCTTCTTGCGTATCAGTTTCTGTCGTTCCTTCTTCAAGTCTAGGCGGATTCGAGCCCGTACCATTCTATGGTCACTGCATCTTACCTTGCCAACCACTTCCACATCCTGCACGACTCCTGGGTGTGCAGTCATTATAAAGTCTATTTCGTTCTTGTTTACGCCATTAGGGCTCCTCCATGTCCACTTGCGGTTTTCTCGTTTTCGGTAGAAGGTATTCAAAATACGCAGATTATTGCGTTCTGCGAATTCTACTAGTAGCTCTCCTCTGGCGTTTCTAGTGCCGATGCCATAATCTCCTACTGCCTGGTCTCCAGTCTGCTTCTTCCCTACCTTTGCATTAAAGTCGCCCATTACTATAGTATACTGTGTTTTCACCTTACTCATTGCCGATTCCACGTCTTCATAGAAGCTTTCAACTGAAGCGTCATCATGGCTGGATGTAGGCGCGTAAGCCTGTACTGCCTTCATCTTGTATCTTTTATTCAGTTTAATTACAATGCCTACCACCCTTTCATTAATGCTATAGTAATCCTCTATGTTGCCAGCTATGTTTCTGTGAATTAGGAACCCTACTCCCAGTTCTCTTCTGTCTGCCAAGCCCCGATAGCAAATGACGTGCCCATTCTGTAGCACAGTATAGGCCTCATCTGTCCTCCTAACCTCACTCAGCCCTATTATATCCCATTTAATGCCTTCTAGCTCCTCGAATAATACAGCTAGACTTCCCCCACTAGATAACGTTCTAACGTTAAACGTTGCTAAGTTCAAGTTCCAATGGTGGCCTGTCCGTATCCAGAGATTCCTAGTACCCTCTGCTGCTTTGCAGATCTGACCGCCGCCGTGGTCAGTTGCTCCGCAGCTGGTGGGGACTGAGGGCCGTGAGTTAATTGACGAATGCCTACGGGTTAGGGTGGCCAGATACTGCACCAGGGTGGCCAATCCTTCTCTGGTGAGATCATCGGTGCGTGCCGGCTTTAAGCCGGTACGATCAGACAGTAGTGGGAATGCTCCATGCATGTCTTCCTTATTGTTGTTCAGCAGCGTTGGCGGCCACCCACCACGGAGCCCAACGAGGGGACGCTACAAGGTTACAAATGATGAAACCTGCAGACGCCAGCCGTACAACGCCACTATAACCCAATGCGCCTAGACCAAGGTAGGCTATTTGCACAGGGTTAACCCTAGCCGCCAGGAAGTTTGGAAGTAAACGGAAGAGAGTAGAAGACAGGACAGATAAATAGTAAGAGATAAAGACGAAGATGTAGGGAGAGAGAGATAGGAAAAGGCGACTGCCGATTCCCCTGGGTGGGTCAGCTCAGGGGTGCCGTCTACGTGAAGCCGGGGCCAAAGGGGTGTGTTGCCTCTGCCGGGGGGCCTTAACGGTCCAATCACCCAGCGTCGGCTCAACCCCCAGGATCCCCTTTTCCTGGGACACGGCAAAGCCACGCACGGCTAGGCGTGGGAGGGAGTCGAAACTCCCCCGTTAGCTCGGGTTCGTGGTGTCGCTACACACCAAGTTAAAGATGTATTTGCAAAATTCACTGAAGAAGAGTTCTGGCAATGTTATCGCCTGTCCGAACTAACAGTGCGTAGCTTGTGTGACGAACTTGTCCCTATCATCAAATGCCACTGAGCCAGTGACCTCTACACAGAGAGGAAAGTGTTTTGTGCGCTGCAAATTTTCGCCACCTGTTGCTCCTGGATGAGCGTTTGTCGCGAAGAGCCCATCGGCAAGTCTCAGCTGGCCGTGAGCAACACTATCCACGAGGTGACGCAGGCTATCATCACCGTGGCTGCTTGGAAAAAGCTGGCAGACTTCCCACTAACAACAGCTGCTAAGGTTGAGGCAAAGGCGGAGTTAGTGCTACGCGGTTGCATCCCAGGTGTGCTTGCGTGTGTCGATGGCACGTTGGTCACCATTCGCAAACCAGAGGGATTCAGACTGGCCCACACAGCGAGCTTCATGTCCAGAAAGGGCTAATATGCTCTGAACGTCATGATCCTAAATACCATTAGGATCTTTTCTTACTCGCCCGTCGGAGATATTGTTCAGTTCTGACGCCCAAGCTGGAAAAAGTAATAATCCAACGAATAAAACAGCCTGCGGGGAATCGGGTGCGAGCTAGTTGGTGGCTCGTAAGGCCTCGGTAATCATAAGTAACAAGTGTTTTGTGCGTGAGCCATTTGCCTTTTTTTTACTGGCGTGCATGCGCAATTGAGTTGTGCATTTTGGAGATAATCAGTAATATAGGCCGCAGACGTAGCAGAAATATATACACGACAGGGAAGTTTTTCAAACACAAAAGTGCTTCAATCACAATTGCATGAGCTGGCTTTGGCATTTACGAGTGTTCTTTCCCAAGAGCAAGGCGTAGGTTTTCACTTATCAATCATTCAGTAGAAGTCGTAGCCATGTGTGCAGCAGAGGAGGGGTCATTGGCTCCCCTCTCCCATCCTCAGTTGCTACACCCTCTGTTTCCTTCTAAGTGAAGCTTCCTGTACCAATTACTGTACTAGTACGCACTGTTTCCTGCATATGCGTAGAAAAAAATGGATTTATTTGGAGTATAAATGCAGTCCCATTTTATATCGCTCCTGATCGCAGGTGTGCAACGCGTGGCTGCACATCCTTGTCATGAAGCCATGATTCCCAGGTTCGCGCCACGACTCCTGGGTGTGGGAACACAACCCACTGCGTGCACACCTAGCTGCACATCTGCAGCCTGGCGAATATCTGCTTGGTAACTATTAATGTGTACTAACTGGGGCAGAGCACTCAGCTTTTATGTTTCTATTGCAGGATACGCCGGGTATCTTCTCGAGCCATGGCTCCTAATTCCATTACCTTGCACTCAACCACGCAACACCTCCTAAAGGCCGATACATTAAGGAGCACGCATCCATGCTCAATGTTGTGGAAAGATGTATCGGAGTGTTGAAGAGCAAGGTGCGCTGCTTGCAGCACTTTCAAACGATGCTCTACTATCCCGATCGTGTAGCGCAAATCATCAATGCTTGCGTTGCTCTCCACAATATTGCGTTGCATGCGGGCGACTGGACCTTGGACAAGTATGTTATGGACATGTCGTCAGCTGAGAATGAATAGCCAGAGGAGAACCATATGCTCACACCGTGCAACGTGCTGCTCAGAAGACAGCAGCAGCGCAGCGCTGTCGTGGGCCTTTTTTTGAAGTACACAGAAACGGTGAGTTTTCATGTTTTCATATCACACACATTATTTATACTGATTCCAGTGCATCTTGGCATGACAGGGCTGTGTTTGCCACATTTGAATACACAAAGTACTTACTCTTGCTTCAATATGAAGCAAGGTGGTAATGTGAAAATGGTGCATTTTCTTTAAATGTCACATGAAATGTGTCACGGGGTCGTGACGTGGCCGAAGACAGGAGACTTCGTCTTGGGATTCAACTGTTTATGTGGGTGAACCCGTGCCCGGTAAACGGAAAGTACAATTACAGCAGCAGTCTCGCACAGACATCAGTCTCGGACTGATAGCGGCGAACGGAGCGTCGGCCTTCGATCAACAACTGACAAGCGGCGAAGCGCGTCGGCATTTATACTCTTGCCGTCGAATGTTCTAGCGTTATCGCTGGCGGTGGTGTAGGTTCCAGAACAATCTGTAACGTTCGCACAGTGGGCGTGATCTTATCGAAATGATCTACTACAGTCCGGAACCTTCTCGAAAACTGCAGGCGTGGTTTGCGCTGAGAATCGTGTGGTGTTTTGGGACGATAACAAAAACTTGGGAAATGGAACGTGGCATTTCCCCCTCTGAAAAAAGGCATTGTCCCGATACTTTAACTAAAGATGAAGGTACAATATTAATGCAAGAAAGTACAATGAATAAATTACGATACAACAATAATACAAAAAACACTGTTTCAGTTTCTTAACGCGCATGAAACTGCTTGAGGCGCGCGACATGGACGACTTCAGGTCGTGATCGGCGTCGTTGAGAGTTCGTGATGCCGTCGGGGACAACCTCGTAATCAAGTGGGCCGAGAGGTCGAACCACCTTGTACGGTCCGAAGTACCGTCGCAGAAGCTTTTCACTTAGTCCACGTCGGCGTATCGGCGTCCACACCCAAACACGTTCACCGGGCTGGTATTCCACGAAGCGTCGTCGAAGGTTGTAACGGTGGCTGTCGGTCGTCTGTTGATTCTTGATACGGAGGCGCGCAAGTTGTCGGGCTTCTTCGGCGCGTTGAAGGTACTCGCTCACATCGAGGTTTTCTTCGTCGGTGACGTTGGGTAACATGGCATCGAGCGTCGTTGCCGGGTTCCTTCCGTAGAACAATTTGTATGGAGATATCTGCGTCGTCTCCTGCACCGCCATGTTGTATGCGAAGGTCACATACGGAAGAATGGCGTCCCACGTCTTGTGTTCGACATCGATGTACATTGACAGCATGTCGGCGATCGTCTTGTTAAGCCGCTCGGTGAGGCCGTTGGTATGTGGGTGGTACGCTGTCGTCCGGCGGTGGTTTGCTTGGCTGTATGCCAAGATCGCTTGAGTTAAGTCGGCAGTGAATGCCGTTCCTCTGTCGGTGATAAGGACCTCCGGGGCGCCGTGACGTAGGACGATATTTTCGTCGAAGAACTTAGCTACCTCGGATACACTGCCTCTTGGCAGGGCTTTTGTCTCGGCGTAGCGGGTGAGGTAGTCGGTAGCTACCACGATCCACTTGTTTTCGAAAGCCGACGTCGGGAACGGCCCCAGTAGGTCCATACCAATCTGCTGTAAACGTCGGCAAGGTGGATCAATTGGCTGCAGAAGTCCCGCTGACCTTGTCGTCGGTGTCTTGCGTCGCTGACAGTCCCGGCATGTCCTCACATAACAAGTGACGTTGGTGGTAAGACGTGGCCAGTAGTACCTTTCTTGTATCCTCGCGAGCGTGCGAGAAACACCGAGGTGCCCTGCCGTCGGATCGTCGTGCAGGGCCTGCAGGAGTTCTGGTCGCAGAGCTGAGGGCACCACAAGGAGGTACTTAGCTCGAAGCAGTGAAAAGTTTTCTTTGACCGTTTGTAGAAACGGTCAAAGAAAAGGTTTGTAGAAAAGGTTTGTAGAAAAGACCGTTTTGTAGAAAGAACGACGCAAGTGCGCGCTTGAATACCTTCGAGACTTCGGCGGTACTGCCTTCTAGGTATTCTATTAGGGCCTTAAGTT
Organism: Rhipicephalus annulatus; assembly: GCA_013436015.1. Classification (NCBI taxonomy): domain Eukaryota; kingdom Metazoa; phylum Arthropoda; class Arachnida; order Ixodida; family Ixodidae; genus Rhipicephalus; species Rhipicephalus annulatus. The sequence continues at coordinate 37,856 of WOVY01002777.1, read as the reverse complement.
CCGGGTCGGCCCGCTGTCGTTCAACGAAGTCGTCGGTAGTTATCGTTCCCAAGAAGTAGTCGTCATCCGGGTCGTCGGGTAGCGGTTGGTCGACAGGCGCACGAGAGAGACAATCAGCGTCAGAGTGTTTTTATGCCGGACTTGTAAATGACAAAAATGTCATATTCTTGAAGTCTCAGGCTCCATCTTGCGAGGCGATCTGAAGGGTCCTTCAAGGTGGCTAGCCAACACAAGGCGTGGTGGTCGCTCACAACTTTGAAGGGCGTGCCGTAGAGGTAGGGGCGAAATTTCGACGTAGCCCAGATGATGGCGAGGTACTCCTTTTCTGTTGTGGAATAATTTGCTTCTGTTTTGGATAGCGATCGGCTGGCGTAACTAATAACCCTTTCAAGTCCGTCAGCCCTCTGCACAAGAACGGTGCCAAGAACTACGCTGCTTGCGTCAGTATGTATTTCTGTCTCGGCGAATTCGTCGAAATGGGCAAGTAACTGGAGGCGATGTTTGGAGGCGATGTTTAAGCTCCTGGAAAGCGTGTTCCTGTGGCGTTTCCCACTTGAACTCCACGTCGGCCTTGGTAAGGTTAGTGAGAGGATCGGCGATGCGGGGGAAGTTTTTCACGAACCGCCTATAATAGGCGCATAGGCCCAGAAATCGGTGCACGGCTTTCTTGTCAGTGGGCGGCGCGAAGTCGGTGATGGCGGCTGTTTTCCGTGGATCGGGACGAACTCCAGACTTGCTGATAACGTGCCCCAGAAACAAAAGCTCCTCATACGCAAATCTGCACTTTTCTGGCTTCAGTGTGAGTCCGGACGTCTTGATGGCTTGAAGTGCAGCTTCAAGGCGCCGAAGATGCTCGTCGAAACTCGAGGAAAACACGACGACGTCGTCCAAGTACACAAGGCAAGTCTGCCACTTCAATCCTGCCAGTACTGTATCCATAACGCGTTGAAAAGTTGCAGGCGCTGAGCAAAGGCCGAAGGGCATCACCTTAAACTCGAAGAGGCCGTCCGGTGTTATAAACGCCGTCTTCTCTTGGTCTCTTTCGTCGACTTTGATTTGCCAATAGCCAGTCTTGAAGTTCATTCACGAAAAGTACTTGACGTTATGGAGCCGATCAAGTGCGTCGTCTATTCGTGAGAAAGGATACACGTCCTTTCTTGTGATTTTGTTCAGGCGGCGATAATCGACTCAGAAACGTAGGGTCTCATCCTTTTTCTTCACTAACCCCACGGGGGATGCCCATGGACTCTTGGACGGCTGGATAATGTCATCCCGCAGCATTTCATCAACTTGTCTCTTCATGGCCTGACGTTCTCGCGTCGAAACCCTGTACGGACTCTGACGGAGTGGTCTGGCATTTTCTTCGGTTATGATGCGATGTTTTGTGATTGGGGTCTGCCGAATTTTCGATGACGACGAAAAGCAATCTTCGTATTGCAAGAGCAGGGCCTTGAGCTGTTCTTGCTTATCGTTCGGAAGTCTGGGATTGACGTCGAAAGCTATGGGCAGGGCTTGGTTCCTCTGAGCAGGTTCCGCAGAATCGGTGAGGGCGAAAGCACTGGTGGCTTCGACAATTTCTTCGATGTATGCGACCATTGTTCCTTTGTTCACATGTTTGTACTCATTGCTTAAATTCATGAGCATAACCGTTGCTTTGCCTCCCCGCAGCTCTGCGATTCCTCTTGTGACGCAAATATTTCGGGTGACCAACAGATGCTGACAGCCTTCAACGACGCCTTCCAAGTCAGGTGATTTAGGAGCGCCGACTAAAATAATGACGCCTGAGCGGGGCGGAATGGTGACTTGTCCTTCCAGCACATTCAAGGCATGGTGTCCTGACGGCGTGCGCGGCGGCAGTGCTTCTTCTGTGGATAACGTTATCGACTTTGTTTTTTAGGTTGACGACAGCACCATGGAGGCATAAGAAGTCCATGCCAAGGATGACATCTCTCGAGCAACGCTGTAGGACTACGTAGTCTGTAGGATAAATACAGCCGTTAATGGTGGTTGTGCAGATTCCTGCAGGCGTTACGAGATGGCCTCCGGCTGTGCGAATTTCAGGGCCTTTCCAAGTTGTCCTAACTTTCCTTAACTTCGCGGCGAACGACCCACTGATGACAGAATAGTCGGCTCCAGTATCGACGAGAGCGGTCACACTGTGGCCGTCGATATGAACGTCGAGGTCGCTAGTTCACCGTCTCGCATTACAGTTAGGGCGTGGCGTCGGGTCACGGCTGCGTGGGCTTGTTCCGCTGCTTCCATGTTGCGTCGTCAGGCCACCTTCGGTAAGTGAGCTTTCGCCGTCAGGGCTTTGCCTGGTTGGCGTTGTGTTCGGAAAGCTCCGTCGCGTCGTCGTCGGAGGATCTTCGGTAGTTCGTCGCACAGCAACCGCACCTCCACTGGTTGCTGCCCTTAGTTTCCCGGATACAGGCTAGGAGACCGGCCCCGCGTTGGGCCAGAGTACTGCCGGTGGTGCGGTGACGTGCGCCGGCTGGGCGATGGCGAACGCGAAGGGCTTCGTGGTGCCCACCAAGTTCCTGTCAGGTAGTCGGCGATGTCACGTGGTCGTTCTCCTGGCTGTGGACGCGGTGCATTGATGGCGAAGCCACGCAGTCCCATCTGTCGGTACTGACAACGGCGGTATGTGTGTCCGGCCTCGCCGCAGTGATAGCAGAGAGGGCGATGGTCAGGGGTGCGCCAGACGTCAGTCTTTCTCGGTGCACTGCGCTGGGCCGCTGGCGAACGGTATGACGTCGGTGGGGGTGGTGGCGGCGGTGGCGTCTGTCGACGGAAGTGCGATGGGGCGGCGTTTTGGCGTGGACGGGGAGGAGCGTTGTGGCGCAGTGCAGCGGCGTAGCTCATAGCTTCCGGCTCGGGCAGCGGTGCGTGGGGAATTTGAAGCGATTGCCGAACTTCTTCTCGCTCAATGTCGGCGATTGAATCCACTTGAGGCTGCGCCGAAGGCAACAGCTTGCGCAGCTCTTCCCGTACGATCGCTCGGATCGTTTCACGCAGGTCTCCGGAGTTACTGGCTTGAGCAGCAGCGCAGTCTGCAGTCAGGCGACGATTATACTGTTTGGTGCGCATGTCCCGGGTCTTTTCGATAGTGGTCGCTTCGGCTACAAATTCTTGGACGGTTTTCGGTGGGTTTCTCATCAGTCCCTCGAAGAGCTCCTGTTTGACCCCTCGCATGAGGAAACGAACTTTTTTCTCCTCAGGCATGTCTGGGTCAGCGTGACGGAATAGTCGGGTCATTTCTTCTGTGAAAATGGCGACATTTTCATTTGGTAGCTGAAGCCGGGTCTCTAATAAAGCAGTGGCCCTCTCTTTGCGAGCGACGCTCGCGAACGTCTGCAGGAATGCGCCGCAGAAAACATCCCACGTTCGGATAGTGGACTCCCGATTTTCGAGCCAGGTCCTTGCGGTGTCTTCTAAATAGAACACACGACGCAGCTTTTCGTCATGGTCCCAGTGGTTGAGGGCGGCCACACGGTCGTATGTTTCTAGCCAGGACTCCGGGTCTTCGAACGATGACCCATGGAAAATTGGTGGTTCCCTGGGTTGATGCATGACCATCGTGGGCTGGGACGCTACGGTTGTCATTGTCACTGCAGTCGCGGTCATGGCCTTGGTCTTCCGCGCCTTGTCTTGTAGAAGCCCGTACTCCGGTGGTAGCCCTTGCTGTCGGCGGCTTGTTCGCTGCGCCTGGTTGGCGTCGGTGTCTTCTCCGCGACGTGGGCTTGGCTCACGGCTTGACGGGGGCGTCCGGTACATGAACGAAGCAGCACCTCCACCAGATGTCACGGGGTCGTGACGTGGCCGAAGACAGGAGACTTCGTGTTGGGATTTAACTGTTTATTTGGGCGAACCTGTGCCCGGTAAATGGAAAGTCCAATTACAGCAGCAGTCTCGCACAGATAGCAGTCTCGGACTGATAGCGGCGAACGGAGCGTGGGCCTTCGATCAACAACTGACAAGCGGCGAAGCGCGTCGGCATTCATACTCTTGCCGTCGAATTTTCTAGCGTTATCGCTGCGGTGGCGTGGGTTCCAGAACAATCTGTACCGTTCGCACAGTTGACGTGATCTTATCGAAATGATCTACTACCGTCGGGAACCTTCTCGAAAACTGCAGGTGCGGTTTGCGCTGAATATCGTGTGGTGTTTTGGGACGATAACAAAAACTTGGGAAATGAAACGTGGCAATATGCTCACACCGTGCAACGTGCTTCTCAGAGGACAGCAGCAGCGCAGCGCTACGGTGAGTTTTCATGTTTTCATATCACACACATAATTTATTTATACTGATTCCAGTGCATCTTGGCATGACAGGGCTGTGCTTCCCACATTTGAATACACAAAGTACTTACTCTTGCTTCAATATGAAGCAAGGTGGTAATGTGAAACTGGTACATTTTCTTTAAATGTCACATGAAATATCGAGCAGAAACACCCCTTTTCATTCAGTGATCACAGTCACAACAGACTAGATTGGAGGAAGCATTAATGAGTGGCAGTCTGTGCCGAATGTTGCCATAAAAAATTGTGCGAATAATGCAGCAACGTCACACAATTTCTTTCACCAGAACGCGTAAAATTGCAATTTCATTAGTAACATGTTGCATGAACACATGATATAAATCCGTCTCTTCTCATAGTCACTGACTACAAGCATTCAATTGTGCATGCCAGGCTTGACGAAAAATTGTGCTCGTCAAGTTGTGCGGGTTTTTTGTTCATTTTCCTAAACATCGTATAAATTTTGAAATATCATTTGATTTGAATTCTCGACTGCAGTCATGTTGCAATGATAAAAAATACGTAAATCAAGACAGCAAACAACAGGTGAGTTGTTTTGATAATATACAGCATAAATAATTGGCCGATATTGCGGCTCCCAAACCATACCACGTTCCAAATTCATTCCCGCAACGAGTCGTGTACAATGAAAACTAGATGAAATCAATCGCTGGCATGTTGCTGTGATGGTGACCATTTTCATTTGTGTAACTGTGTGACATGATCACTTACTAGCTTAGTGCTCTCAAAAAAGACTGAGAATGTATTGGTTGTACCCTAGCCTCATTGTGCTGAAATGAAAATATCACAGTGAACTGCAAAACATTGTGAGGCAAAAATATATCACATTGCTACACCATGTGGTAAAGCTGCATAAAAAGCGCAGTGAGCAAGAAAACATGATGGGGCAATACAAATATCACAGTGCCAGAGACATTTACAGAAAATGTCAACTATACGCTCATGGTCTCCGTGTGAATGACCAGACACCTTTGAAATGTGGGGAAAAAACTGCCAGTAAAGCAGCTCGAACATAAATTGAGAAACGCATATATCAAACATAAAAAATGCTGTACTTTTTGTACGATGTAAATGCTAACTTAAATCAAGTAATATGCACTGCATGCAAACAAAGAACGCATAAAATAGAACGTGAACAGCAAAACGTAAACATATCAAAACCACTAAACCAATAATGAATGATAAAAAGTTAAAAATTGAAAACATGGCGAAAAATAAACAAAACTATCTATATCTCTCCCGAAGAATATAAAATTGAATATGAACAACAACACCTAAACGTATTAATGAATGATGACAAGTAAAAACATTAAACACATGACGAAAAATGAAACTAAACTATGTATCCCTTTCTCGCAGAGAATGCCCTCAGCCATGGCCCGTGCCAAGGAGTGAACCACCTGCAGGACGCCCTCCTGCGCCGCAGCCGCCTTCTCCTGTGCTGTTGCCATACGCCGTGCTGCAGAAGAGATGCGGGTGGTTGATGTTTTCATCCCCCAAAGCATCTGCGATGAATAATTATGGTTAAATTGTTTAAGTGAGCTGCCGGTAAACCCTTAATCATATCGTGGCGGGAAGCTGCTGCTGTCAAGAATTGCAACGGGCACAACGATTTCCCCTCAGTTGGAGATCCGCTGGCCAGGATGGCATTCTTTGAAAGTGTGAAGCTTCGTGGAAAAGCTATTCCATCTTCTAGCACACCAACAAACATTTCATGGAACTACTCTTCATTCATCTCCTCAAATGCATCTCTCACCATAAACAGCCCTTTTCAGGGCTAACCAACCTTTTGCCCGGCAGTTTATCATTGCAGATATCCGATACCGTGCCCTCCATACAATGCATGGTTCCTATTTATAGCCCAAGTTGGTTTCAGTCATCGTAATAGAGCATGGAGAATGTTTACGCCCCTTATGTAAAATGTAAACAAAGGGTCTACTCACCTCGAGCACCTTGTCGCCCTGCTCAAGGCTCCGGTCCTACACTCAATAAAGCACTAAGTTCTCAGATGTTTGCGTGTTACTGTGTCACTGCCATCTGCAGCCGCTTCAGTGGCCTCCACCTCCATTTCCACCACAGCAGTGGGAACATCCGCCTGCTGGAAAGTGTCGTAAGCATGATCCTTTAGAAAGTGGGTATTCGTTACTCTGGCTATTTTACAAACTTACGTACTAAACATCTGCGGAAATGTTCTGCAGCTATTCAGTGGTCAATGATACCATGTATTACCATTTTAGTGCATGAACCTGCCGGCGGTAATTGCGTGTCTGTTATGATAAAGAAATACCCCTTGTACTGCGAGGGCTGCAAACAGATTTTTTTTATAAACGCACCTGCTTTTGGATTTTTTTCTCCTGAGCGAAACAAGGTTTTGCGGAGGAGATGAGGAGGCGGAAGGTTTCCCCTTTTCCTGCGGAACAAGGTTCCACTAAAGGCTCCCCTTCAGATATCAAACTCTGTCATGGCACCGCTCAGGAACCCGTGATACTGCGGCGGCAGAGTGCTTACCTGTTGATAGGCGAGGCCAGAGACGCCACTGAAGCATGTCATCCCGGTGAACTGTAGAACCCAGGCGCGGAAGCCAGGCAGCCAACCCCTTTCAGTGCCCTGAAAATATACACCAATGTCAAAGAACAAATTCCCTGCGCCATTTGACGGTCACTCACGTTTGTGCCTCTCTGATATGGCGGCGGCGTCACGGCGCGCCTGGTGCACCTGCCTGTGCCACCAGGCCTGCCACTCCTTCGCAAGCCCTTCATGGTTCAGCGCATCCCGAAGCTCCGGCCACAGCCGCCGCCGGTCGACCACGGTGACGCCGCGCCGCAGCTCGATGGCTTTCGCCGCGAGCTGAGGATGTTCGTCCATAAAGGCGAGCACAAGCGAGCGCTGAGCCTCGGGAACGCGGCTACTGGTGCCGTTTACTCCACCATGATTGCGCTCGACTGAGACAACGAATTCAAAAGTTACGCCGTTGAGTTTTTAATAGTGGCGGAGATATTGGAACAGTAACTGCTTGAAACGGGGCTGTACCTAGCGCCACTACTTACCGTCCGGCTAAATTTAGCGTCACTTCAAAACAGTCACGGAAAAAATACGTTTGGATTGTGTCGTATTCTTATTCAACGTATGAAAACTTGTTCCAACACGTTTTGATAATGAGCAATAATAATTAAACATTTTTCAACATTTTACAAACACTTTTCACTTTGCTATATGGTATCCAAGCCGACGTCAAAATGATGACGCAGGCCTCCATTTAGCTCATTGGCTGTTTGCTTCCCCTCGTTCTTGCGACCGCTGTGGACCGCCCACTTTTTGACATCACCGACGAAACGCCTCCATCCGGATTTGGAATTTGTACATAATTGCACCACTGAAGGGACTCTCAAATCCGCTCGGTACGTTAGGGAGAAGTGGGGCACAATAAGACGTGAGGAAAATCCTCAGACCTTCGTCTCAGCAGTCAAGCACCATAACCACTATAGACAACCGCTAGGTGTGAGACAAACGTCTGTACTCCGAAATTCTCTCTATCTTTTGCTTCGCACTCAAACTCCGTTAAGCACCACCACGACACATATAACGTTTGTGCAATCACCTTAAGTGCCAAGCAATTCTTAGAGAACCATCGAAATTATTTAGCGATGAAAACCGGAGTGACACGTTTCACCTTCTCATGTTAGCCATCTGTGCAGAACGTTTTGGTTTGCATGAGCGCGTGCTGGTTCCCGATGGCAATTTTCTATACGACACACCGTAAACCAGCACCTTAAGCGCTCTGCTCTACAATAACTAATATGGCGGCACCAGAACATCATGTGCCCTCTCCCCAAAAACGGCAGTCAGTCTCGGCTCCAATGTCATTTCTCTCCGCATTTAGGTAGTTCCATTTGTGGACGCGGTAAAGGAACCCACCCTTAGTGGACGCATTAATACATTATATTTGCTGTTGAAAGGCCGAAACCTATTTCAAATAAAATAGTCTAGTAAAAAAACAAAAATGTTAATTGGCCATTGTAGTATCCTGGCGTCAATATCGCGCGTATCGCGCCCCAGCGTTCGAATATCAAGGCAGAATCATATGACTCTCCTCGCCACACTTGACGTGACTTTGTTGAATCCCTGCTGATGTGCCCTTCCGGTCGCAGTTGACATGTGGAGCTCGATGTGCAATGCTGTTCACGGATCTGCCCCATGTGAAATACTTGATGCTGCCATAGATGTAAGGGAACTTTAGGGAACTTGCCATATCTAGGATAGCCTTACAGCAGCGGTCCACTCCAGTAGCAATGCCGCCGTCTCTCCGACCGTATTCCAGGGCGCCACAACCTGTGCATGAATCCATTCGGTATGGTAGGGTACAGTGGGGAAAAGCGAGTCATGCGGAAATCCCGAGACTTTCAGAGCAAATCCTGAGACCTTCGGGTTCTTTAGGCGCATATAATGTCGTAGACACATTAGAATAAAAATACCGGATAATTAGTCCTTTTTCTAAAGCGATCCTTTTTTTTCTTCACAAGAACAGGTGCGACCGGCTTTCTTGGAGCTTCCTTTTTACATAATAATCACTGCGATGATTCAGAATAGGCAGAATTCTCACAGTTTTGTTGTAAACACTATGTTATTAAGCATGGCACATTTTTTCAATATAACAATCAAAGATATAATAATAAATATGGGTCCCACTAAAGCCGGGGCGGTCGCCAAAAGGTCTCCAGAAATTTCCTCCCACAGTAGCTTCTGTACCTGGCTGCACGGTTAAACATACGGACCTGGTAGCGGTGGCCACATGTACGCCAGTCAGGTCATCCCTTGCCAGGGCCGTGCGCTGCTGGCGTATTATCTGACACTTTCGTTATCACCCTGGTCATGCGTCCAACAGGGACAGTCGTAAATGAGAGCCTGGAAGCGGCAGCCATCATCGCGTCACTCCTGCGGAACTCCATGCCAGCGACCGCTGTGATGGAAGCGTCGCAAACGTCCTTGACCTTGTTCCAGCTTTAGCCCTTTTCGGGGTACCACTCAGAGGCGGCCGCCGAGCGCAACTCACTTCCGGGACCGGACCTCTAAGTGGTGGCTTGTTAGACGACCGCTGCCGTGGTTTGGCCGCCTGGCCGTACTCCTTTTCGCCGCTGTCGGGCAGGTACTCTCCGCTCTTTTCGACGAAGCAGTACCTGTACGCTTTCTTCAGTGCTTTGTCCATTTTGACCGGAATAAACGGCTTGCTACTCTTGTACGGGCTCAACGCCGAGTTTTCTAAAAGCTCACCGGGCGGAGGTTATCGCTGTTGGCGGAACTGTAGTAAACTGCAAAACAGCTGTCGCAGGAGGCCATCGATTGCAGACGTCGGATTTTGATGGTACCAGCAGCGGACCTGTGCGTTATCATTAATGACGAGTCGCATCTGTCTGACAAGGCGTTTCCAATGCAGTCCTTGCGTACATGAAGTGGTTCTTGGTGGCCATCGAACTACGGAAGTCTTCACCGGCTATGCTAGTTTGTTTGTTTGTTTGTTTCCCTGGACTGATGACTGATACCCACTCATGGGGATTGGCCAAGAAGCGTAGTGCAGTTTTCCTGTGATCATTTTAACTATATATATATGTGTGTAATGAATTTGTATTGTAGTATGACTAATGTAAGGAAAACCTCATAAAAACAGAGCAAACGAGAAAAAATAGAAAAGTCAAGTTGATAAATTTTGAGATTTCAGGTATTGTGATTACCACTCAGCTGCATTTACTTCACTTTGCCATTTAGAATTTTTGGGGAGGAGTAATAAATAATAATTATTTGATTGAAGATCAGAAAGGTATCCGCTTGGTTGCCTGAATATAATCGCAAACGGTATTGAAATCATCCCTGTGGCAATGTCACAAAACTGAGGTACCAAAGCTTAGTGCACTTTCCGCCATCAATCTAACGCCTATTTTCAGAAATTGAATAACAAGTAACTTTTTTTGGAAGTAATGGGTATCGGCGACAATACAAAAAATAATGTTCTAGTGACTCCATTTATCTGCAGAATGCGCAGAGGGGTGATGTTGTCTGACCATCTCTGTGTAGATACAGGTTCAGGGGGGGGGGACACGACATCAAAATTTAGTAATTAAAACTTCGAGCTTTCTGGAATGGCTTCAGTGGGGTCGCCATGGAAAATTGAGGTGGTTATATTCTGTCCATGAAGTTACTTTTTCTATCGTATCAGCGGAGACTGCTGATTTTTGATATCATATTGCTGTAATATATTCAACATCCCGGCAGTATGAATAAAACTGGGCCATCAAGTGCGGCTCGTGCTAAGGAATCGGCCAATTCATTTAATTTTAATCCACAGTGTCCCGAAACCCATAGTAACCTCAGGAGTCTTAACTGCGGGGGTACTAATGGTCTGAATGTACTCAGAATTCGAGAGTTCTCTGAAGCTGTCAGAGCTGTACAAACTGAAAGAGAATCCGTCATTATGACTGCGTTGTTTGGATTTGACGGAAGTTTTTGAAGAGCTAAAATAATCGCCATGAGCTCCGCTTCAAAACTGGAGTAAAATCCGGCAGTCTCACTGAAAAGGACCAGTCTGTCATTATAAATGATTCCCAAATATTTTGTAGAGTCTACTTGCTGGGTGGGTTCCTGTTTATATAGAATTGAAATTGAAATTGTGTCTGCAAGCGGGAACACCAAGAGCGCACTTTTGTTGACATGTAACGATGAAGAAATCGACTGCAACCAAATTTCCAACATGTTAATATATCTTTGTAATTCAAATTGTAGTGAGTAAATATCACAGTCAGCAGCAAAGATTGTGATGTCATTAGCATAAATGTAGACAGTAACTTCTTGATCTGTTTGGATTGTGCTCACTAAAGCAATAATTAACACTGGAGATAAGACTGCTTCTTGGGGAACTCCGCGCGTTTGTTTAAGTCTAGATCAGGAACATCCATCCTTGACGCAGTAAAATTCTCTTGATTTTAAAAACTCTGCCATCCACTGAATAAAATATTGTGAGAAATTCTACCTATTTAGCGTATTTAACAATATAAAGTGCTCCAAACTGTCATACGCCTTGGCTACGTCAAGCGTTACTAAAGCAGCGTATTGCCTTCTTTTTCGCGCGAGCTGTATTCGGCTCCTAAATCAGCGTGGGTACATCAAATAGAGAAATCACTATGAAAGCCGATTTGGTTCGGTTTTGTTACTAAATTTTCTGGATTACTCGGCTATGTAGGTCCCTCTCTACTAGTTTGACCATGTTAGATGTTAGAGAAATTGGTCTGATATTATCGATGGTTAATCGTACACCCGGATTTGTAGTATAGAAATGACCTTTGCTATCCTCCAATCCTGCGGCACCTATGAGTTTTTTAAGGAGTAGTTAATAACATTGGTTACGTCACTAGCCGATAAATTGGACATAATAATCATGGCTACTGTGATTTCATCTGGGCCAGGAAACGCACAGGGTAAATGTTTAATCACGTTGGATACTTCAGTCTGTGTCACTTCGTCAAAGTCAGACTTTGTCGTACACTTGTGCCAGTTCTTTGGCACTACTGAAGTAAATCTGCTTTCCAGACATTTACCGATTGCCTCTGTTACGACCAGCCCTAGAGAACCAAGCAAGAAAAGTGGCGGGGGAACCGGTTCTTCACCGACTGTGCCGTCGACCCCCACCTCCCCATTCAGGCTCCTCCCTCTCGCCGGGGGAATTCCGGAATCTGCTGTGCGTTCGTGACCATGTTTGGGCATATTTTAGGGCGCCGTGACCATATATGGACATCGTGTTAGGTTGTGCCACTCCATGTGTTGTGAGGTGTGTTTCCCCCTCTCTCGTGGCCGAGGTGCCGGAGCCACCGTATTGGCTGACGATGCGGACAGTGCGCCCAGTGTCGGCAACGCGGCGCTATAAAATGCCGAAGACGTTTTGTATCTCTCTCTATTTTCTCTTTGGATCAGTTGATCACTTCTCCACATGTAAATAAATCTCTGTCGTTCGATCCGGCGCTTCTTCTCGCTGAATTGTCGGACGATGGATCCTGCTACGCGGCCAGCTACCGAAAACGAGACCGGCAGGACCCGGAGTTCCAACAACTGGATGGCAGCGGCTGGATGCCGATAACCCCGAAAGCGACCGCTGTACGGAGTGAGCCCGAAGTTCAACAACGGGACGACAGGAGAAGGATGACACGAGCTCATCGACTTCCAAAGGAAATCGAACGGCACTTCTGAGAGGCACGACGCCGGAGACATGACTGCGAACTGGGTGAGTGCCGGCTTTCTCTGTTAAATTTTACCAGGCATTTACTCTATGTGTTAAGTAAAAGCTGGTAAAGAGGGGCTGTCTTGGTCATTGGGTTAACAGGTAACTTGCGTCAGGCAGAAATTGTGTGATAGCTTGGTTAAGCTCCTTTTGTCAGTGGCGTCAAGGTTAACAGTGGCAGGGCAGGATTCCGTATAAGAGCTTTTTGAAGCTTTATTTGTAAACTAAGTTAACGAAAAACTTGAGGCAAGGCAGGAACCTAGAGCTGTCGTTGCCATCAAGGTTAATTAGTTGCAGGACAGGAATCTTTGTGGAACAGAGACAGCGGTACTGGAGGCAGCCATGAATCTGAAATCCCTGCGAAAGTCCATGTTGTTGCTACTTGCAAGGGAGTTGAATCTGGAGGTGTCAGACTCTCAAAGAAAGCCAGAGCTGATAGAGGCGATTCTCGCATTGGGGGCGGAGGATGACGAGCTGTCAGAATGTGTCGAAGAGATTCAGGAGAGGCAAGCGGCAGAGGCCGAAAGAAAGGCGGCCGAGGCCGAAGGAAAGGCAGCGGAGGCCAAAAGGAAAGCGGCAGAAGCCGAGGCAGATAAGATGCGAAAGTACGAGCTTTAAATGAAGCGCCTCGAGCTAGAGATTAGCCATAATAGTAGAGCAGGAGGCAGCGAGGCATCCGGTACCGCAGAGCGGGTCAGGTTCAAAATGACGGACCTAATGAGATCATACAAGCTAGGGGAGGACATTGGGCTGTTCCTCGTCAACTTTGAGAGAACTTGTGAAAGGCAAGGTTTCAGCCAGGATACATGGCCTCAACGCTTGTTGTCCCTACTTCCGGGGGAGGCCTCAGAAGTAATCGCGCGCCTCACGAAAGAGGAGGCTGACGAGTGCAGTGAGGTAAAGTCGAGCCTTCTCAAGAAATACAGGTTGTCAGCGGAAGGTTTCAGACAAAAATTTCGCAACGCCGTAAAAGAGAACAATGATTCATATCCGGAGTTTGCTTACAAGTTAATGGCCAACATGGGGGAGTGGCTCAAAGAGGCAAAGGCGTATGGGAATCATGACAAGGTGCTCGAGTGTATCGGTCTGGAACAATTCTATCAAAGGTTACCAGAAAAGGTGAGGTTCTGGGTGCAGGATAGACCGGACGTGAACACCGTAACAAAAGCCGCAGAGCTCGCTGAAGAATTCGTTACGCGCCGCGCCCTCGGGGCAAACAGCGAGCCTAAAAGGGAAAAATTCCTACTACCGAATAAGACCCCGTTTAGAAAACAACCGAGAAGTCTCGCACAAAAGGGTGAGGAAAACAATTCGTCTAACCATGGGGCGTCAGCAGAGGCAAGCAAAAGGAAATCTGAGGCAAAAAAAACCGGCTGCTTGATTCAATTGCCACGAAACAGGGCACTTCGCGAAACACTGCCCGAAAGAAAAGGTGGCCTTTTTATCTATAAATGAAGCCGACGAGAACATGAAGTTGTTAGAGCCCTATATGTACGACGTTACCGTGAACGGCAAGCAGTGTCGGGTTCTTAGAGACTCCGCAGCCACTATAGAGGTAGTTCATCCGTCGTTTGTTCAGTCCGGACAGTATTCAGGAGACTGTGCCTGGATTAGACAAGCCGTAGAAGCAAACAGTCAGTGCCTTCCCGTAGCTAAAGTTGTTCTTAAAGGCGCATTTGGTACGTTGGAAACGGAAGCCGCGGTATCTACCCCCTCAGTATCCTTACTTATTTTCAAATAAGTCAGATCAAATGCTGAAGGAGAAAGGTCTATAGCTTTAGAACCTGGCTGGACGCTGAAACGGTGACTTCGCCAACGCCTGTGTCCCGAATAAAAGCTGTGACTTCAGCACGGGCTCATCACCGCTTCTCCTTGCTCTACAGCGCCCAGTGGAATACGAGGCTTTGAGTTGTTACTTGAATTTTAATCCCATTAATGTTGATAATCATCAGGACATTGGTTCCACCAAAATGTTCTTCCTAATTTTTTTCTTTCTTTCGACCATCGGACGTTTTTGTCAACCCTCGCGATGGTCAACATAACACTCACAAAATGTGCAGTGTCATCCACACCTAAAGGGCACAAGTCATCAGTTTACATAAAAGGGAATATTACGGTAATTCGCGACACCATAAGTAGACGTACTATAACGAATACTCGACTCATTAAGTAGAATAAATGTTCTAGCTCTACCGCCTTGAATACAAACGACGTATTTGTCTGAGATGTGGTCGGCCCTGTACGGCACCTGTTTAACACCCCTCAATTCACTGTGAAAATTCGGGTGATATATTTTGGCTAGCTTAGGTGATAATAATTTCGGATTATAAATAAATTCTGTGAGACCCTGTGCTTGACCCATAGTATCGTGAGGCTGCCACTAAATGAAAATGTGATATTATGCACTGATTTCTCGAATGTATTGTAATCCTTCTCAAGCACAATTTGAAATAGCTACTGAAGTTAATTTCAGGGAATGCTTTCTCCGTAAATGTGTTCCATATTGCGCTTCACATCGCAATGCTTCGACGACCTTACGTAGTTTTATAACGTAAACTACTCACAGAGTTCCCCCCATAGCTTGTAACTTTACTCAGGAATACTCTGAATTCTCATGTTAAGTGTTTTATATACTTGCACGGCGACACACTAACTGAAACTTTAGTCCATTGCTGAATGATGTAACGGTGTTTTGAACGGAACGCATTGATGGCGTTTTCTTGGAAGGTGCATAAACTGCAATTGATCCTTTCTTGAGTGTAGATGATTGTTATTCAAGCTGGCGAGAAATCGATCAGGTCTTCTTGAGAGTCGGCAGTTAGAAGACGAAACTAGTCGTTTGTATTGATCTGCCATATGCAGCTGGCTCTGCTTTAAACACCACCGTGAATTGTGTGTTTCAATCTGTCTCCAAGTAAACAGACTGCCATTACCATGAAACGTACAGGCAAGGTCTTACTTTGTTGAGTAATCCAAGCCACCAAGTTATCTGCTCATAGAGTTTATTTATTTTAGGAGTTGACTCTAACACCTGAACGTTGCACAAATAACGGCCCCGGAACTCAAACAAACCATGTTTTAAGAATTTCAACCTCGCCCTGCCTACACTGCCGTTCAGGATGACATGACGGGCAATTATCTAACAGTTTGTGCTAAGACATTGCATGCGTTGTGATGTATTAATTCATGCAAGTATATTCTGAATGCCAAGAAATGGTAGTCTAGCATGACCTCAGTCACGTGCTGCATTTTCTAACAATGCTCAGTATGCCCTCAACTTCCAGCAATATTTACGGCGGCTGTATGCTGGCATATAGCGAATCATCGTTCTGCCGTCTTCTGCTTCTCTCCAAGTTACAATTGACCCTTGTGCGTGGCACGAGACTCGCAAGACCGCTTCTTTTCATTCATGCATTCGGTATTGGAAATCATTGTGTTATTCAGGTTGGCTTATCCCGAGTGCTGACGCGGTCATAACTTTCTTCCGGAGAGGCTATTCGACCGTCATAAGTACCCTATAAGCCGGACTGCGCGAGAAATCCTTACCATGCTGCCCAATAGTGCCACAGCCGTGAGAGAAACTCCCTGGGCACGCTGGAGCCGGTAAATAAAGCGTGAAGGTAAAGAACGCGAGCGGGACGAGCTCATCGAAACTAATGCGCGCCCTGACAGAAATCGACCGACGCGGTCCATGCGTGGCCTACACGCAGTGCGGACGTAGCAGCAGCGCACTTAAGGAGTACTCCATTGTCCGGCAAGCCACGCGCTGCATCATAGGGACCAGTGGGGGAGGCAAAATCTTCCGCGAGGGACGAGACGCTGACCATCCGTGCCTGTCCGGTCCTGTGGCAGCGGGATGACAAAGTGCCCGCTTGACCCCGGCCATTTTGGCAGGGAGAGGATCATTTACAGACGTGCCAGCCGGGGGCGACCGTGGGTCAGCGAGTGGACGTCCATCAGGCGCCAATCGGCCGGAACGTTCGGGGACGGCCGGACGGGGAGCTGACCGGCGTCTACGGCGTCCACGGAGCTCCAACTGTGTCCTCGGCGTCTTGATGCAAGTAATGGCTTTTTTGCGTGGCTTTAGTGTAGTGCCGTGATGCCGATGTCGCCCAAGACGACACCTCAAATCATTAACCGTCGCACGTAACACAGCCGTGAATGCCGAATATTCGGCAACTCACCACGGGGCTGAGTCGCGTACAAGTGTTTACGCATGTGAGGCTACTGTTCAATAAATTCCATTCTCGTGCTCTTTCTGCTGCACAAAGGTCGAAGTCCCTCTCGTTTCACCATGTATACATGCTTTCACCATGTTTAAAGAAAGAGGCAAAAAATAGTTGATAGCATAGTTCGACAACAATATGTAGCACAGTGTGTTGTAATTGTGGACTGAGATTCACAGGATGTTTTTACGCTATACAGTAATGCGTGCCACAGATTTACGCAGAAGGGACGAATGGGAAAAGATGCAGCTAGGCCAATGTTGAAGAATGAAGGATTAATAAAGTAACAGTATGGAAATAAATGCTTTAAAATATTATTTCGCCACATCGACATTGTATATAACATTTGGTGTTGTAAATACATGTTTGCGGTGGTACTCTCGTCAGGCTTTTGCTGGCAGAAAACCTATGGTGACGCGTCAGCAGCATTTTACACGTTATATATTGGCATTCACCTCATTCCTTGCATAGCAGCGGTGGAAGGGGCCCATCAGATGTGTGCACCCCTTCTTTATTGAAAATTTTCATTTAATGTTTGCTGAAATACAAAGTGAATACATACTACTACCAAACCTGAGTAAATATCTAGAGTATTTTTTGTTAATGGGCTTTAATGTAAAATTATTAGCCTGTTTCATCGCATTTATTTCGTGATAAACATACTTCAAACTTGAATATGTGTTTAAGTACTGCGTGTAGGTGAAGTTGTTTTAATATTTTTGGACTCTTGCTTGTGTCTAATTTTGTGTGCTTTTGTTCCCTTTTTACGGCGAAAGCTTTTATGAGATCCCAACTCGGGTCACGCATGGCGCCGTAGTTGATCGCCGCCACCACTGCGATGTCCCTAACCACTATCGCACGAATTCAGAAGCAAAAGAAAAAACTTAATAAGTAAAAGCACCAAAGACACGATGAGAATCGAAACCGCTTCCGCTTCGTGCCAACCCAGTGTTCTACCACTGAGCCGCACTGTTTTTTTTTTGATACATGGTATTTAATACAAATGCGGCTTGCGAATATACATAGCGTACAACATACATACGGCCAAGTCGACAAATGTACAATGGGCGTTACAAAGTAAATATTGTACAACATAATGTCTCAAGGAATATTTATAGCACACTTCATGAACTCAGCATACCAGTCCGGATTAAATTGCAGTTGGTCATAAAAGTCCCTTATCCGGACAGTCATTTGCGCAAAGTGGCATCGCGAAGACACAATTGGTTCCACATGCCTACCCAACATGCGAGTTTTCCATAAAATACGCATGTCCATTAGCAACAGCATGTCAACTGACATGTCATTGCATTTGGGTGGTATTAGATAACGGATGCTGTGAGAATTTAGATACAGTTGTTTTTTTTTTGAAGCCCTCTGCAGGACGTCCTAAAAAAAGGATGGCATCCTTACAACTAATAAAGCAATGTTCCATTGTTTCTAATACTTACAGAAATTTCACCAAATATTTGCGGTTTATATTTGAACCACGCTGGTGCTTGAGACGTGTTCGCAAACTTGCCTTAGGCAGGCTTCATGTCGGGCAAGCAGTTGCGTTTACATCAGTAATAAAGCACTTTGTAACAGCAAAGGAACAACCAGGCGTAACACAATGCGAATAGCGTAACGAGAGGGTCGTCCAATGCTCCCACCCATTACAAAGCTTGTTCTTGAACACCTATTAACTGTGGCACATACCCAGTTCGGGCCTAATTCCTCTTCATCGTCAGCCACTGCATGAACAATTGGCAGGAAATTCATTGCAAATGTTTGGCAGATACCATGCTTTTCAGAAGAATGACCAAGGATAGCGTAGCGAATGCCGGCCTACTCCCCAGAAATTATGATTAATAATGCTGCAATGGGTACCCGGCAAGTGGTCTTGCCGCAGTTACCCAATCAGTGGTTAAAAAAGGCTCTACTAGCTTTCACTGTGAGTGTGCTGCGCCTTCTGCGCAGGCCTGTAGTTTTATTTCTTTTCATTTAGGTTCATTGTAATGTATGATTGACTTCTGTGCTTAATTATATAATAAATGTGTACTTGTTCGTTGTTCTGCAACTGCTGCTATCGCGATTCCTGTGGAGATGAAGTACCAGTTCATTCTGATACTCAGGTATCAAATTCTGCATTTAGTAGCTTGAATTGAAATATGAAACTAAAAAATTCGCAGTTGCGCCCGGAAGGCAATGCATTGAATTATTGAGCTACATGCTAAGTTTCTATATTTGGTTTCGTGCTGGCAGGCGCGTGCGCACTGGATAGCACTTTCGGTGTCTATAAGTGCAGATTTCTACAACCTAAGCACAAAAACCGCTAAGTGGGGGAACCACTCCCCTCCTTTTTTTAAAGCTCGATGCTTCCAGCAAAGCGTAGTCCGTGGTCAATAAGCATGGGCTTCAGAAATGTGCTCCTACAATCTGAAGCGCATTTCTCTATTCATGCCAGAAGCTACAAGCAGCTTAACGTTCTTAAGAAAATGAGCGCGTCAAGTGACACATGTATATTGCGCAATAGCCTAATAAGAACCACTTACTTTGTTGGCAAGGCTGTCTATTATTGAGTTAAAAGCTTTATATGCCTCATTAAGCAAAAAAATTTACCGTCAGGGGCGACAACACGAGTGACGAAAAATGTCGTTATCGTGTGATGTGTGATGATGTCACAATATGACATCCAAGGCGACGCCACAGATCGCCAAGATTTATGACGTCGCCATGACGTCACATGAAAGCGTCTTTACATGGCATCATTGCCTGGTAAAAAGTGGGTTGGTCACGGAGGCAGTGCCAAACCAAGTGAGCGGCAGAAATCTTTCGAAGGAAATGCATTGACAGAGAAGAAAGAGGAAAAGAAGGAGGTTTTAAAGACAATAGTCTTTCTTGGGGACCTTCGACGCAAAAATTTTGGTCCGTCCGTCTGTCTTTCTGTACACTTGTCTGTTTGTCCGCCCTTAACGATACCTCAAACAGCACCAAACGATACCTCAAACGTCCGGCCCCATCCGCAGCGCGCACCAATATTGCTCAAGATTGAGCATTCATACTTGTGCGATTGTCAACTAAAAAGCAATTTCCGCGCATATCTGAGGCACCATAACAACACGTTAGTATTTTCTATGTGTGGCTTTATACTAGAGAAGGCACACATAAGTAATTCCGAGGACCGTAGCGTTTATCACACTGTGCTAACAATGCAACGCTTGCGCGACATGGCAAGTGTTTCCAACGCTTTTTGACCCCCGAGTTCACAAATGCTCCTCGACTCGACTTTTACCCTTCACTTGACAGGGTTAAGCACTGCGCCGCGGCTCGGCTGAAAATGATGCGGCGCTACTCAAGAATAGCAGCAAATTATCACTGATATGCAGTGACTGGCCCCGTCTAGATGACGCTCCCATCGGCTTTCTCAAATGATGGTGGAGCGTTGAGTGAATACGGGGCAAAGCCCTTTTGTCAAGGGGCTTGAGCTAAGACGACATGGTGGTGGCACCTACTCGTCGCCTTGCGTTCTACACCTTATTGCCTCCGAGACGGGCACGCGCTTCACTTTCCAAGATAACTGCGAGATAGCGCTCATGTCTCGCGTGTGACGTGACTCGATGCGCTCGTTCACCTCCACGTGTGTGTGTGTGTGAGAGAGAGAGAGAGAGAGAGACAGAGAGATGCAGGTGCAGCCTCGTATCCATAACTAAATTGCCTTCATCAATACGTAACTCATGCCAAAGAGAGTGATATTCACGCTTCATGCACTGTCCGCCTTACACGCGTGCCACTAATATTTGTTTCCTAAACCAGTGCAGGGTAGCATGCCAGTCGTTTTATACTGGATAAAATGTCTTCCCTTTTGCTCATGTTCCTTCTTTCCTAGAACATTTGACAGTGGGCGTCACAATTGCCTAATATGGTAAACACTTGATACTCACACCTCGGCTATCCCACGACATGACGTATTGAGTAAGGGCTAGCCAATTTGCGCGTTACAAGCATGTTTCCTTAAACATGTGTCTTCACAGACTTACCGTTTTTTTTCTATTTTATGATATCTTTTGTGACTGTATGCTACTTTTTCTTCGCCATTTTTCGCATCTTTTTCGAGGTTGTCTTCTGACGTAAACTGCCCGCCACCATGACCTGGAGCACAGTTATCTGCATTTGCGTCGTGGTCACATTACAATATAAACATTTATTTTTCACATTGTTTGCTTGCACGGGCCCTTTCTGGATGCCCTCTTTATGCAATGCTCTAATGGTAACCGTATATATATATATATATATATATATATATATATATATATATATATATATATATATATATGTGTGTGTGTGTGTGTGTGTGTGTGTGTGTGTGTGTGTGTGTGTGTGTGTGTTTATACGTGTTGCATGGACTTATTGTTGTGCATGTGTGTTCTGAGAATCGTCGGGGTCTACCAATTCAAGCTGACGTCATGGGTTGAGTGATGCAAACACGTCATTCCTTTTGTACGAAGTTTTCCACCTTTCGCCGCTCTCTATATGTATCAATAGCATTGTCCTTACGTTTTCATCCTCTATTCTACGTCAATAGACTAGCTGTATATGTAATTACTAGTACGCATATCTAACTCTGGACAGAGCGCCACTGTCTACCACTATATCTGTTTACTAGAGTTTTAATTACTGCTCCAAAACGCCAATGAAGTACGATACAGCCTAAAGGCAGCGCCATTATATTCTTGAGCAGTTAGAACTTTTCACGTTTACTTTTCATGCTCTCAAACTTCCGCGACGTATAGACTCTACGTAAAAATCACAAAAAAGGTAGCCGATTAGTTCGCAATACAGGAGCGCGAAACACGTCAGTTGACAGGGAACGTCAAAGTAGGGGTGCTACCCCTAGATATCAGCAAAACTGTGACCATGCCGACATTTTGAAGCCAACATATGCCAAATTTTTTGAAAGACAGAAAGACATTTCGATAGAATAAGCGCGTGAGAAAGGAGGGTCATCCAGAGCACTAAGCTGTGCTAACATCGTCCAGGTCAGAAGTTCAATTGATTGATTTATTTGTGGGGTTTAACGTCCGAAAACCAGCCATATGATTATGAGAGACGCCGTAGTGGAGGGTTCCGGAAATTTCGACCACCTGGGGTTCTTTAACGTGCACCCAAATCTGAGCACACGGGCCTACAACATTTACGCCTCCATCGGAAATGCAGCCGCCACAATCGGGATTTGATCCCGTGACCTGCGGGTCAGCAGCCGAGTACCTTAGCCACTAGACCACCGTGGCGAGGAAGATGAGAAGTTCAAAGCCACACCGTTTTTTTTTCAATACAATAATGGAGTTTCAAACAGCTATGAAAAGTCAGGACGAGGTACAAGTAATGCGAAGTTGAGAACTCATAGACGGTGATGTGGTATTCTGCAGTGCTGAGAAAGTTTAACAGAACCCCCTATTTAGAGATAGCGCATCAGCCTAGCATGCTACGACAAAATTCGGCTCGAATGCCGATGCCGCACTATTCTCAATTGTATATTTACTTAATATGCGTGATGCCCCACCATGGTGGTCAAGTGGCTAAGGCACTGGGCTGCTGACCTGCAGGACGCGGGATCGAATCCCGGTTGCGGCGGCTGCATTTTCGATGGAGGCGAAAATGCTGCATGCTCGTGCGCTCAGATTTGGGTGCACGTAAAGAGCCCCTGGTGGTCGAGATTTCTGGAGCCCTTCGCTACAGCGTCTCTCATAATCATATGATTCTTTTGGGACGTTAAACCCCACATAATAACAATTTAAAACGCGTGATGAAAGAATTGTTAAAAAAAGAAGAAAAGATGTGCTGAGCGGCCTCACTGGCGACCACCTGCCCCTAATGCACTCCACCATTACAGCAGGATTAGCCACCTTGGTGCAGTACTTGGCCACTACCTCTCATATAAGCGCTCCAATTAACCGTCGGCCGTCAGTCCCCATTGGCTGCGAAGCGACTCTCCAAGGCGATGGTTAGGACCCTCAGTGCAGCGGAGGGTGGTAAGAATCTCTGTAAACGATTGTATCGGGTCACTTGGTATGAATCCATCTTGGTAGGAAGCTGCAGCAACTATTACACAGAACACACAACACAAGCACTTAAGTGGTGTGTTCTGTGTAATAGTTGCTGCGCTTCCTACCAAGAAGAATCTCTGGGTACGGACAGGCCACCATTGGAATCTGAACTCGGCTACATTTAACACTGGAGCACTATCTAGTGAGGCTACTCTATAGCTGTGCTATTCGAGGAGCTAGAGAGGTGAAATAAGATGCAGTAGTGCTCAGTGAGGTTAGGAAGACAGGTGAGGTCTATACAGTGCTGCATGTCCTTTGCTATCGTATAGCTTTGCTGACAGAAAAAAAGTAGGGATGGGGTTTCTTATACACAAGAATGTCGCCGGCAACATAGAGAAATACTATAGCATCAATGGGAGGGTGGCAAATGTCGTAATTAAGTTTAACAAAAGGTACAACATGAAGGGGGTACAGGCCTACGCGCCTACATCGAGCCATGAAGATCCTTTGGTTTAACGTTTCTACGAAGACGTAGAGTCAGCAATTAATAAATTAAAGACACAGTATACCATTCTGATGGGCGACTTTAATGCCAAAGTAAGCAAGAAACAGGCCGGACACCATGCAGTGGGGGAATATGACATCAGCTCTAGAAAGGCCAGAGGGGAGTTAATAGTAGCGTTCGCAGAACGTAATCATGTATGGATCATGAATACCTTCTACAGAAAACAGGCTAACCGTAAGTGGGCGTGACGGAGTTCTCATGGTGAAATTAAAAATGAAAAGGACTTAATTCTGTGTGCACAACCAGGCATTGTACAGGATGTAGAAGTAGTTGACAAGATCTGAAGCAGTGACCATGTAATAGTAAGAGCTCGAATTCTCCTAAAGTGAAAAGGCGAAGGCATAAATTGATACGCAAGAAGCCAATTAACGAGGTAGTGGTTGAGAGGGAAAGTATAGGAATTTAGAGTTTCGCTTCAGATTTGATTCCAGGCTCTAAACAAGGTAACAGACGTTAGCGTTGACACAATGGACGATAATCTGACTAGTATCATCAGAGATTGTACATTGGAAGTCAGACTTACAGTCACTAGACAGAACACCCGCAAACCATCTCAGGAGACAAAAAAAATCTCATTGAGAGACAGGAAAACACGAAAGCCTCAAATAAAACCGACAAAATAGAGCTAGGGGAGCTTTCTAAGATAATTAATAAGCATAAGGTAGCCGATATCAGAAGGTATAACATGGAGAGAATCAAGCAAGCCATCAAAAGCGGAAAAAGCCTAAAAGCTACAAAGGGAAACTTATGCATAGGTGAAAATCGGATGTATGCATTAAGGGAGGAGGAATCAATGACATAACCAATATGTATAGGATAGTTGAGGTGACAAAGGAGTTCTACAGAGAGCTTTACAGAAGCCGGAACAACCAGGATGATATCGTAAGAAGCAAGCAATAATAGCCCAGCGGAAGTCGACATCCTACAAGTAACAACAGGGGAAGTAATGAAATCCATAGAAGGAATGCAGAGAGGCAAAGCCACTGGGGAGGATAAGGTAAGAACAGACCTGCTGACAGACGGCGGAGAAAGGGGGTTAGAAAAATTGTCCACCTTATAGACGAGGTGTCTCTTTCTTAACAGGAACTGGTACCATAATCTTGGAAGAACGCCATCATTATCTTAATCCACAAGAAAAGAGGCGTCAATAACTTGAAGAATTACAGGCAGATCAGCTTACTGTCCGTTCTCTACTATGCCCAAAAATAATGGCTAATAAAATTAGGGCGACTACAGAGTTCAATACACCAAAGGATCAAGCAGGATTTTGTACAGGCTACTCCACAATGGTCCATGTTCCTACTATCAATCAGCAGATACAGAAATGCGCGGAATACAACCAACCTCTATGCATAGCCTTCGTAGAATAGGAGATGGCATTAGAGTCAGTCTAGACATCAGTAGTGATGCAGGTACTACGGAATCGGGGCACCAACGAACCCTACATAGACATACTGGAAGAAATCTACAGAGTACCCACAGCCACCATTGTCCTCTATGAAGAAAGCGATAGAATCCCAATAAAGAAGGGTGCAAGGCAGAGAGACACGATCTCTCTAATGCTATCCACCGCGTGTTTACAGGAACATTTAGGGCCCTATAGACTGGGAAGAGTTAGGCGCAAGAGTTAATGGACACTATCTTAGTAACCTGCGATTTGATAATGACATTGCCCGTGATTAGTAGCTCAGGGAACAAATTACAGCTCATGATTACTGTACTGGACACGCAAAGCGGAATATTAGGTATGAAAATCAATATGCATAAAACTAAAGTATTGTGCAACAGTCTCGGCAGAAAGCAGCGCTTTGCAATAGGTGGAGAGGCGCTGCAAGTTGTAAAAGATTGTGTGTACTTAGGTAGTACCACAGAAACGAACAATGAGAGTGAAATATTAAGAAGAATATGGATGGGGCGGATCACATCTGCGAAGTATTCTCCAATCATGAATGGCAATCTGCCACTAACCCTCAAAAGGAACGTATATAACAGCGGCATCTTGCGGGTACTTACCTACAGAGCAGAAACATAGAGGCTTACAAAGAGGGTCCAACGTGTATTGCAGTGAGCGATAGAAAGGAAAATGATAGGTGTAACCTTAAGAAATAAGAAGAGAGCAAAGTGGGTCAGGGAAAAAGTCGGGGTCAAGGATATCATAGTTGAAATCCATAAGAAGAAATGGACATGGGCCGGGAACGTAGCACGTAGGCAGGATAACCACTGGTCATTAGGAGTAACTGACTGGATCCCCAGAGAAAGCAAACGCACTAGGGGGAGACAGAAAATTAGGTGGGCCGATGAGATTGAAAAGTTCGCTTGGTATAAAGTGACAGCAGAAAGCACAAGACCAGGTTGATTGGCGGGTCATGGGAGAGGTCTTTGTCCTGGAGTGGACGTAGTGAACATGATGATCATGATAATGATGATGGTAAAAAAACAGCGTTTGGTTTTCCCTTTTAAGTAGCAGTCGACACCACTTCAACTGACTGAAACCGAAGCGACCAGGTGAGCAACGGCATCTCACTCATACCCTCTCCCTTGCATACGCATCTGTCTAACCGGTTCTCATGGCAGACCTCTCGGGTCCTGCATTTTTTTAACGCTCTTGTTCCGATATTAAGACTGCAAGTGCGAGAGACGTCACCTACGGGCATACCACTCATGTATCGAGGGAAAGCGGTGACAAAGAGGGAAACCCTCCCTTGTAGCGCAAGGTCAATGTTGATACGGGTAACCGCACGACGCTGAGACAAGGAAACTGAAGGTTTGTTTACCTGGCTTCAATCGCGCCTCTTTGCCGGTCTATATCTGCAAGGCATTTATAAGGTGACCCGTCGTGTTTCTCGTGGCTGCGTTTTGTAACTAAAGCACAGCCTCCTCTCGTAGCGGTCTAGGTCGGGGCCACCGTGCCCTTGCATGGTGGCCCCGACCTAGACCGCGACGCCATTACTATGTAGACATTGACAGTTATTTGCTCTTCACAGCAGATTATGCAGCAATTGACACTTACTATGTGTGACTTCACGCCAAGTCACACTCAATCAGTGCCGCTAAATCTTGTTACTTAGAGACACTTCTGTTCGGTATTTCGTCCGTGCACAGTGCAACTCGGGTATTACACAATGGTTGACGTCCACAAGGAAATCATGAAGTTGCAGCTGCTGTTATAGCTTAACGGCTAAGCTGTCACGCTACTAAGCTCGAAGGCGCGAGCTCGATTTCAGACGACGGCAGCCGCATGTCGGTTGGGATCCGCCGCGATGGCGGAGAGATTACGGTGCTCAGATGCCGACCCGGAAATCACGGTTTCGATCACTACCATGGCGGTGTCATTTCGATGAAGGCGAATGGCTAGTGGCCCGCGCATATTACGATGTCAGCTCACGTTAAAGTACCCCACATAGTCGACATTTCTGGAGCGCAACACTAGAGTGGTTATCATAACCATATCGTGGCTCTAAAACAGTAAACCCCAATGATTAATAATAGTATATCAATTGGGGCGAGAGAGAGAGAGAGAGAAATAAATAAAAGGAAGAGACAAGTTCTAATAACATTCATGTGCTTAGATTAAGTGCACGTTGAACAAACGCAGAGTGAAGCTCATCCGTAGTCCTCCACGACGACGAGCCTCATATTCGTGTTTTGATTGCGAAGCATTTGTTAGCGAGGTCAAGGCACCTTGAGCTTTTATATCTATGTACATATCTATCTAGTCTCATGTCAGGGTGCACCAGTATTGAAATGGGAGGATAAAAGGGCTTTACTAGTGTTATGGTGAGGTATGAGGTGATTAGCGTGAAAATCCTGTCTCGTACGTCGTCAAACCCTTTGCTCTATAGACAGGTGTAGCCCATATACCCGTATAACGCGGGCCGCGAAATGCGGCTATGCGCCGCAGGTGATTGACAGTTCCTACATACCTTACCAGGAACGGTTAGAACAGGCATTGGTACTTTAAATGCCAGATCAATAAGAAAAACCGACATCGGCAACTCTGACCCGACGAATTCAAAGACTAAAAATTAGAATCCCAGCATGAAATGAACCCAAGTGCTCTGCATTGCAGACACGTATTCTACCACAGAGCCACGCCAAGCCTTGAAACTGCTTTCTAAAAAGGCCCTATGCATTGATTGGGGGGGTTGAACGTCCCAAAACCACCATTTGATTATGAGAGACGCCGTAGTGGAGGGCTCCGGAAATTTTGACCACCTGGGGTTCTTTACCGTGCACCCAAATCTGAGCACACGGGCCTACAACATTTCCGCCTCCATCGGAAATGCAGCCGCCGCAGCCGGGAATCGAACCCGCGACCTACGGGTCAGCAGCCGAGTACCTTAGCCACTAGACCACCGCGGTGGGGCAAAGGCCCTATGCAGTCTTGATTATGGTGCGGAGTCATTCCGGTTGCAGTGCTGTCTATCTAATATTATAACGAGGCAATAAACATTATATATACACTCCTTTGACACAGGTGTCACATCGGGTTAACGTCAATGGTAGTTCCAAGGGTACGTCCACTTGTTTATTTAGTCCAATGAAAATTACACTTGTACTCCTATCTATGATTCAGCAATCTATATTCAAGCGTTGTCCGAGTCTGGAGAAATACATTAAAGGGGTTCTGGCACAAAATTTCAGGGCCGAGATAGCCTGCGGGGTCGATTCTCGTGAATATTCGTATACCATCTGCAAGATATAAACAGCGAATATAGCTTGGAAGGTATTTTAAGGTACTTTTGAAGTTAGCGTGAGCGACCGACTCCGAAGCGCTATAGAGACCCTCGGAGAGGACCCCGAGGGGACCCCCTACTTCCCTCACGTCACCACGCTGTGGTCAGCAAAACAAGTTATGATGAGGTCATAGCCGCCATTTTTCTTTTGCCGCGTTAGTTCGCGAAGTCTATATTTCTCAGCGGCTGGTTGCGAGGGTGTGGCCGTGGCGCAAGCTTAGAAAGTTTTGTGTTTGGCGACATTCCAGTCCCGCTTCCTATTCGAAAGTAATTCTTGGTGCGGACCGTGCGGAAGTGCGTCACAGTTCTGTGTGCTGACGTGGTCAAGAGCTGCACTCGCTAGGTGGCGACAGTTGCACCCAGTTTTTGGAACTCTCTTAAACCGAAACTGATTGATAATGAGGGGCCTGTAGTTAAGTATCTGTCCCGTGCTGCAGCAAAAGGTGTGTCGTATCATCACTAACAGGCCCCCAGCAACGTACTGCAGCAAAAAAAAAAACGCGAGGCTAAAGTTTTTGTGCCAGTAGCCCTTTAACGAATGATATCCCCATTATCACACAATAGCGTAGGTGCACTTCGCTTCGAGAATGCGGACTTTTGTGCTCTAACGTGAGGGCTGACGGTACGTCAGACCACGATTTACCATTTAAACGGCAGGGTTGTCGAGGTTTTTGGCAAGCCCGCGATGTGAACACAACTGCTAGACTTACAAAGGCACGTTGATCTACCTCGTAACGCTTGTTTCAAAGAAGAGAAAAAAAATGCATTATCAATAGTTATTGGCCGACTGCTTCGCATGAAACTGATTATCATAAGGTGCAGGATCCGCTTAATTTTTTGTGTAGTGGTGGTCACACAACACATTTCCTCGTGTAATAAAAGAAATTGTCAGGATGAATTGCCAGTTTCGCTTTCAAGGATCATGCACGCTCGCAGTGGTTGCCGAGCATGCCGAGATATGGAGGACCGAAGTAAAGGATATGTGGATGTTTACGTTTCTTGTCGTTCACAAGTTTTTTTTTTACTGTTTTTAGATCGACAAAGCCACTTTCTTTCTCTGTAGTTACCTTTTTGTTTCTCTTTCTGGGAAATTTCGATGCGGAGAAGCACGTGAAGCGTTTCAACTCGTGCGTCTGTCGAGCTTTCCTCCACTCACCCTTGTCACTCGCTCAGCTATAGGGACATCGCTAATCGGATCATCCTCGGTAATCGGTTTCGGTAGTCATGCAAGTTAAAAGATGAGGAAGATAAGATAGAGAAACTTGGCAAGACGTGCCAGGAACGGAAGACGCAAGAAACCCGTTGAAGTGGATCAGCCAAGCCCTAAAAAAAGATAAGTTGGTTTGGCCAGATTGGGTCATCCCATGTCTAGTACGGTTCGGTGTTGTTCTAACACCTGTATTTCAAGGCCTGCAATGTCTTAAAGCTTTCGCAATGACAGCAGGTAAGCACAAATACTGAACTCCGTATTCCGTGCAGGCAATTACTTTTCACCACTGAACCAGTTTCGTGCAAGCTTTGAGTAGATTGGCATAATATGAATGCCTCTGGAATCATCCTAACTTTTTGGGTATTACGTACTAAAGCCACAGTATGACGATGTGATATGACATCGTAAAGGAGGGGAGGGGTTGGGATCTCGAAGTTCAATAATAGACCTCCAGGGTTTTTGTCTTATTTTTTAATCGTGTCCTGTATCTAAGCACATGGGTGTTCCATGCTTTTGACACCCTCAGAAACGCGGCCACTGTCTGTGGAAGCAGAATCTGCGCAATCGCGCTGGTAAGCGCGATTGCGCGGCTACCACGGCCGGTGCACTGCTGCATCATGACGGCAGCCGATCTGTCTCTGCGTGGTGCAGTACTTGCAATGTAGGACTTGATTGCGTGTTTGTCTGGCTGTCCATTTCGTTCACGCTCTCTATGTCCACAAGTGCGATGCAGAAGACTGTTGAGTTGTTTTGTCTCTCCTTTTTTCTCTTTAGAATGGTTGATTTCTTGCGTTGTCCGACGCGGCGCTGTAGCGGTTACAGTGATCAACTTCTGACAACAAGGTCGTGAATTTGAATTTTGATGGAGGTGAAATTTCAGAGGTCTGTGTACTGTGCGATGTCAGTGCACATTGAAGAACACCGGATAGTCAAAATTCCCGGGGCCCATGACTATGCGTCTCTCATAAGTGGTGGTTTGTCGACGTAACAGTCCAGACAATGTTATTGTTGATTCATTGGGTTTTTCTTGTGTCACAATAGTATCTTAATACTTGCCGTACTTATCTGTATGTAGAAATATGACTCAATCTTGACGAAAGCCACATATATTCCCTCGTAGGGGCCACAGAAATGCAGCTCCCTGTTACGGAAAACATGCTTCCTCGTTCGGCTCGTATGCAGTTTAAATGATGACGGCAATTATACGCTGCTTGCTGTTCATTTCAATGCGTGGAGCCAATTGATATTGCGTAGGCCTTTGCATTTCTTATTCTGAGAGAGATTTCATTATTTCAGCAGTGAATATTAGTTTTACTACTGACGCTATGCTACATAAATATTCCTCCTGCTTGGCACTGGTGTGTACGAGTGATGTCCTTTTTAAAAAATGAATGAAAGCTTGCACGATAAATACGGCACCATTCGGCTGGCACTGCTCTGTCATTTGGCCAATGTTGCCGCACCAGCCGCGTGAAAGCACGAAAATACCACGAACAAAACCCACTTGCATATGAAGAGGGAAAGCATGTATTCAGTGGCAATACTTTTACTGCAGGCTGCGTGCCCTGTCTCTATACTTTACGACCTCGTCACTTATGCCATGAATGCATCGTTTTCTTAGTGAACTATTTACAGTTGTATACCTGGCAGCTGGTAGTGGTGAAAGTGGCGCTGCCATCACGTATCTGCCTACGACCGTGTGTCCGAAGCGAGTCGCAGAGGGTGTTTTCGCATCCATATAGGAAATTGCAGGTACGGCGTATTCAATATATATACCTTATGAGTGGATATACAGTACTCTAACGCTCAGCCACGTGTACTGAAACGGTTTGATTGGCACCAGCGCCGCGTAGCGTTGGGTTTTCTTGCCTAGATGTCACCAATACATGCCGACAAACTATCCAAGCATGCCGATGTATTATCTCGGCAACCGCGTCCAGCGCTTCGAGGCTGGCATCAGTCAAACCAGTCCAGGCCATGCTATGGGGCGTTCAAGTTCCCTGACGACAGCATATGGGCTCTAAAAGTATAACGGAGGAGGTCAGCTGTGCCCAAGCTACGCAAAAGTGAATGATAGCGTGCTCCATCACTGAAGTGATTATTTGATTTTATACGGAAATGTGCTAGAAGATAATGCCATCTTTTCCGTACAAATATAAAGAACTACTTTTCTAATGACGCACGCTGGCATTGATTTTTGCGTAGTTTGGCCCCAGTTCACCTCCTCCGTTATCGACAACAGGGCGACTTCACACACACACACACACACACACACACACACACACACACACACACACACACACACACACACACACACACACACACACACGCACGCACGCACGCACACACACACACACACGCACGCACGCACGCACGCACACACACACACACACACACACGCACGCACGCACACACACACACACACACACACACACACACACACAATCCCACGCGCGCACTAATGCACACGCTTCGTGCAACCCCTATACTACACGCCTATATCGAGAAGAGATCCTGGTCATAAGTTATTGATTTCAACGTCCTTCATAAAATGAACTCTTGTACTAGTTTAAAAAATATATAGAGGCACACCATTCACACCACGTTTCCACAAAGGTAACTCTCCACAAAATATATCTTTCGCACTTATATATAGAGCATGCATGCGTAAAGCCATCTAAAATAGACAAGTCCGACGCAAAAACCTTATATGCTACGGAAAATTCTTCCGTTCCATACATGGCTTGAGAAAATCTATTGCTTTCAAATCAATAGTATACAATGAGAGCGGTGTTAAACGCATAGGTTTCATACACTTTGGGGTATTATCATGATAAGCTTACACTATTGTGACATCATTTTTCCCTATACCCATTTGCAGAGTTGTAAACTGAAAATTTTTTCTTCAATTTCGTAATCTTTACAAAACTGCTTGTACAAAGGCGTCAATTGAAAATCTGCATCCTACATGCGTTTTTAAAATATTTTTAAAATACAACAAAACTCGTAAAGATGGGTACAGCGGCTGGGGAAACAAGACGACTTCCATTTCATTTCACTATACTCCCCAAACATCACGTTTCCCAACAAACGTCTATTTTCGCTCTTCTTAAGAAACTTCATAGCATAACCTATGGAAAGTAGTGTGATTCCGCCTCGAATATACGCTTGAATATATGCGCAGTAAATGTTAGAGGACTTACAATGTTCACTTGGTAGCCAACGGATTCTATTAAATGCAGCTTAAGTCATTTTCTTTTTAGTTTATTGGGAATAGAAAAATTGACTAACAGTGCAAGCTTGTGCGCTTCATGTGAGCGTATACGATCGCGACAAGCCACGCAGCGCACTGGCACATGGTTGCCCTTGTTTAGCAGTGATGCGGACAATTTCTCAAATATAGAAAAAAGAACATGACACAACAAAAGTTTGTGCGAATCGATATTTTTTCCAATTCTTCTTAAAAATATAACGTGAAATACCTCCAGGCAAAGTGTCGATCTTGCGCACTTTCTCTTTAAGTGCGATTCTTGCATTCAGGCATAATATAAAGTCCAGCATACGCGAAGTCCCGCTTGAGAAAGTTTGACTTCACATTTTGATTCTTTCGGAGAGCCTCTTGGAGGACCGCACTCACAGAAATTCTGTTTCGTGAGTGATGATTATCGCATCTGGTGTTTTAAGGTGCAAGGGCTGTTCACTGGCCAGAGAGCTCTTTCATAAGTGTTTTTTCCCCGTAGATCTACCGGCTTCGCTAATGACACGTCCAGCATCCTGATTGGCTGACATCTTCTCTTAAAAAACTTCTAGCGTACAATTTTTTATTACGACCCCGGCCATGCTGGTCGCATTTCGAAGGAGGTTAAGTGCTAAAAGCCCCTGTACTTGCCAAAATTTTCGAGCCCTCCACTACGGCGTCTCTCACCATAATGTAGTAGTTTTGGGACGCAAAACAGCAACAATTATCTATTTTCATGAATGTGGCTCGTTGCTTGCATTGCGTTTTTTAAAGGCGAAGAATTTCTTTTCGTACTGCAGGTGATTTTAGAGTCTATCTATCTATATATCTATCTATCTATCTATCTATCTATCTATCTATCTATCTATCTATCTATCTATCCGCCTACGTCTTGGTGCGCTCGTGATGAAACCGTGCAATAGAGGTAAACCAAAAATCGTTAGTCGAATACGGCTCGCTTGTCATAACATCAATAAAGTGGCAATGGCGTCACAAACGTCTTAAAACCCTTTCCACCAGACACATGTAACACGTACCCGTGTACCACGGACGAGTATGTCCCACAGGTGATTAACAGTTCATATTTGCCCGGAAACGGCTAGAATAGACAATTGTAGCTTTAACGCGAGAGCGTTAAGAAAAAGCTGACGTCGGCCGCGTCGACCCAACGAATGCAAAGAATAACCGTCAGAGTCCCAGAAGTAATGAAACCCCAGCATTCTGCGTGGCTATTAAGTATTTTACCACGGAACCACGCCGGGTCTCGCAACTATTTTTGAAACATACCCTAATTTTTGTTGAACGCAAATTGGGGTAGCAGTGTTTTCTATGCGATTTTACAAATAAACATTACCTATGTGTTCTAAGGCATAGGTCGGCAAAATCACTTATAACTCGACTGACAATGACTCATACTCAGATGAAGCCATGAGTTTACGTCTGAGTGAGTAGGGGTAAGCAAAACTTTTTTGGTGAGTATGAGTTCGAGTAAGTACAGTTCACGAAAATTTTCGGGAGTACGAGTCCGAGGGAGTTCGGCCCCAGAAAATTTTGGTTAGTCTGAGTCCGAGTGACTCAAAGTGCTAGATATATTTTCTGAGTGACTTTGAGTGAATTCCACTTTCTTTTTCCGACCTATGGCCTTATCTACTCAGCTTTAGAATTACTGTCAGCCTTAACTGGATTAACGGTCCCACTCACGTATATTCACACGTATTTCAGTGCAGTGTCGTTCATACACAATTTCAATATTTCTTATTTGCAGGCGTGAATTACGTGAACGGGTGTCATGACGTCCCCGCCAAATCTTCTAAGGAAGTTCTTGATAAAATGTCTTATGTGGTGATCTCTTCTAAGAAGGCTTGTGTTCCAATGCTAAGACAGCATCGTAAACAGTGTACGCAGACAGCTTGGAAGACAGCATCGAGCACATGTTTCCTAGTAAATGGAGCACGTCCAGACGGCTTCGACGCGACGAGGTGCCACCTCGCATCGAGAGGAGAGAGCTAAGCTAAACAAACGCAACTTTTACTTTCTTAGATTATTTCGTGTTCAAATTCAAGAAAAAAATTGAACGCTACTCACATTGAGCGTCTGGAGAAGCGTGTGCTTGAGGAAACGATGATTCGGGGCAATATGCGAGCTTTCCTAGCAGTTCGCTGAGTCACCATCTTATTCGGAAAGCAAAGTAGCCTGCATCATATGTGTCAACGATGCTGTCTTCTCGAAGCGATATATTTTGCCGGCTCTGTGAGAATTAGAATGGGACTTAAGATAGTCGCTGTAAATTTTGCTGTTTATTTAGCCGTATACTGTGAGTATCGGAACAAACCCAAAAATGTTCAAACTGTTTTTTCCAGAGCTCATTACTCGTATTCAAAGGTACGTGGCGCCAAGGAGATTACCGATTACGTGAGGCATTGGTGTTAAAGAGCATTGACACACTGGTTCGAGAAAGCTAGTTCTAGGCTAACGAACTCACTCAAACTCGGATCTAGCCATCAGTCTGAGTCTAAGTGAGTACTGGTGAGTAATATTTTTACTTTCTATTAACACTGAGGCATCCACAAGCCTCAGTAGAGATCACACTCGAAGGTGAACTTCTTTTATCCTGGCCATGGTGGCTGCATTTTTGATGCAGGTGCAAAAGTTGTATGCCCGTGTGCTCCCCGTATCCACGCCACGAGATCACCGAGACGACGAAGTTGTGGGGTGGTCCGGGACTACTTTGTACGCAAAATCTGTTATTTGTCGAAACTCGCGGTAGGGGCCAATGACACGAGAAATTAGTTTCCCTGAAAGACCGGCGAGTCGCGTTGGGGACCAGACATTGCGAGAGTTTGCAGAAGCCGGAAGGAACGTATCCAGTGGCAACGTTGGCAAAAACGAACAGGTTGGACGCACCGTCGCCGATACCTATAAAATTGCGCGAGACCTTGTCAGCCTCGGAGATGTGGTCAGTCTTCTGGCACAAGGCTAGCACGACTTGAATGTATGGCTCGAAGGAAGTCAGAGCACGTATGGCCAATTGTTTCCGGCAGCAAGCTTTTGTCCGAATGGGCCGCCGAGAAGGGGATGGAGTCATTGTTTGAACACGTCCCAGCTCGTGACCGCGTGCTCGCGCGTGTCAAACCAGGCACCAGGAGTTTGTAGAGAATATGACACTTTTAACATGATGGTGTGGTCCCAGCCATATTGCTTGTTTACGCACTCGTACATGCTTAGCGACTTATACACATCGATGTTACCCTCTCCAGGAAAGGTACCGGGATCATGGCGTCGCCTTATGGCGACAGATCGAGTTGATGTCGCTGATATTGCCCAAGTAAAATGGCAAAGACACGTCTTCACCTGGAGCTATGGTAGAAGACTGCAGCAGACGTCCACTGTGGAGCTCGGTCGTCAAAGTACCGCCATCTTGCGATATTTGGTGAGCTTCCGTGCGAGCGAGTTCGATTGAAGGAACATTTCGTGAGTCCGACTAAGCCGGCTCAGAAAAATTTTGGTAAGTCTGAGTCCGAGTGAGTCAAAAGTGTAAAATATATTTCATGAGTGAGTCTGGTGAGCGCCACAGGTTTTATCGACCTATGCCCCCATGATACAGTCGTCGCGTCGGGTTAGCGTCAATTGTAGTTACGCGCCATCCACTGAAGATGATTTATGAAGCAGTGTCCAGGACTACTGTAATCACGTGCGCAAGCGCTACATATGAGCTTACCGCTGCTGGTGTTGCTAATGCCCATACTCTTCTTGGCATCATTACGCAACTGTAAACAACTGGTTACATAAAACATAAAGGACTGTTCAACGTACGTCTGTGCTTACACCGTTTGTGCATATCTTTCGCCTCATTTTCATAATGTTCCACTCAATGTAAAAATTACAAACACTACCACCTTCCATCTGCATACTTCACATAACAACGATTCCCAGGGTACGTGGGATCGCTGAACATATATTTATACACGCTGCCATCGTATTTCAACTTTCACATTCACAAACGAAAAATGAAGATAAAAGATGGCATCACCGCCAAACATTTGGCTTACAGATGGCTTCCTGAAAGCTATGGGGTTTCTTGAAAGCCTGTAAAAATAACAAAAAACTGCATTTCAATAATGAATTACTTGCCCATTCAATGACATTTTCTATCTCGCTTTTCACTCAGCTGAGGAGTGCGAAGGGGAATGATATAGCATAGTTGAAATTGCTAAGTGCGGTAAGGATGGTAAAAAAAAGGGGGGGGGGGGGGGGATCATGGAATCGCATCTTAACCGCCGCAATCGGAGTGCCGTATCCGGAATCGTTCATAAGAACATGATTACAGTAATCCGCTGAATTCTGGTACTGTCTTTTGTATGCCCTCGTTAGTACTGCCTCTATAGCATCACATCACGCCTGTCAAATGTCTTTGAAATTAACCACATACCTCATTAGTTTTTTGCTTTATGAGGACTACATCGGATGAAGGAATTTCGATAATTAAGGCCCTCAAGGACCCGTTGTGCTGTTCTTGGTAATATTAAAAGTCACCATGATAAAATGACGGCAGAATACATTGCTCACGATGCAGCATCCCACCTCATTTCAAATCAGCTGTTGTTCCCTGCGAACTAAAACGTGCTCGGGTTTATACGTCTTTTTTAAGGACGATAATGCACTGTTACTTAAATATATACCTTTTTGCGATAGCCCTTTTTAATAAAATTATTAAGAAATTATCGAAAAGTAGAGGAGCAGGAGGATTAAAGTTGAATTGAAACCAATAGTTTGGTTGGCTGGGCCTCCCACATGGGGACGACGAGGTCTTGCCTCTTTGCCGCCTCAGGGGCCTAAAAATAGCGGTTTCTCTTCTAACGTTTATGATTACATTTACAAAGGCGATTGATCAAGGTGATTTGGATAGGCCTACTTACGGCCTTTGACACTCTTACTCAATCCACTCTCCCAACTCTAATGTGTTTCGACAGTGTCTCAGCGTTTTGAGTATATCGTACTTGATTTTGTGAGAGCAGTGGGCCGTCCCTGATGTGTTTTAACAAGAGTTAACGATTTAGAGTACGAGGTACTCTACTATGGGAGAGCATAGAGCCGTCCCGCGCTTATGCACTTGGCATGTTTCGCGACCTAGTGATGCCTTATCAGATGCCAAAGAATATGCTGGGAAAACCTACTATTCAAAATGCGGTCCGCAAAGGTGTTCAAGGCGAAAGCGTAACTGTGACTCCCCTTTTTTTGATAAGTTATAATCTCTGGGGCCGCGGACTTGACAGCAA
>WOVY01002775.1:0-73397 GCA_013436015.1 Rhipicephalus annulatus | reverse complement strand
CGCTCGACGCTTAACGCGCTGTTTAAACAAAAATGATGCGTAAACGTAATCACAAGCTCAGATCAGCGCAATCTAACAGGTGCCCAGCTGTTACTTCGCTGTGTATGTTATGAGAAGCGTGCTCATTTGGCAAACAGGGTCTATGCAGCGATCGAACTGACCTTTGTGGGCTCAGTAACTAACGCAATCGTGTCGTTGAAAATGCAAGGCACACAATTTACCCAACGAAAAATAAGCGAGCGCACTCAAGCATTTCACCCTTCCCACCCCCACACCCTACATTCACGGGACAAAATACGCGTGGGAGATGAACGCCCGTCAGCGCATCGCAACGAACTGGGTGCCGAGAGCGGGCGGGTTTTTTTCTTTCTTGAGTTTTCATAATATATATAATATATTATATATATATATATATATATATATATATTGATACGCAACAGCCAGCACAGCCCTCTGGAAGAAAGAGAAAGACGACGTTGGTGGCTGGTGGTTGATGAACTGTCGCCATCTTGTTCGCCGAGCACGGTGCATCGTATTTAATTTAATAATAAGTTACCCGTAACATTATTGGTGGAGGTGGCGACTCCCGTACCTCGATGGAGACGCGCAGCGGTTGCAACACCGGGGACTCTTCGGCTACTTCAACTGCCAGTGCCTCATCCCCACCGGTCTCTCGATCCGAGTCGACAACCTACGTCACCCTGCCACCCCTGCGGGATACTGGAACTTTCTCCGCTGACGGCACCATCGACGTTGACTCCTGGCTGCACCGGTACGAGCGAGTCAGTGCTACCCACCGCTGGGATCCCACGCTCATGCTCGCCAATGTTGTGTTCTACCTCGACGGCACGCCGCGGACATGGTTCGAAAACAACAAAACCGAAATCACAAGCTGGGATCTTTTCAAATCGAAGATCCGTGATCTTTTCGGCGATTCATCTGGTCGTCAGCTCGCTGCCAAGAAGACTCTCGCCACTCGCGCCCAGACGTCTACTGAACCGTACGTCTCATACATTCTTGACGTCTTGGCGCTTTGTAGCAAGGTCGACCAGCGCATGTCAGAAGAAGAAAAAGTTAACCATGTCCTCAAAGTGATTGCTGACGATGCCTTCAACCTACTGGTTTTTAATAATGTCAACGAGCATCGACACGATCCTGACAGAATGCCGCCGTCTAGAACAGGCTAAAGCCCGCCGCGTCACCCACGGCATCACGCGCCTGCCGAACACAGCTGCTACTTTCTCTTGTGATGACTCCGTCCGCCCAGTTCCCCGATGTGACAACCTCACCCGCATCATTCGTCGTGAGGTCGAGGCAGCCCAACCAGTAGTTACTCCATTTCCAACGCCTGAACCTTCACCGACCACTATCTCACTTATACAAGCCGTCGTTCGTCAAGAATTATCGAACGTCGGCCTACACCCCATTCAACCAGTCTACTCTGTCGAGCCTTTTAGATGCAGAAGCATCTTATACTCGCGCCTTGTAGTGCGCCGTCCGCGCCGTCCGCACCGCTTCTCGAACATTCGACAGCTGACGCGCGCGCATGCGCCGTCGCGCCGTCGCCCACCATCTGTGCCGCGCGCGCTTCTCCTTCGAGAACATTCGACAGCTGACAGCGCATGCGCCGTCGCGCCGTCGCCATCTGTGCCGCGCGCGCGCTTCTCCTTCGAGAACATTCGACAGCTGACAGCGCATGCGCCGTCGCGCTGTATATATACTCAAGGTCGGCGCTCGCTCGCTCAGTTGCCGCTCGTCCGTTGGTTTGTACGGCGCGTCGACGTCCGAAGTCGCCGTGAAATGAATGCCAACGAATCCACAAACAGAATGATCGACGTCCCTAAGCCATCGTCCTCAAAGTTCGTCGCAATAAATAAAACACCGCCCTTTCGCATACGTGCCGTACGTGTTCACTCATTTAACACCCCATTTCACAACCACGTTAACCAATTTAGCCATCGACCCAAGTAAGTCGCAATTTAACACCCGTTAACCAATTACATGCTTCCGCATCCTCTTCAGTGTTCCCCCGAGGGAAGCTGCGGGCAATTTTTTTATCGTCGTCCCTCTGCTCCTCGATTTGGTCCCAACTACTCTCGACAGCGCAATTTGTCCGAATGGCGTACACTGGACGACAAGCCCATATGCTTCAACTGCCGACGTGTCGGTCATATTGCTCGCCACTGCCGCAATCACTGGGCTCCGCCGGCACGCTATGGGCCTCCTACCCAAGCCACTTCTGACCACCAGTCGTCCTCAACATTTCATTTTGGTTCCCCTATGCCGACCACATCCTCTGATTCTGCCGCACCTCTGACGAGACCTCGCTACGCCCGCTCACCATTCCCTGCTCGCCGTCAATCTCGTTCGCCCCCACAACGCCGTCCTGCCTCTCCGACCTATTCGCAGCGCCCCCGCACGGAAAACTAGGCAGTGCAGCTTCTGGAGGTGAAGCTGCATTGAAGACGACCTCTGCAAGAAATCCTCGTGTAACGTTACCCACCACCCGGAATCTGTTGAACGTTACTTTAGACAATGTACCTGTGCGCGCGTTGATCGATACCGGCGCGCATGTGTCCATAATGAGTGCTGCTCTTCGTCGCCGCCTAAAGAAAGTTGTCACACCCGCCTTGGACCGAGCCGTTCGAGTCGCCGACGGGGGAACTGCCGCGATTATTGGCATGTGCTCTGCCCGTGTGACTATCGCCGATAGAAGCACTGCTGTTCTTTTCATTGTTATAGAAAATTGCCCTCATGAAGTAATTCTAGGCATGGATTTTCTAACCGCCCACTCGGCCCTTATAGATTGTTCAGCCGGCTGTCTTGACCTTGAAATGCCTCTACTTTCTGATCTCACCAACCCACCCCAAAGTCGCCTTTGCTGCATTGATTTCGCACGCCTTCCGCCTAACTGTGTCACACATATCGACCTCTTCTCTACACCACCTGTACCTGACGGCAATTACATGGTGGCACCAATTCATGCCGTGATGCTTACGCATGGCGTCGCTGTTCCGCACACCATTTTGACAATCGTTGAAAACCGCACATGCCTTCCTATTGTCAATTTTGCCCTCACTGCCCAAATTCTTCCACAAGGTATCTCCCTGGCCGAAATTACTGCTCTACAAGACCATACGGTTGAACCCTTCAGAGAGGATGATTGCTGCGCCTCACACCATCAACCAACTCTATCACGTTCATCGGGCGTCGACGTTGACCACATGGTACCATCAGACCTCGATCCTGATCAATCGGAAGCCCTTCATCACGTCCTGGCGTCCTATAGTGACATTTTCGACTTTGCCAGCACGGCTTCAAGCCGAACGAGTGTTGTTACTCATCGCATCAATACTGGTGACGCGAGTCCCATTCACCGACGTCCATACCGTGTTTCCGCGTCCGAGCGCACAGTCATACAACAGGAAGTCGAAAAGATGTTTGCAAAAGACATAATCGAACCCTCTAGTAGCCCCTGGGTTTCTCCTGTCGTCCTGATCAGAAAGAAGGATGGAACATGGCGCTTTTGTGTAGATTATAGGCATCTCAACAAAATTACGAAGAAAGATGTTTATTCGTTGCCTAGAATCGACGATGCCTTAGACTGCCTTTACGGTGCTACGTATTTTTCCACTATTGACCTTCGATCTGACTATTGGCAGATCGCTGTGGATGAGATGGACCGTGAGAAGACCGCATTTGTCACTCCTGACGGGCTTTATCACTTCAAAGTTGTGCCCTTTGGTCTCTGTAATGCGCCGGCCACATTCGAAAGAATGATCGACTCATTGCTCCAAGGGTTTAAATGGTCAACTTGCTTGTGTTATTTAGACGACGTTATCGTTTTCTCGCCCACATTCGACTCCCATCTCAAGCGTTTATCGGCGATTCTTGAAGTTTTTCGTCGAGCCGGACTTCAACTGAACTCGTCGAAATGCCACTTTGCTCGTCGTCAAATAACCGTACTTGGCCACATCGTCGATGCCGCAGGAGTCCGCCCGGATCCCGAGAAAATTCGCGACGTCACGGACTTTCCTGTTTCGAAGTCAACAAAGGACGTTCGCAGTTTTGTGGGCTTGTGCTCCTACTTTCGACGGTTTGTTAAGGACTTCGCCATCATTGCACGCCCACTCACAAACCTCCTGAAGAAGGACACCCCGTTTTTATGGGGCGCTGATCAAGCCTCATCTTTTTCCCAGCTCACAACGCTCCTTACAACACCGCCGATTTTAGCCCATTTCGATCCATCAGCTCCAACCGAGGTTCGCACTGACGCTAGTAGGCATGGCATCGGGGCAATGCTAATGCAACATCAACGCGGACATGACCGTGTAATAGCATATGCAAGCCGCCTGCTATCTACAGCCGAGCGCAACTATTCAATCACGGAACGTGAGTGTCTCGCTCTTGTGTGGGCAGTCGCCAAGTTTCGCCCATACTTATACGGGCGACCATTCCGGGTAGTCACCGACCACCACGTGCTCTGCTGGCTGGCCTCACTCAAGGATCCCACAGGACGCCTCGCTCGTTGGTCTCTACAGTTAAAAGAATACACGTTTACCGTAACGTATATAACAGGGCGGTCACACCAAGATGCTGATTGTTTATCACGCTACCCTGTGGAAGAGGCTGCCCATACTGACACCCTTCCAGACCTTCTGTCTGTGATGCAGCTACTCAACCTTGGCCACGAACAACGCCTGGATGCTTCCCTGCGAACCATCATTGGCAAGCTTGAGTCAAGGCCTCGCGACGCATCTCTGCAAATGTTCCTGCTAAAATACGGCATCCTGTATCGCCGTAACCTCGATCCATATGGCCATGACTTGCTCCCCGTCATACCAGCACATCATCGTGCGACTGTTCTCAACCAACTTCATGACGCTCCTTTGGCGGGCCACTTGGGTGTCTCTCGCACATACGACCGTGTACGTCGTCGTTTCTTTTGGCCTGGTCTTGCCCGCTCTGTTCGACGCTACGTCGCTGCTTGTGAACCCTGCCAGCACCGCAAAAAGCCATCTTCCCTACCAGCTGGATTCCTTCAGCCGATCGACATTCCCATTGAACCTTTTTTTCGAGTTGGCGTCGACCTGCTTGGCCCATTCCCGATCTCCAGCTCAGGCAACAAATGGATCGCTGTCGCCACTGATTATGCGACACGGTACGCTATCACACGAGCACATCCGACGAGTTGCGCAACAGATGTGGCGGACTTTCTGGTATATGAGATTATTTTAGTACACGGAGCTCCGCGCCAACTTCTCACTGACCGAGGCCGCACCTTCCTATCAGCTG
This sequence comes from Rhipicephalus annulatus, assembly GCA_013436015.1. Classification (NCBI taxonomy): domain Eukaryota; kingdom Metazoa; phylum Arthropoda; class Arachnida; order Ixodida; family Ixodidae; genus Rhipicephalus; species Rhipicephalus annulatus. The sequence goes on along the minus strand of WOVY01002775.1, from coordinate 68,102 downwards.
TCGTTGATGAAATCCTGCGCTCTTGCTCTGTCAAGCACAAGTTTGCCACTTCGTACCATCCGCAAACGAACGGTCTTACAGAGCGCCTCCACCGCACCATAACCGACATGCTTTCTAAATACGTAGCGGCCGACCACCAGGACTGGGACGTTCATTTGCCATTTGTGACGTTCGCGTATAATTCGTCACGTTACGACCTTGCCGGCTATTCACCATTCTATCTTCTATACGGCCGAGAACCCGCCCTACCATTTGACACCTTGCTGCTCTCGGTCACGGAGTATGCCGGCGAAGCCATCGCGCGAGCCGATCACGCACGCCAACTCGCCCGTAGCCGCCTGCAGGCTTCACAGGAGCACCAAAGACAGCTCTACGATTCCCATCATCGAAACGTGCACTTTTTACCGGGTTCCCTTGTCCTCCTCTGGTCCCCGCTCGGCGTGTAGGGCTTTCTGAAAAACTGCTGTCACGCTACACTGGACCATACCGCGTCGTTCGCCAGGTGACTGACGTTACATACGAGATCGTTCCAGCCGATTCAACGTCATCATCGTCACCTGCGAGTGACATCGTGCACATAGCTCGACTCAAGCCTTATCACCCTCATTCTACCGCATCCGAGTTGCTCAAGCACCGAGACGGTGCTTCTACCGCCGGGGGGTTATGATACGCAACAGCCGGCACAGCCTGTCTGGAAGAAAGAGAAAGACGACGTTGGTGGCTGGTGGTTGATGAACTGTCGCCATCTTGTTCGCCGAGCACGGTGCATCGTATTTAATTTATTAAATAAGATACCCGTAACATTATATATATATATATATGAGATCTAACAGACAGTAATGCCAAGGAATGTACAGGGGAAGTTATTAAAACCTATAGAATGTAAATAAGAAGAAAAGTGGATGAAAAAATAACCAGCCGTGAGCAGGAATCGAACCCTCGAATAACGCGCTCGATGCTCTAACCACTGAGCTATCACAGCGGCCTTCCCTCCATCCACTTTTTTGGGCTTATATGTGAATTTAGAAGTAGGAGCGACAGTCAGCGCCATCTATAAGCCAAAGGACGAGTGTGAAAACACTCTTATTCGCATGTTTTGGTGTCACGTAGCACGTGAACTTATTATGAGCGGGTGGCTGATTAATTGTCCCTTTTATAAAACCTAAACACACCAAGTCTGCCAGTATGAGACCCTCGTTCAATGAAATTCCTTGGCATTACTGTCTGTTAGATCTCATTCTTCTTTCCCTTATTTTATTGAACGAGGGTCTCGTACTGGCAGACTTGGTGTGTTTAGGTTGTATAATAGGGACAATTAATCAGCCGCCCACTCATAATAAGTTCACGTGCTACGTGACACCAAAACATGCGAATAAGAGTGTTTTCACACTCGTCCTTTGGCTTATAGATGGCGCTGACTGTTGCTCCTACTTCTAAATTCACATATAAGCCCAAAAAAAGTGGATGGAGGGATGGCCGCTGTGATTTCTCAGTGGTTAGAGCATCTAACGCGTTATTCGAAGGTCGTAGGTTCGATTCGTGCTCACGGCTGGTTATTTTTTCATCCGCTTTTCATTCTTCTTTCTTTTTATTTACATTCTATAGGTTCTAATAATTTCCATTGTACATTCCTTAGCATTACTGTCTGTTAGGTCTCATTACTATTGTGTTAAAACACGGAAAACGAGCCCTTAGGTTTACACTTCTTTTCCTTATATATATATATATATATATATATATATATATATATATATATATATATATATATATATATATATATATTTGACATAACTTGCAGATAGCACATAAGAAAAAGATAGTATTTACTAACGTTTCGGCCGTGGCACGGCCTTCGTCAGAGTAAGTAGGTATGATACAATGCAGCCGCTTTTATAGGCTCACGTGATGAACTCTCGGTATAGCAGCTAGGACAATCAAAGTAAAAAAATGGTAATCTGTCAGAACCTTGTGTTGACATGACTGACATATGACGGGTGCATGAATATACAAGTCTCAAATTTCCTTGCGCATCGACACGCGGGGCACAGTATGGTTGCCAGGACATGCAAAAGAGCTCTGAAGTAAGAAAACGACGGTTGACTAATATACATTCTAATATACACTAAAATATTTTACTAATCTAAGAAGTCGTGTTGTTATAGTGCGAGGCAGGTGAGCTTTCCTACGTTTTCATTGATACCTGAACGAATGGTGTTAAATTTATGGATCAAGAAGGATTCCCTCACTTCCCTATCGTGATTTGTCTTGAAACCGGACTGAATAATAGTGGCCCTAATTTTGTCGAAACCATGGCCAGGCATACTGACGTGCTTCGACAGCGGTAGATTAGGGAGGCTTACGGCATGTGCACGGTGATTATTAAAACGAATTCTGAAACTTGTCTCTGTTTGACCTATGTACTGAGCTCCGCATGTTGAACACTCGAGAAGATAGATGACGTTTATACTATCACACGTGCAGTTCCCATTTATCTTTAAAGAAAAACTGGACGATGTACTTAAAACTGTTTTAGATGTCGTCATGTGCGCGCACACTTTGCAACGTGGTTTGTTGCAGGGATGACAGCCTTCATGATGTGAACACGTGGTTTTAGATGAAGTTAGTAAATCACGAAGGTTCCGCGACCGCCGGTAGACCACGCGTGGTTGTTCTGTAAAAATTCCTTTGAGCCGCTCGCTCTGTATTAATATGTTGAAATGTTTCTTTAAGATATGGTTCACATTTGGAGCTGAGGCCGCATGTGTCAAAATTAGATTAGTCCGCGAACAGTCTTTGGGTCTTCTGTTAGTACTCAGCAGGTCTGAACGGTCAGGCTCTTCGGCACGTTTGATGGCGTCTGTGATTATGCTGGCCGGATAACTCAGTTTTTCGAGCGCGCTCCGAAGTTGTTCGCAGTGGCGGGAAAATTCGCTGCTATCGGAGCATATTCTTTTAAAACGGACTGCTTGGCTGTAGGGAATACTAGTTTTGTTGTGTTTCACGTGACTACTGCTAAAGTGAAGATATTGCTGCCTATCCGTGGGTTTTCTGTAAAGATTAGTTATCAGCTTCCCGTTACGTAGAGTGACCATGACATCAAGGAAGTTTATGTTCACAGGTGAATATGAGTGCGAAAAAGAAATCGCCGGATGGGCGTTGTTAAGATCTGCTATGAAAGAAAGAAGTTGCGATTCACTATCGTGCCAGATTAAGAAAATGTCGTCAATGAACCCCTTATAGTAAAATGGCTTATATTCACAATTTGCCAGACATTTGTTTTCAAGGAGTCCCATAAATATGTTTGCGTAGTTTGGTCCAATTATTGTGCCCATAGATGTACCGCTAACTTGAACATAATGTGTCCCATCAAATTCGAAATTGTTAACTTCAAGAATGAGCTTAAGCAATGTAGCTAACGTAGATGCAGAAACTGGTTTGTTGGCGTCGCAATCGTTGTACGCGCAGATAACTGCCTCGATGCCATCTGAGTGAGGGATATTAGTATATAGTGACGTGACATCTAACGTAACGAGAAACGAATTTTGAGGAACCTGTAGGTCAACAATTTCTGATAGAAAGTGATTGGTATCTTTATTGTAAGAAGAAAAGCTGGACGGAATGGTGTTGATGAGGCTGTCTACATAACGGGAAAGGTTCTCAGTCACTGTTCCAATACCAGAAATTATCGGTCTACCGGGATTATCTCTCTTATGAATTTTGGGAAGAAGGCAAAACCTGCCAGCTACTGGGCTCAACGGTATTAGGGATTTCAGAGTGCCATAGCTCATTTCTTTATTATTATAGAGCGCAGTCAAAGTATCACGAACAATATCTTTGAACTCGTTTGTTGGGTCATGATCTATATATATATATATATATATATATATATATATATATATATATATATATATATGTGTGTGTATATTGTAATGTACTAGACAGAAAACAAGAGACAACACCCGATCCCGGGCCACCTGTTCTCTTTTCTTATTCTGTCTTCTTTTTCCTCTACCTTCCCTTGGCTGTTAGCTGCCCACGCGCCGAAGTGCCAGCGTCTTTCTTGGTCATGACACTCGGCCATGAGTGCACACGCACGGATCTGGCGGCAAAGTTTCTGGTGGGCGGGCTTGGCTGCATCTTGGTGGTCAGCCCGGACCACAATGCAACATGGAGCGACGGTCTGGGGGAAGCATCTCCGGTGGACGGACGGCACTGGCTGCCTCGAGTTGGTCACTTTTTTCCACGCAATGATGTTTCTTGAAAAAGTGCTGTGGACTCAGGTGGCCGGCACTGGCTGCCCCGTTGCGGCCGACGCTTTCGGCCGTGCCGCGATTTGGTCCCGGTATCCCGAAGGTAGATCTGGCGGTCGATATACTGGCTGCATCTCGGAGGTCAGCCTTGGCCACGCTGAAACCACAAGTCTATCGGGAGGTCGAGACTGGCTGCAACGTTGTGGTCGGTCTCGGCCGTGCAGAGTCTCTCTGTGGGAAGCAAGCATGCACCTTCAGTGCATGCTTGCTTCCCACAGCGCACTTCAGACGGACCGCAAAATCAACGGCAGACGTTGAACTCCGGACGAGGGTAGTCGAAAGATATCCCAAAAGATGCGCTGGGTACCTTGGCTTGTGTCGAGAATGGGTACGCAACTTCTGAGATGTGTGCCAGAGAACATATGTAATGCCATCATCACCATCATCATTTCTCAATCACCGCGCCGCGCCTCTCGCGCAGCTGATGCTAGCTCGAGCTGCGCGAGGATTAAACAAGCTGCCGCACTTGGTGTGTCGGACGTGGAAAGCCACACGACTCCGCTTCAAGGCGTGGAATAAAGTGGCGAGAGAACGACATTACTACGTTGGCCGCCGTCCCGTCTTCCTCTCTCGCTACACATAATTCACGGCCGGTTTTGGCATCTGTTGCAGGATATCTTGGGAAGCTGTCATCGTATTGGCTGCTGTCTGCATCTTGAGCGCCAACTTTCTCCTCATGATATTGGTCAGTTAGACCAGCAGTGGTTTCCTTGGGCCCTACCGGTGCCATGACCGTAGGCGGTTCAAGCATAGGCGATGCTGGTGTCTCCACTTGCCTCAGTAAAGGTAATATTCGGGCTCACTTCTCTAACTGAGCTGTATGGGAACTGGTATCAGCCTCTTCCACTGACATGATGGCGTCGCGTACCGGCGCGGGTATTGAGAGCAGGAGTGGCATGTCGCACCTGTGTCAGACGCCATTCGTAGGACAGGCGGAAAAGCTTTCTGCCACACGACTGGAGGGCTCCGTGGAACTTTCGAGGTGTTGCTCCACTTCAGCTTGGTGTGCGAATGGGGTGTGTCGGTGAATGGCAATGCATCACAGTCGAGATGATTCTCTGCGGCTGTTTTGTTGGAGCAACGCCCTTCAAGAGGTCCGACTTCGGTAGCGGCCTCTGGCCGCAGTGAACTTACTTCGGGTATCGACAAAGTGTCTAACTTCTCGTGTGGTAAGCTGCAGCGCCCAGCTGCAACCTCGAGGTGGAAAGCCTCTCGAGCTTGCTCCTCGGTACCGGCCAGGTTGGACGGGGTGGTGGTGGAGAGGTGGTGAGGATTACGACCAAAAGCAGATATGAGCTTGCAGCTCCACTCAGCCCATGACTGCTGCTTCCAGCCTTCATACCGGTGCCAAGCCGCTGCACCTTCCCGAAGACAGTCTAAGGCCATATACCATTTCTGATTCTCTTTCCGTGCAGCGCGCATTGCTTGCGCGTTGACGGTTGCCACCCAGCTGTCGGCGTCGATCCGAACCCTGTGGAACTTCGGTAGTTCGTAGATGGCCGGCGATTGTGGGGTGGCAGGTGGCAACACAGAGATCACCGACGCGAAGCAGTCGAGCTTGTGTGAGAGCTCGATGAGAGAAGACCGAAGCTGCCTGCGTTGCTCCGGTGTGCTTGCCTCAAGGTTGTATGAGGCAGCTACATTCAACACTGCGTTAATGTCACAGGATGCTGGCAACATTGTAGGAGCTCGCTCGGTGATCAACGCTGTCAGTTCGCTAGTCTCGACGTGGAGAAACGCGATGGTACACCGCGGGTCCGCGGTGCTGTCGGGCGTTAAGCCCGAAGAGTCAGTGGTTATGGTCGTTGAGTAAGTAGCAATTGCGGCACTCACCCCGGTGAGGTCGACAAGCAGGGAAGCCTGGACGGCGTTCTGTGGCGGCTCGTTTGTTGAAAGAGTACCGCAACGGGAATGTAGGCCATGGGGAACGTACGTGAGCGGCATTCCCAAGAGACAGGAGACGGTTCGGATCCCTGCCGTGAAACGGTGGCAGGGTTTCAATCAGGTCGTGGCCTAGAACCACAGGGGAGACCTGGACGCCATCCACAGGTGGTCTCAAGGGTGGCTGGAGCGGCGGGTGGGACCCCATCGCTAAGGAAGCGTGAACGGCGTTCCTTGATGGAGACGCCCACGCTGCCGACGAACCACGAAGACACGTACCGGTGGCTTTCTGCAGAGGGTTCACTTGTCGGCTTGCGCTGATGGCAGAATCCATAGCCAAGGACACGTAGACGGCGTCCCTTATGAAATGGTACCGGTAACGTGTACTGCAGCTGCCGAGGAGGCCTTGACACCGTCCCCGAAAGGTGGTGGCAGTGGCGGCAGGTGAACAGCTGCCGAGGAGGCCTTGATGCCGTCCTCAAGCGGCGCTTATCACGGCTGTCCTGGGTGACGAAGCCGGGACGTAAGACTTCTTCTTCGTTAACTGAGCCATTGTAATGTACTAGACAGAGAACAACAGACAACACCCGATCCCGGGGGCCAGCTGTTCTTATTCTGTCTTCTTCTTCCTCTACCTTCCCTTAGCTGCCCACGTGCCGAAGCGCTAGCGTCTTTCTTGGTCATGACAATATATATATATATATATATATATATATATATATATATATATATATATATATATATATATATAACCTTAAAAGACAAGAAGAGAGCAGAGTGGATTAGCGGACAAACGGGGGTTAAGGATATCATAGTTGAAATAAAGAAGAGGAAATGGACATGGGCCGGGCATGTAGCGCGTAGACAGGATATCCGCTGGTCATTAAGGGTAACTAACTGGATTCCCAGAGAAGGAAAGCGGGTTAGGGGGAGACAGAAGGTTAGGGGGGCAGACGAGATTAAGAAGTTTGCGGGTATAAATTGGCAGCAGCAAGCACAGGACCGGGTTAACTGGCGGAACATAGGAGAGGCCTTTGTCCTGCAGTGGACGTAGTCAGGCTGCTGCTGCTGCTGATATATATATATATATATATATATATATATATATATATATATATATATATATATATATCGAGAGAGAGAAAGAGAGAGAGAGGTACGTATTTACATACGGTTCATGAGGCTGCCCCAGGCAGCAAAAACCCGCCGAGAGTATCATATAGTTTCTATCGCAATAATACTTGCATACGTCATAAGGCATGGTGCATCTGAGAAGCCAAGTGCGCCGAGTATAGTAGGCCAAAACGTTTGGAATACTGAATAAAATTGTAGGGATAGAGGTCGATGGTAAAGGAAACAGTGCGCAGCGTGCAGAATGATTAGGCTATATTCACATAGTTTGTTCGGTCTAGCTGAGGCTAGACTTTTTAGGCATGCCCTGTTTTGATGGCACATCGTACTTAGCCGATAAGGGGAGCTAAAGGAGTCTTCCTACACCCACATCGTTAAGCTTGGTGGCGTGAAACCTCCGCTTCGGGGCTCTCATGGGGGACTGAAAAAGTATATAGATAAAAGAGTGAACACAGAGACGTGGGCTTGGGAAAGCACACCATTGTACACTGAGAATGCTAGAGAGGTGTAGCTGATCTAGTTTCTGTGAGCAGATTTTTTAATGCAGCACCAAAAGAATGGTCATTGTAGTCGAGAGGAACGTTGGTGCTTGGAGTGTCGTTCATCAGAGAACCACTGCACGTTATAACAATGACATTCCCATTATGGAATGATTCGGACGAATTAACTGTGTTCAAAATATGGGAGCATTGCGGTTTAGGAAGAGCATTTCAATTTTGTGGAACTGTATGCGTGTTCGTGCTGTCGATAACCTCCCATAACGAAGAGGTAAACTCATTATACCGTCCCGTGTGAATTAGGATGCCTGAAAAGCAATTTTCTGCGTTTGTATGCACGTTGTCAGTTTGGGTGTTAGCATTATCATGTACGAGAACAGACAGATGTGTTTTTGTCTATGTTCTTTTTTTTATTAAAGTGCGCCCAGTATGTTCATGGCGTCGTGGCAAATAAGTGCAGCTAACTTAAACTGCTAGTCGTACAACTGCTAATTGGGCGAACTTTCGCACACCAAAATATGTGACAAAAGTGGCTACCATAAAGTAGGCTGTTTTATTGTATATATGACCAATCGTTGTGTGTGAGAGCTTACAATGTAGGCTCGACTTTGCGGCCCGTGAAGGTCGGATGATTAACTGCTCGCACAGGACACACAATGTCGGTAGAGCTTTCTGAGTAAGTCAAAACTGCGAGACATTCTTATTTAGTCTTGGTCATCTCAGAACGCAGAGTGTTAGCAGGTGGCAGACAGAAACAATCAACTAAAAAAAGTGATTGCACAGCAGCTCTATTAGAGACACAAACAGCGACTGCATCTTGCAGATGCAAGCTGTAATGGCGTCCATTAGAGCTTCTGTTCACCCCTTTAAATCGCTGCTGCAATTTGTGCTAGTAACCTGCATGCGTCAACTTTACATAGTTATACGATGCCCTCTAATGTGCTGTATGTAGCCCTGGACATGGTCATTTCTTTTTTTAGGGGCGAAGCTGCATACAGCGGTACCCGTTCGTCTTTTGTAGCCGTAATGGTAGTCGTAGTGTGGAACCAGTATTACATTTTGACCTCCAAGTCAGTGCCAGTGAGAGTTTTTTTCTGTGCCTTGTTGAAGAATAAAAGATAGTGCTCAATGTACATGCCAACGGCTGCTAAGGAAAAATGAGAGACAAGAGAATTCGGCTTTTAGCTAACGCGCACGCTGTTAATTTTTCATTGATCGACAACGCACAGAATACAAGAAAGGGTTGCTCGTAATACTCGCTGGGCTTAACCTCCTAGGCTTTAGAAAGGTTTAGCGAGCGTTGGGCCACAGTGACATGAATACAGTGAACTATTATATACCATGAACTTGAGGTGGTTAAAGGTGGGAAGTAGACACGAAGCGCAAGCCGTAAGAAAGTGTGCGTGTGCCTCCTCACGTTCAGTCCTCGGAATGTCCACTGGAAGGCGGCGTTTCTCTATGAGGAATACATGATGAAAAGATGCGAGATGGTGGTACTTGGAGTGTTGAATAGGTGGACGAACAGACACACAGACAGATGCATGGACGGACGCACGGATGGCTGCACGGCAGATGGACTCGTGGACGGACGCAGGAGCGGGTGCATGGATGAAAGCACGGACTGACGCACAGATGAACGTGTGGATGCATGAACAGACACATGCACGGACGGGCGGATGGACGCACGGGTGGCCACACAGATGCACGCATAGATGAACGAAAGCAAGAACGAATGGATGGACGGTTGCTTCGCCTCACTATCCATCATTCACTCCGTGTATATGCTGCTATTTTTCTATTTCTTGGATATAGCCAGCACTGCACCGAAAAATGGCTAGCAGTGATGAATAAAATCTTCAGATGCGCACATTGTTATGAGGTGAGGACACCTGTCGCGTCTTCTGCAGCACGGCTGGCATACTTGAGCCAACGTGTCGTTTCGCCGTATAGCCATTCAACAGCGACTCTGCTGAGAGGCGCGAGACTCGAGGTAAAAAAAAGCGGTTTAGCGGGGACGTCAGTCCATTCAAATAATGACAACACCTGAAATATTGCGTAGGCCCTGAGGCACACTAGTAGTAGTAATGCTATCGCGATATATACATTGCAAGACAATGGTTCATATGACTGATGGAAAGTGTCTCCACCAAATATCGCGACAGTTGCGAAAGAGGCAATGGCAATGAATATTTGCAAAGGCGGACATAACCTTTGGCGCAAGGGTGATGCGAAAGGGGCAAGGGTCTACGAGAATTGTTTTTCGAGGCCTTTATTCTACGCAGATGATATCTGCCACACCCTATGCAGCAACACTGATGAAAAAACTACCCGTGTCCCTAGTTGATCACCTGCTTTGACCAGTTCTCTTTTAGCGTGCCGGTGTGTACCAACTTTGCCCTTCTTCGGACTGAGCGCTGCTTAATAATCAAACTATGAGTGTGTCTGGTAGAGGTTCTCCCAGCGCCCCTCCACGACTAGCCTTTGACAGCACTTCCTTTTATGGCTCTTTTCAGGGATCTCATTGGTTCGCTGTGTCAGCAAGAACTACGTTCTTGAAGCCGTCGATAATCACAGGCCTGTCCTTCGAACTGTCCGCCCTAAAGTACGTCATGGAGAAGATCCCGGCATCACTCAACGATAGCGTCTTTCAGCCGTGCTTGTCCGTAAAGAAGGCTGGACGAGAAGCGGTGTGTACGTTTTGCCGTCATATACATTCACTTTCTCCAGCACGTGTAATAAACTAAATTGTGGGTGACTGTAATCATCCCTTCGGTGTCTGACACCGTCAACTTAAGTGTCCCCTGGTTTATTAGCCGCGTATATGCGCTTTTCGCTACAAGTAGACACTTTTAGTCGGGCGTGCGTAGTGAGCCCACGTACGCAACACTTCCGCGGTACAGAGCTGTGCATGTGCAGTACGTAACGTATTGATTCCAGAGATGCGCCCGTACGCGCGTAACAAGACTATGCGTATGTAACGCTACGCTTACTGCGTCATGTTCTCGCGAGATCTCCAAGAAACCAGAACGAGAGTATATGTTGGCTGCAGTTGCGTTCAACACAGACAGAAGCAGCAGAACTGATGCACGGCATGTGTACTTCAAAGTTAAAGGCGGTGTTTTCATGCCAGCGAAGGTACATTCAAGCGGTTCGTTCAGGCATTCATAGAGTTTCCTTATTTAGCAAACTTTATGCCGGCATCCTGATGATTCAGAAGAAATTGCCTGGCGTCCAACAAAAATCCTGAAGAATCACCTTCGATAGGTAGGATAGACGCCGTTCTTACATTGCGCACCGAAGTTTAAAACAGCATAGGTGAACGTGTGCAGACAGTGCGTCAGGAACGATGCTAAAGATCTACACAACGAACGTCATGGCCAGACTTTTACGCTGGTGGCCCTTACCCTGGGAGTCAAGATGTTTTTCGCGCACATCACGGAGGCCGAACAGTACTGGCACCCAGCATACGTCTAACGTTGGTGGTGCTGATAAGAATTCCATACCCTTGAATCTTGCAAATCACTTATGTAATCGAGTGAATTTCATAAAGGTACGTCAAAGTAAATGTGTTCACACACGCTTCGATTGCAACGTACGCAACGTAATTTTGTCAGCGTAATCAACTCCGCCATACGGCCAACTAAAAATGCCTAATGTCATCGAAAAACCATGGTTTTTTGGTCAGCCTACTTTGGTGCTTTACGTAACATTTTCACCGCACCCTAAAACACTACCGCTTTAAAAATTATGTAACTATTTTCTTATATTGAAGGAACAATCCACACAATATCTACGTCTTCGCGTTCAACTTTCAATATGCGTAATATTTGCTTTTTCATATATTACGGTGAGAAGTATGAACGCAGCAACAGCTCACGATGGCTAGGTGTTCAGCAAGTGCCTAAACATTGGGTAGCTTTGTATGACAGACAGATGGATCAAAGTAATTGTGTTCAGGTGTGTCAAGAAATACTATTGTTCTTTATGATTTGGGCATGAATATAATGCTACATATGGGTGTTTCGCACTCCCGCGTCGACGATTGTCTGACCTGGTGTATTCCTTTTGTCAACTATACGCTTTGTGTACTGCTGAAACGCATTTCAGAGGCCCTGTAAAGAGGCGCGCGTAATTGGGATGGGCTCTGCCCGATACCAAGACTATCGCATGTGCTCATACAGTTTTCAGTGAACTCCATTATTTTGAATAATTAGTGCAACTGTTACTTCGGCTTTATCTAAAGGAAATGTATGGTTCAGTATTATATCTACTCACTTTACATGTTACCTTGAAACAGAACCATCTATGAATAATTTTGGATACAATGACGCATTTTGAAAGTAAATGTGCAGCGAAATTGATGGCTCTTGATGAAGAGGTACATCTTTACAAGAGAATAAATTTTCCGACGCAAGATGTCACTTATGGCTTTTATGTAAATGAGTTCACTGAAAATGCATATGGTTTTTCTGTGACCACCTTTCACTTATTTTTATTTTCGTTTGTCATTACAATTGTTCAAATGCCGTTATAAGGTGGTTCCAATCAAGATGCGATAATTTGATTGATATACGGTGTTTAGACGATGGCGTTCTAGACACTGCGATCAGACTCAACTCCGTCTTTTAGGTATAAGGCAAAAATACTTGTTTATTTAACTGCGTTCGGAAGCGCTCTGCTGTCACTTGAGCGTCCCCGCGTCCCTCGCTCGCGCTCTTCTTCTTCTTCGTTTCCTTGTCCCAGCCCAGAACGTGAAAAATAATCAACATTCCCGGCCGCGCAAAGTTAAACACATAGTTCAAGTGGGTACAGTCTTTGTATCGGCCTGATCGCAAGGTGACCACCTTGCAACTTGATCTTGCAAGAACGAATGACACCGTCTGCACTGCGGTACACTTCCGTGACCCTTGCAAGTTTCCATAGCTGGCGTGGAGTGTTGTCCGCATGCACGAGAACGATGTCCCCTTGCTTCAATGCTGTATTTGATTTCGTGTCGGCAAAGTGTGCAGATCGTAATTGCAACAGGTATTCTTTTTGCCAACGCTTCCAAAAACTTTCAACCAGCAGCTTCCTGTAGTTGTGTCTGCGTATGGCGTCTGATCGTTTGGAATTACTGTTGACTTCGTCAGCGGTCGCATACGGTATGGAAGTCAATCTTCGTCCAAGGAGAAGTTCGGCTGGCGTCAAAGTGCAAGGTTCTCCTGCATCTGTCTCGATGAAAGTCAGAGGCCTAGAGTTTACGACTGCTTCTACCTCCGCCAGCACTGTCGATATTTCTTCGTAGTTCAGACGAGCTTTGCCGATAATTTTTCGCAGCGGAAGCTTCACTGATCGTACAAGGCGCTCACACCATCCACCCCACCAAGGAGCATTTGGTGCTATAAACTTCCACGAAATGCCGTTGGTGCTGAGGTGACTAGCGACGTCCTCTTCAGAGAACATTGGGTTTAGCCGCTTTATGTCTGCCGATGTCTTGTGAAAGCTTCGTGCGTTGTCAGAATAGATCACCCTAGGTAATCCTCTCCGAGCTGCAAATCGTCGTAGGCACAGCAGGAAAGCCTCGGATGTCATTTCCGAGACAAGCTCGAGATGCACGGCTCTAGATACGGCGCACGTAAAAAGTGCAACGTAGCACTTCGTGTCCCCTTTCTCCGTGCGTGCATACAGAGGGCCCGCGAAGTCGACTCCTACAACTTCGAACGGGTTCGTTGGTGTCACTCGATGACTTGTTAACGGAGCAGTCTCAGCAGTTCCTGGGCCCGCACTGAAACGCTTGCATATATTGCAGCCATGCAGCACTCTTTTTACCAAAGAGCGAGCTCGACAAATCCAGTAGCGTTCCCGAAGCTGCGTAAGTGTATCTCTAACTCCTCCATGTAAGACTTGAAGATGGGCTCTGTTTGCCAAAAGTGTCGAAAAGTGGTGACTTGACGGCATTATGATTGGGTGCTTGACATCTTGTGTGGAATGCATGAGGGATAAACGGCCTCCAACCCGAAGAATTCTGTCTTTGTCTATGTAAGGGAGTAGTTCAGCGATTCGAGATGTAGACTCGACTGGTTGGCCGTTGGTCAAAGTGGTGAGTTCTTCAAGAAAGCCTTGCTCTTGTGTACATTTTATCCAATACTGTTCAGCGTTCAGGATTTCTGTTGCTACGAGATGTCCTGTATGATTACTTCTTTTTCTGCATCGGTCAGTAAATCTGAAAATCCACGCAGTGACTCTGAGTAGCTGTTGAAGCCTGCTGTACCGTTGAATATCAATTATCGGAACTGAGAAGCGTGTCATTAGTGCGACGTGGACTGTTGTAACTTCACCTTGGGTGGCTTCCGCTATGTCTAGTTCACAGAGCTGTAGGGGCCATTCAGACATCGGTTTAGTTAGCCACTCGGGACCATGCCACCATTTCGAGCTGCACATCAGTCTTTCAAGCGTCGCGCCACGTGTGAGTAGGTCAGCCGGGTTGTCCGTTCCAGGACAGTATTTCCACTTTGATGGATCTGTAGTGCACCTAATTTCATTGACTCTGTTGGCTATGAACTGTTTCCACTTTTTGACGTCACCTTTTATCCATGACAACACAATGGCGGAATCTGTCCACATCGTGTAGTCAACTTGAACATTCCTCAAAGCCCTTTTCACGTATGCCAACATTCTTGAGCCGATTAAGGCAGCCAGCAGCTCCAATCGCGGCAGCGTTGTCTCCTTAATGGGTGCTACACGGGACTTCGCAATCAACAGTATCGGCTTCTCAGGACTTGATACGACGTATATCGCTGTTCCGTATGCCGCTGGACTGGCATCGCAGAAAACATGTACTTGAAGCACATTGGTCTTCCTTGCTCCGCCGCCCAGATAGCGAGGAACGACGACGTCTTGCAGTTGCGGCAGCTGGATGACCCAATCATTCCATTCTTTTTGCAGGTCATTGGGTAGGACTTCATCCCAGCCGATTCCTCGTATCCACAGTCTCTGAAACAATATTCGTATGGCAATAGTATATGGTCCTACAAATCCCAACGGGTCAAATATTCTTGATGCTGACTGCAAGACAAATCGTTTTGTACCCGTCTGTGCTGTCAAAAACCGGAGTAGGTTTTCAACCGAAAAGTTGAATTCATCCTTTGCAGGATTCCAAACCAAACCCAGGACCTTGACTGACGTTTCGTGAAGAACGACCATCTCATTACTAGTTGATTCCACTTGATTTTCAAGCGTGCGCATCAAATTTGCTGAATTTGTTGTCCATTTTCGCAATGTCATGCCGGCCGATTTCATTATTGAGCGCGCTTCTCGGCATAGTTTAGCGGCTTCCTCTTCTGTGTCGGCACCAGTGACTAAGTCATCCACGTAAAACGACTCGGCAAGAGTTTGCGCAGTTTGTGCCATGACAGCCGGTGCTCTTTTTACGTGGTAGAGAATAGTAGCTGTGAGCAGAAATGGGCCACATGTGGCTCCAAAAGGCACTCGTGTCATCCTCCACTCTTGCAGCTTGCCCTTGGATAAATCTCCTTCTGCAAACCAGAGAAAGCGGAAAGCGTGTCTGTCGTCCTCCCGAATCGCAATTTGAAGGAATGCCTTTTCTATGTCCGCGATAACTGCCACCGGGTGCGTTCTGAAGCGTAGCAAAATTTGCACGAGGTCTTGGTATAAGTCGTCACCCTTTTGAAGGCAGTCATTAAGTGACTTGCATCCTTTGGCATGTGACGAAGCGTCAAACACCACTCTCATTTTCGTCGTCAGTGCTTGTTCACGCATGACTTCCTTGTGCGGCATGTAATATAATTTCGTCACCTCTGCAGGTACGTCACTGACTACTTCGGCGTGTCCTGCCCTCAAGTACTCCCTTATGGTACGGTCATACGTTTCGAGCAGTCCTTTTCTGGAGTTGAGACGGTCGACAAGCCTGTCCAGTCGAGTAACGGCTACTTGCCTGTTGCTTGCAAGCTCGAAATTATCCTTCCAAGGGAGGGTCACTTCATATATTCCGTTTTTGAAGCTAATCGTTTGCTCAAAATGCCTCATGGTGTCGCTCATTTCAGGTGGCTTGTTTATCGCGTCCGTAATTCCTATGTTTTCAAGTTCCCAAAAGGAGCGCAATATCTCGTCGGAATCAGTAGCTTGGGCTTTTAGCACGCACACCATCATTTGTGAAGTAGTTGGGTGGGACACCAAGTGCGATGTGCTTCCCTGGAAGGTCCATCCAAGCTTGAAGTTCAGTGCGATCAATGATTCGTTGCCTTCACACCGTGAAACTTCGCCGGTCAACACTTTCCACATCTGATCGGACCCGATAAGTACGCTGATGCCACTCTTAGTTATGATAGATGGATGTTGGAGCTCATCGGCAGCATCGTTTCCCAGCTTCTTGAAAGACGCAACGAAGGCTACGTCCATTGCAGTCTCTGCGATGTCTTGGCAGATGCTTGGGATCTCTATGGCAGTTAAGACTATTTCCGCGTCGGAAAACTGGCTTCGCAGTCGTAGTTCTACTATGCGACGCCTCTTAGCCTCTTGGTCCGATGTATTTGCGAAAGTATTGAAGGCTATTTGAGTTGCTCCCACGCTTTTCAGCTTGAGGTGCTTGGACAGATCTTCAGTTACGAAAGTCCTCTGACTGCCACCATCGAAAACGCCTCGTATGTAGCGGCAGGTGTCATCATTCATGGCCCATGCTCTGAAAGTCTGAAGAAAAACGGAAGTGGTAGAGTCTTCCTTGACGGGTCTTCTTCCAAGTGATGCACAGACTGTCGTAGTTTTTTCGTGGTTCTTGTTAGCATAGTCTGACTTCCGCGAACACCTATCGGGATCGCACATGCTTGTAGCGTGTCGAGCTTGGCATTTGGAGCAGGAAATCCTTTTTTGCAGTCCCGTGCCCGATGTCCTTTGGTGGTGCAGCGGAAACACCTTTTGTCGTTGGAAAGCAGTTGCTTCTTCTGCGTCAGTGACAAGTCAGCTGTGCAGGCTTCCGATCCATGATGGCTGGACGAGCAGAATACGCATTTGTCCTTTTTTTCTCGTACCGAGTTGCTGTGAAGCACAGATGACGTCGGTTTTCCACGCCGAGAGTACGTCGACTGACTGGCCACGGGGAGTGTTCCATGTTCTCGTTCTTTGGCATCCTTAAAATCACTCTTTTCCAGGCTTTCCAGCTCAATACACAGGAAGTTGAGCACACGGTCCAGTCCCACGGATGTAGCTTCAGCTCTCGAGTCATATGCCAACTGGACGGCACAAGATCGATGATACTGCACGACTATATCCCGTGGAAGAGCACGCAGTAGGATGTCGCAGAGCATTGACGAAAATGACGACTTGTGCACACCCAAAGTCTCTAAGCCTCGGATATTCACGAGAACTTGGTCGTACAAGCTGCGTAGCGCTTTGGTGTCAGTCGATGAACGGACAGGGCTTAACATCCGTAGCTTGGCAAAATATTCTTGCTCCAGGCGCGTCTTGTCCCCAAATCGCTTCTGTAGCATTTTTATGGCGTCACTGTAGCAACTTTCTGTCGTCGGAAGGCCCGCAATTACTGATGCAGCGTCTCCTTTAAGATACAGTCGCAGGTAATGAAACTTCTCCGTGGCAGTGATGCGATTGTTACTATGAACAATTTGGTAAAATTGTTCCCAAAATTCGGGCCACTTGCATAGGTCTCCAAAAAAAGGAGCTATTGTCAGTTTAGGCAATTTAACTCCAGTTCCATCTGATGGTGCTACGACTGTCTGGGAAACTGTTTCTTGAATTCCGGTCGGTGTCCTTAGCATGCGATCTTTCTTGCTCAGAATCTCAGCGAGAATGCGCGTAGCAACGTCCTCGTATTGTAAGACAGCGTTATACTCGACCTCGAACTCCTCGTCAGGTATATGCGGCTCAATCTCGTGGTTCAAGTTTTTAAGCTCTTCGTTATTAGCCTTCAGCCTCTCATATATGGAGTTGAGCTGGTCATAGGAGGCAGAGTCGTTAGCGAGGAGATCACTTGCCTCGTTTATAATCCTCGTGTTCTGTGCTCGCCGCGACGTCCGCTTCGACTTCAGTCGCTCCATGCCGCTGCAGTTGACTGGTAGCCGTCCGTAGGGTCCTGGTTTTCAATCCCGGTTCTTAGGCACCAATGTTTAGACGATGGCGTTCCAGACACTGCGATCAGACTCAACTCCGTCTTTTAGGTATAAGGCAAAAATACTTGTTTATTTAACTGCGTTCGGAAGCGCTCTGCTGTCACTTGAGCGTCCCCGCGTCCCTCGCTCGCGCTCTTCTTCTTCTTCGTTTCCTTGTCCCAGCCCAGAACGTGAAAAATAATCAACAATGGAGTTTAACGTCCCAAAACCACCTTATGATTACGAGAGACTCCGTAGTTGAGGGCTCCGGTAATTTCAACCACCTGGGGTTCTTTAGGGTGCACCCAAATACGGGACACGGACCTAAAGCATTTTCGCCTGTTTTTTTTTTTGATGTCTTATTATGTTTTTTTATGTCTTATTACTTTCTGTGCAAGTGAAAGTTTGAACCGTTCGCAACCATTTTTTTCGCTCTTTCTTCAAGCTTTGCAAGCATAGCGATTTCAAAGGTGGCCCCAAAAACTACCTCGGTGATCCTCTACATGTATATGGCGTTTTCTTCAATACCTCAAAAACGCTTACACTATGCGAATACAAGGACTCCTTGGTTAAAAAGGTCAGTAGGCGCCATCGGCTTTCCTTTGTTTGAAAACTTGCTCTGTTTTCTTCTTCTCACTGCACGAGATAAAGTGAAAATATTTTCTGAAATATTGAGCTACATTGCCATAACGACAAAGCAAAGCATCGCTAATTACTGACAGGAATAGTGTAAGACGCTTTCTGAGCCCATTCAATCAGTTAGCAGATGCAATGAATATTTTTAACAATAATTGATCTAGGCGACACCTGTTTACGTAATTACACACAACGCTGTGACGCAGCAATTAAGGAAAACTTGAAGTATGGGCTGGTTTTGGCAGTTGTAGAGACTCTACGATCGAAATGGGCTAGAAGAAAGACCAAGGAATTTACCCAAGTTTGCAAAGCAGACACAGATAGTTTTATGTCGCTTGATAAATGGAATTTTATTTTTTTTTCTGTCCTGAGCATTACGAGCAACCGTGCGCCGTTTCAGGGGTATGTCATATACCAGTGTACCACCTACAGCGCCAGGAATTGGGGGCGGCATTTTATACAGAAGCGCTTATTAACAGACTCCGACCCAAATAACTGTGTTCGCGGAGGTGAACCAAAAAGTTGTTAAACGGGGAGACGTAGAAAGACGTCGTGACACGTGCGTTGCTCTTGAAAAAGAATCACGCGCACCTAGTGCGTCGTAGTTCCAACACAAAGAAAGCAATAGTTGGTGTTTTCAATGGAGCAGGAAAATATTAAACCGTGTTTGGAATGAATGAACTATTGTCAAAAAAAGCGCGACTTTCATGTCGCTCATACGAGGGTGTGTGATTACGTTTCCAAATATCAAAACCTTTTGAAAGTGATGTGCCATGGTTGAACAGTTCTATGGGCGGCCTCTAGTAGTTCACAAGAACCATTTCGCGTGTTTGGCGTAGTGTCCTACAAACGTCAAACAATTATTTCTGGTTATGATAAAAAAAGAGCACGTACAAGGCAGCGAAGACGGGCTTATAAAAGTCGAAAAGAGCAGAAAAGCAGCGAAAGACGCAGTGGAAATACGAGAAAATAAACTCAGACCAACAGTACACCGCTGGCGTTTTGTTAGAACTTACAGCGCCTGTGCGATTGCACCCGAACCACTGGCATCGGAAATTATTGCGGAGATGTCGCTTCTGAGCTCTCACTTAGTGCGGCTTGAAGCAAGAAACCGCGTACGAGGTATCTACGACATTTTCATCATTAATAACTATTTTTCTCTAGACACCGAAGTTACTCTTGAGGCAGCTCACACCCCCTGCACGGTCGTGTTCATAACTCCTTGTACCATAAGTCTTGCCACAAGAAAGCTGGTGGTATCTCCTTACTACTCCCGTGGCAGCCTCTACACAGAAATTGGAGTCTTGCTGCTGATGCAGGCGCATTTTTTCGTACGAGCGAAAAGAGCTGGTGCAAAGCTGAGTGAGCTAGTACAGGGTAGGGAAGACGAACATCCCGTGTAGGTTTGCAAATCACATTGTAACACCACTCTATTGATATTGCAGCGCAAGTGTTGTCGTTGCAGCCGCTGTAGGCATCGCCGTAAAGTTTCGTATTGAGACGAAACAGGCAACAACCCTCACAGTTTGCTATTTTCAATGCCCCAAGCGGAGGGATCACACAACCCCCATTTTCATTCGCGCGAAAATATTATTGGGAGTACCGGGAGCACCGCTTCAGAAATGACTGCGCAATTTCATCCCTTGGTCGTGGTCGCATGCGCGCTATCTTGACCAGAATGAGCACGCGGCTAATGCCTTAATCTAGTTGGCTTGTCACCTTACTAGCACTCAAGGTTTAGACAGCACAAAATGAACTCCCTTCAAATGCCGCGATGAAATTTTCTTGCGAGAAAGATTTGTGGATAGATAGATATGTGCGGTTTAACGTCCCAAAACCACCATATGATTATGAGAGATGCCGTAGTGGAGGACTCCGGAAATTTCGACAACCTGGCGTTCTTTAACGTGCACCCAAATCTGAGCACACAGGCCTACAACATTTCCGCCTCTATCGGAAATGAAGCCGCTGCAGCCGGGATCTGGTCCTGCGACTAGCGGGTCAGCAGCCGAGTACCTAGCCACTAGACCACTGCGGCGGGGCAGACCGATTTGTGGAGTAAGGCCACATGGGATGCTAAAAAGTTCCGATAGTCTTAATACATATAGCATTTCAGTTTTTCGTCGCAGTCACTGGTGTACCTTTGCAGCGTGTCTGAACGTATACTAAAGAAAAAGGTATCTGGTGCTTAACTATTTGTAAGAAAATGTTTCAGTCAATACTGGTGGAAAGCACATGATTTACGAAAGCCAGTTGCCTGTTGGAAAAGCCACTTATGAAAGAGAAGTCTTAAAGGGCCAGTTAATAGGCACCAAACTTTTCATTACACCCCCCAAACAAGCTCGCGCATTCTTGCTACGCCTGACCAACCTCCTTCCACACGCAGTGACGTCAACTCGGTAATCGGTGACGTTCACTTCACTACTCTTTGTTGAGACCTGGTTTAGACCAATCGACGAGCTGCGTGCTGCCTCACGCCGCCAATCGCCGAGTTATCATCACTGTGCGTGGAAGGAGGTTGGTCTTGCTAGGAAAGATACGCGAGTTTGTTTTGGGTGAGGGGGAAGGGGTGTTTAAAAAGTCGGAGCCCGTTGACTGGCCATATAAATGGGGCTCTGTTTTTTTTTGTGTAGTAACATGGGAGAGGTAGGCAGCAGGTTTGTTCTTGCTGTTCTTTGCGATTCCTGTCTCTTCATCTTCAATCCGATCAACTTCAATTTTTGTGGCTTGTAGCCAGCGCCTAGAGAGCAGACTCAACCTCAATGTCAGTCGAGCCAAGACAAGCACTTGCGTTTACAATTATGTCTTTATTTATTTATGCGCATTTTTACCGTCGCCTATGTACAGTTATTTCCCCCTGACAAGATAATTTTAAATTGTACGATGCTTTAGTGGTTTTGGTACGCTGCGATGCTCATTGTAATCCTTACACCCCAATAACTATATCAATAAATTCATTACAGTTCTTGAGCACGTATAATTTGCAATGATAGTGGACATGTCATTACAATCAAATGGCAATAGCAATAATATTTGGAATTGTTCGGCGTCAACATATGCTTGCAATGCATTTACTCGATTGAGTGGTATTGTTCGTGTGCCATGCGATAATTCTCATTGGCGCCTTTTCAATATATACAAAAATAACTAGTGGCATGGCAGGGCTGACCTGTGTTCAACCCAGAGCTCGCGAGCAGCTTGACAGATGTGTCATTAGAACATTCCACACCATTCAGCCCTAATGCAAAGGACATGCGTTCTACATTGCAGCAAATATGGTCAATGGCAAAGAGATATATATTACAACTAAGTGATTGAGTCGTCAGGAGTACGTTGATCACCATAATTTTCACTGAATCCCTATGCTAGAAAACATTTGTATAGTGTATAGCGTGTGATATGGGAGGACAAAAAAAATACAGAAGGTTTTTGATAATATCGATATACTTGTCATATGCTTCGTTTTGAAGGTTTGTTGTTAAATGTGTGGGATTGTTAAATATGTCCTACAAAAACCATTTAGGCATCTCTCCCTTCAGGTCATTTCGTGTATTTGAAAACACATCTGTCATTTCAGAAAATGATTAATCTCCCATTCAATGTTGCTCACTGTGCGCACATCAGCTTCTCTGTCATTGTGCAGTCGTGTTGCGCAGTTGTGTAAAATAATGTATGACATAACATTTCATCAATTACAGTTCGTCAAAGCCGTAAAGGACATCGCAGTCTTGCGTAAGAGAACTGCGTGGCTCCTCTACAATGTGCACAACCAGGGCCCCAGCACCCAATGTCCTGAACGTCCATTCACGGTCCTGAAACTTTTTAGTGCGGCACTAAAACGCTCGTAAGAAGCAACATACCACTCATAAAGCTGCTGTTTATATGAATATTATTCTTTCCCCGTGTTAGTAAGGGCATTCTCACTCAGCTATTTGTTTTATTTAGAAGATACAGTCTGAATAAAGATGAACACACTACAATTGACTGATTGATGCCTCGAATTTCTGTCGCGGAAAATATACTCGTTTAATTTTGAAAAAAAAAATGGCAGCATATCCACGGAGCGAAGGATGGAGAGTGAGGCAAAGCATCCGTCCGTCCATTCATTCTTGCTTCCGTCTGTCCATGCGTCCGCCTGTGCCACTGTCCATGCGTTCATCACCCGTCCGTGTGTGCGTCTGTTCGTGCGTCCGTCCCTGCGTTCTTCCATGCATCTGCCCCTGCGTTCGTTCATGCGTCCATCCATGCATCTGTCTGTGTGTCCGTTCGTCCATTTATTCAACACTCCAAGTACCACCATCTCGCATCTTTTCATCATATATTGGATGGATGGATATGGCTGTACCCTTTAGATCGGGCGGTGGCTAGCGCCACCAAGCCGTAATACTTAATGGACCAAAAACTAGATTTATTTTTTCTAGATTATTTTTCTAGAATGAACCAAAAGCTAGATAATTTATTTCCCATATAGAAGCACCGTCATTCAGTGGACATTCCAAGAACTAAACGAGAGGTGGCACACGTACAATTTCTTACGGCTTGCGCTTCGGGTCTACTTTCCACTATAACCCCCTCGAGTTCGTGGTATATACTAGTTCACTGTTCTCATAACACTGTGTCCCAACGCTCGCTAAACCTTTCTAAACAAGGAGGCTATGCCCAGCGAGTATAACGTAGCAACCTTTTCTTGTCAGATAGTGCTTAATGTACAATCCAATGGCTGCTAATGGGGATCGCAGCGTGCGCGTTAACTAAAAGCCGAATGCTCCTGTCTCTCATTCCCCATCAGCAGCGAATTGCATGTACATTATCCACTATTTTTCATTGTTCAACAACGCACAGAAGAAATCTCTCACCGGCACCACCTTGGAGGTCAAAATGTTTTACTTGTTACACACTTGAACGGCTACGAGGACGAACGGGAGCCGCTATAAGGAGCTTCGCCCCTAAAAAAAGACAGTTTCGCCGCAAGGGTGGTGTGCCAAATGTGATATCAATAACGTGGAGTGTGACGCTAAAGGTGGCAAGCAGATTGAAATGTGCAGAGCGCTGCCCACGCACAATTGATGCTCGTAAACAACACACGAAGAACGAGGACCAAATAACAACGCTTCCAGCTCGACATCTGACGCACCGTGTACACAAAAAGTAACAGCTTAGCCGCAAAGACGAAGCAATGAACGCGATAGCAACAAATTGAAAGGTCAAGCGCCGAATGGCAAGCAGATCGAAACGTGCTCCGCGTTTCTCATGCACAAATGACGCACGAAAAGTACTCACAGGTACCGATTAACGCAAATAAGCGTCTCAGTTGTTACTTCACTGTGTGTGAAAAGCACTCCTTATTCACAAACGAAGACTTTGAAACTATTTCAGTGACTTTGGTGCACCCGGTACCTACAACAAAAACGTTCCAGTGAAAGGCCAACGCCAGCCAAGACGTACGATCATACCAGCCTGAGTTAAAAGCATGTCAGCGAGCATCCACCTTGTCCACTCCGAAGGACAAAGTACGCGTGGGAGGTGAAAATGCCCTCTGCCACGCACTCGTTGCGCCATCTTGCTGGTAATGCTGAAAGCGCGATAGTTCCCCTCACTTTCCGAGATGCCCATCACAAGCAGTAAGTGGTAGATATAAACAGCTTGTCATTTGAGCGTTGAAGGACGAGCTGCTCGTTGGCTCAGTGGTTCACGCCTCGCACTCACGTCTTAGAGGCCTCACGTTTGATTCCGCACGCCAGTGTCTTTTTCAGGACTTTTTCTTTCTTGCGTTTTTATATATGTAGACACGTATACACATACGGTGAGTGACGGTGACGCCGACGCGAAATCTAGTGGAGAGTGTCGATATAAATGCTATCGTAATCAAATGACGCACGAAACTTTAACACAAGAACATTTATGAGGGCGAAGTAACAAGTGTCCCAGTTGGTATTTCGCTGTGTTCAAAAGCGCACTGCTTTCATGAACGTGGCCTGTCGTGTGAGCAGAGTAGTCTTGTGCCACCTGTAACTAAACGCAATTGTTCCGACCGAAACCGAAGGAGCGGATTTTCCCCTACAACAGGATAAGTGCGCGGATAAGGCTCCTCACCTCCGCACAGCAAAGCACGCGTGGGAGAAGAGCGTGCGTCGGCGCATCGCGACGAGCTAGGCACCGACATCTACTCCAAGCGCACTTTTCGTGCCATCTAGCCAGTAATGCTAAAACGCGCTATTTCCTCCGTGGTAGGTATAACTAGCTCGCCGTTTCAACGTTAAAGGAGGTGATCCTTCGTCTCTCAGTGGCTGACGCCACGCGCTCACGAACGAAAGGTCGGACGTTCAATCCAGCACACCAGAGTCTTTTTCTGGATTATTTTTCGTTTTCGCGTTTTCATACATATAGATACGTATACATATACGATGAATGATGGCGACTCCGACGCCGGCAGCAAGATTCAGCTGAGAGTGGTTATATAACTGCTATCACAATGAGGAAAACATCATCCCACATAACATGCGCTAAGGCAGTCATTATATACTGTAGTCTACGAGGACATGCAGACTCCACAGTTCTGATTTGGATAGCGTATTGCGTAGATGGGTGCGTAGTGGGTCCCTACTTGCAAACTGTGCACTGTTGTACACAAATCCTAGTTACGTTTCAATGTAACACCGGGACTCATGTTCAAAAGCAGACAGCAATGCTTGCGAGAATAGGTGAACCCCACGGCGCCCTGAAGCGCGTTTCATATTGTAACCTTGCAAAAGCAATAGATACGCACAATCCGAACATAATAACGAAATTTTCGTTTTGAGTTCCACAAATATTAATATTATTCATTGCTCATTTCATTAGAAAGTAGTGCTCAAATCAGGCCTGCCGAAGCCACATCAGGCTTGAGCGGCACTGCCAGGCAGCCGCGGAAGGCAGCAATCGTTGAAGCCATGTATTTCTTATATAACAAATTACAAAAAATGGCACAGGAAAGAGAACAACTACTTCACTTAGGGCGATTCGCCCGAGAACCTTTTCTAACATTTGTTTTGTCCGGTTGCGCAGTACATTTGAAGGCAGCCTATGGAAGTGCACAGGAACGTTAAAGTGCCGTATCCTCTCGGCTTGCCTTGCACGAGACCTGGGTAGTAGAAATAAGTCTTTTCGGCAGAAACATTTTGGAACAAAAATTGTAAATTGGTTTCAAAACTATATTTCCAAAAGAGACGATTCCCAACACCTTCCACTAGTGAGCAAAGTCTGGCACACAAAACATTTTTAAATCATCATTTTTTGGCATTGAGGTTAAGATAACAAATGATGTTGTCTAACACATGATAGAAATAGAGTTTAACCTCAATTGCTAGCGTGCCGCACAGCAGCCGTACCCTGCAAATCACAGGTTATAATTATCTAGTGCTGTTTTCATGAGCCACAAAAATAAGCCAAGACATGCCGTAGATAACCAAAAGAAGCCTGTGCTTGCCGAAAGTAGTCTACGTTGACTGACACCACTTCTACCTTGAAAAGTGCTTGACGACAGTTAAGAGGACTGAAAAACACTAACATGGAGCTATGCAGTGTGAGCCAAGAAAGGTTCAGTAGCAGAAGTCACAAGGTCACCGCAAGTGGCAAGCAGTGATTGCGATAGCTAGAAATTAGTGAAATTATTAACGGGAAGAAAAATGATATTTGGGGAGCTTCGCTGACGCGCGAAGAATGAAAGAAAAGAAGGCAGTCACGGGAGCAGTGCGAAATATGAGCTGTCGCAGCTCGACACTCGCACCACGCGGCACAAACATAAAAGGTGACGCTCGAAAACACGCAGGTATAGACATGACGACCATGAACTAAGCATAGTCACAGTGGCTACTTCGTGTTCGATTTGCGCTAAATGTGTTGACTACGCCAGTGCCACCCCATGAAACCTGCGGCACATGAAGTGATCCATCTGCGCCTGTTGTGGCGTTTGAAATGTTGCTGCGCTGGAGTACCACATCGTTATTGGGTACAGAAATGGGTCCTATACTAATGAATCTAACAAAGAACAAGTGTTCTAAACATGACGCATGAACTAGGTGAACTTTCGCTTTTTGTGCAAGAAGTAATGAAGGAAGCAAACAGAAAGGTAGAAGTCAGAGAGGTTCAGGAGAAAGACTTCCGGTTGGCTACCCTACATTGGGTAGCACCTCCCATGTTCGTGCTCTTCCAGCGTTTCTATGCACGATGTTAGCATTCAAAAAGTGAGTGGCATGTGGCTAAGCTGCCTTGAGTGGCAAGTGACGGAATGAGGGGTCACACGTTCAAATGCTGGAGGCACATTTCACCACTTCTTATTTTCATTTATTTCTATTATTTAATGTACTTGTGATATCAAAATTTCTCCGTCTCAATATGACTCACGTGTGCTAGAACTTGCAGTACTCATGTGCACGTTTATACAAATCTCCACCAGCCTCAGATGAAACGCTATCTAGTGTTAAGTGGCGCTTAGACTCTCACACTTCATAACGGTGAGTGTAGTGTGAAAGAAGTAACGCCCAAGGAAGTAATGCCGAAGACCGATAGTCATGAACAGAAGTCTAGGCTTTTCAGGAACTTTTGTTTGAGACTTCTGTACACTTGTGCAAATAAGGTGAAAACTGTAGCTGGGCATTATACGTCGTGAGGAGAATTTGTGGAAGGATGATAGGGACTGTGAGAGGCTGCCTGTGGAGAATATTAGGGAACTGTTAGTGAAACTATCGGGGTGGAGGATGCATAAAATTGCTCGTGACACGGACTGTACAGACGAAGGAGGGTAGTAGGGTAGGGATTTGTTTGTTCTTGGACTTTCCGAATGTAAATCAGTAATAATCGGTCAGGTATTCGGAGACTAACTCTTCTCTCAGTTTACTGCATGTACGTTCGCCCGGTGCTTGAGTTTGGGCGCGCCGTATATGCTGAGGCACCTGCTTATCAGATCAATCTACTGGAAGTCATCGAGAGACAAGCCTTAAAATCTTCAAAGCTTGTCGCAATCAAGATCTCGTATCTGCATTCAAGGCTTCCCTAACTTTTTGAAGTATTAGCGGCGCAGTCAATTCTCGGGTAGTATTCTTCTACGGTAAGGCCCTTGGAATCCGTTTTTGTTGCCAATCTTGACTAGTTTTTTGGACAATTCTGGCCCAGATTTCATGTGGCCCAAATTCTAGATGAACAGCATTTTCTAGACGTATGAAGTGTTCAAATTCATGTCGTGCTTTTAATCAGTTACAGGAGGAATGCTAATAAAACACAATTTCATGATATTTTTCCGAACAATTCAGAATTGATGCTATCCAGCTTTTTAGGAGCTATATTAAGGAATTGCCTCGTACATACGACAATGAAAACATTCGTACGAACTGATGCTTCATAATCTGAAGAAAAGTGTGCAATAGATATTTTCTCCGCGACCCTAGATTGGTTCTTTTTTCTTCACCTTCAAGATTTTGTGCCTGTTTTGGAAGCGAAAATTTTGAAGCTGAAAATGCACAACCACCTCGGAAGAGAACGTTGCTTCGAGATATTGTAAAAAATTGCAGATTCCACGTACTGTGAGAATTTATGATATGCGAAGCACGAATAAGGAAGGGTGATAAGTCAGCAGAACGTTAAAAGGCGGAGGTGAATTATACTGTACATGACTTTGATGTCAAGGTTATCATGTTTAGAAATATAATTTACCTTCGTCTTCTCTTAACGTCACCTGATACTAACTTTGGCACATATGGAGCTAGCCAAATGGCAGTGAGTGTGCTATGAGCGTAGCATGTAGTCATGTTTTACAGAACAAGCATATCATGATTATCATGTTTGGACGGGTCATTTACAGTCGTCGTCAATTCCCTTAACGTAATACCAAACTTGGTCTATGTGAAGTTATTGAAACGGCTGCGAGAACGCTATGGGCGTAGTGTCATGCAAGGTTCTTTTAAATGTTTAGTAAGAAGAGCTCTCTAAGTTTACACCTACGAAAGACCTAAAGAAGGGACAAAGCCGTTTGTACCAAAACTCAAACAAGAAGTTTAATTAAAAAGTAAAAAGACGAAAATCCCCCATAAAACGAAACAACTGATAAACAGTTAACTATACAGGGCGAAATCCATCTATCAACACTCAGCAAAGAAGTTCAAAGTGTTCAATTGAATCTAACGTCCAAATGGGGCTGAGCGGTGGAGTAGGGCAAAATATCTGTTGGTTCTCAACCACACGCTGAATTATGGTGACAATGAGCAAACCGGAACACGGTGATTAAGGCTTCAGGACGCGGGCAGAAGGAACGCTGGCTGCTGACGACACGTCGAGAAACCAGACCGGAACGTGGTGGCTCCGGCTTTAAGAGTGCGGACCCATCGGTAACGAGAGAACGCGGGCTGGTGGCGACGCGTCAGGGAGCCAGGGTCTACCTGGCCAAGAAGCTAGGCTCACAGCTCGGGCTCATAGCCCGACGGCTGTTGCTCGCCTGTTGGAACCAAAGTCGACAGGCCCTGGGTAGGAGTTCAGGACCGGATGGCCACGGTCCTCTCGAGCGGGAACGTGAAGGCAGGAGGCCCCAGCAGATTGAAGTCCTGCAGGCTCGGGTTCGACGCCCGACGGCTCGTCTTCAGCGTCTAGTCCAGTGATGACCCGTCTTCATCGAACTCCCCTTGATCTCCTCTGTTCAGGCTTCTGCTTCCGCTCTGGCCCAGTTGTCTCGTTCCGATTGGAGATTCTGTACTTTCGTGGTACCCAGCCATTGGGCCTTGAAATCTCCGTGGTCTATGATCATTGGTTACCTTATCTTTTATTTTGTTCACGGGGTGCCACGCGTCCTCATGCACGCGACGTCTTCACTGCCGTCGTCATCGTCGTTCTCTAGGCAACACAGTGCATGCACTCTGTCCTCTTCTGTTTTTTGTGACGCGCACTTTCCAAAGGAGCGCACTTTGAACGCGCACTCCACTCATCACAAGGCCCCTTTTAAATCAAGTTTTTTTCCGAGAAAAAAAACTGCAGATAGATGCGCGTTTCACCACACACAAGAGACATCCTGCCCATCGTTCACTACAATCTTAGAATAAATCCACTTACTATATCTTGCACAGCTACACACAATCTCAAAGTCTACTACACAGTTCCCAGCCAAGCTACAGCGTCCTGCTCAAAACGCAAAAAATCACACTTCTTGTGATATTAGAGTTTTAAACTCAGGATATATACAAACGATGTAAGTCCTTGTCCAAGTGGTCTAAATCTATAGGCAGCGACCGGTTATTTAAACTTTTACTCTCAGGTTATAGCGTCCCACACCAGACGAACAGAATATTTGTTTCTTTCATCCGAATGCAAAACGAAAACCTTGCAGCATTTCTGATCACAAATCTGCCTGTAGTTCTGCCTCGGAATTTAATCCACGTGATCATCAGCCATGTCAACGGCATCGGTCACTAGAGCTGGCGACTTGCAGACAGACACTGCTACAACTCCCTCTGAGTTGTCTACTTGGCTTGCACACAAGTCACATGCTCCTTTACATAACTTCTTTTTATTTTCCAAACTGAATGATTTCGTAGTCGCTTCCTGCTATTTACACGGAACGCTACACTCTACTTTGACATGACGTAATAATTACGCCACGTTCAGGCGAACTGTAGGTTTCCCAACAATGCTTGTGCCACTGCCTACTTCTGTCAGTGTTGCACAGGACGACTCAAAAGCTACCGCCTCAGAGTTGTCTACAAGGCATAAGCTTCTTCTTATGTCACTTGTCTTACTTCGTGCACTGAAAGAATCGGCATCTCTTCTAGAGACTGCTCCTTGGTTTTCGGATTTGCACTGTACGCGAACATCAACAGCCCTTCCATCAGGGTTGTCTAGAGAACTCCATACCTCTTCTAAAACTGTGCATTCAGTTGCGCCAGTTCGTGTAGCCACATGGCTATATAAGGAACTTGACTGTCCCTTCTCTGAAACTTCCTGTGCTTCAGTAAGCTTCTCGAGTCTCCTAGACTTTTGACTGTTTAACTCCCTGTCATACTCTTTCAGAGTTCTTTCTCTAGCGAAAGGTCATGACGAGGTACAGGGTCAGCCTCACGTAAATTCAAATCGCTCCCGATGTAACTGCTGTCAGAGCGCACCTCATCCTGTTGTTGACTTCTCTGGCTCTTAGACCACGTATATTCAGGGTTTTCCCTTTCAAGCCACAGCTGCAAATCCTCATATTCCAGTTCCAGCAGTCTCTTCTTTTTGCGCATCTTTATCTCGAGCATATGTTTCTTTTCACGCAATTCTATCTCAAGCTGCTATTTCTTAGCGCATGTCCCTTGCTCGAGCTTCTATCTCCTAGCCCGTGTTTATGGCTTGAACTCCTCTCTTTTAGCGTATGTTTGCAATACAGTCTGCTGCTTTTTAGCGTCACATATCACAGCACGTTCCTCTTGCGCTTGTGCCACTTGCTTGTCGTACCACTCCTTGAACTCCGCTCCCTTGAAACCTATACTCGCCAGATTGATTGATATGCGGGGTTTAACGTCCCCAAACCACTATATGATTATGAGAGACGCCGTAGTGAAGGGCTCCGCAAATTTAGACCACCTGGGGTTCTTTAACGTGCACCCAAATCTGAGCACACGGGCCGACAACATTTGCGCCTCCATCGGAAATGCAGCCGCCGCTGCCGGGATTTGGACCCGCGCCCTGCGGGTCAGCAGCCAAGTACCTTAGCCACTAGACCACCGCGGCGGGGCTATACTCGCCAGATCTAATAATTCCGAAGTGCTTTTCATGACTTTCATCTCGTCTAAAAATCTACATGAAAAAAAAATTGCCCGCAGCTTCCCTCGGGGGAACACTGAGGAAGATGCGGAGCATATAATTGGTTAACGGGGTGTTAAAGTGCGACTTACTTGGATCGATGGCTAAATTGGTTAACGTGGTTGTGAAATGGGGTGTTAAATTGCGACTTACTTGGGTCGATGGCTAAATTGGTTAACGTGGTTGCAGGAGGGAGGAAGGAAGGAAAATAGAGGGAAAAGAAAGGCAAGGAGGTTAACCAGCCTATAGGCAGCCGGTTTGCTACCCTGCGCATGGGAGAGGGATGGGGGAGATGAAAGAGAGCAGAGAGGGAAGATAGAAACAGCACATTCGGCAGCACATGCGCGCACACTCAGTCATAGTCCAGTCTTGTCTTTCGCGGTGTGTGACATTGGTGTTACAGTCGCTTGTTCAAGTCGGTGTCGCGTAGGAATTTCAACAGAGCTTTCGTCGCCTTCTGTTTCAGTGTCTTCTCTCGGGCACTTGACAGAATAGTGTCCACAGACATTTGGCTGTTGTCGATGCACGCAATAGCAGACGCCAGTGACTGTCTCTGGATTTCATACAATGGACAGTCACACAGGATGTGGTGTAGCGTCTCTTCGCAATGACAGGCATCGCAGAGAGCGTTGTCGGCCATTCCTATGACAAAGGAGTAAAATTTTGTAAATGCCACTCCTAGCCATAAGCGATGAAGTAGGGTGGCTTCTCTTCGATCGAGTCCAGTGGGCATGTGGAGAGCCATCAAAGAGGATAGGTGGTGTTGACGATTCGTATCGACGCTTGGTGGGCACCATAGTGAAAACGTGATTTCACGCGCAAGTCGTCGAAGATTACTGGCAACATCAGTCCTCGAAAGTGGTATGGCTTCTTCTCGTGTTCCTTCAAGGGCTGCCCGCGCGGCAGTATCGGCATGTTCGTTCCCTGTGATGCCGCAATGACTTGGCAGCCATTGAAGCGTCACATGATGCCCTTTCTCGAGTAAAGTGTGGAGAAGGCATCGAATTTCGAAAACTAGCTGTTCGTATGGGCCGCGACGCAGTGCTGAGAGCACAGATTGTAGGGCAGCCCTTGAGTCGCTGAAAATCGACCATTGTTGCGGTGGTTCCCGATTGATCACACAAAGTGCAGCGCGCAAAGCAGCTAGTTCCGCTGCTGCAGATGCCGTGGAGTGGTCAGTCCTAAAGCTGATGGTAACGCCTCTTGCTGGGATAACTACTGCCCCTGACGAACACTGGTGGTTCGTGGAACCATCGGTGTATACATGTATGCTGTCTGAATATTTCTCGTGCAAAAGAAGTAGAGACAGTTGTTTCAGCACGGGCGACGAAAACTCAGATTTCCTCCGGATCCCTGGTACACTAAGATGCACTGTGGGTCGAATAAGACACCAAGGTGGTATGGGTGGTTTAGATGCACGAGTGAAGCCCGAGGGAAGTTTATCGTTGTATTTCACGATAATTTTGGCGAACGATGCTTGGCGCCTCTCTGAAGGCAACAGTGCAAGGTGATGGCCGGGGGCACGTGCGAAGTGTCGGATGTGTGTTCTCAGGACTTCAACAACAATGTGAGTTTGTATTGGATAGTCACCAGCAATTGCAATTGTTGCTTCTGTACACACGTATGCGAAAGGGCGGCGCTGGTCGAAGGGTCGTCGATCATTGTGTTTGTCGATTTGTTGGAATTCATTTCACCGCGACCTTGGACGTCGACGCGCCGTACAAACCAACCGACGAGCGGCAACTGAGCGAGCGAGCGCCGACCTTGAGTATATATACAGCGCGACGGCGCATGCACTGTCAGCTGTTGAATGTTCTCCAAGCACGACAGCGCATGCGCGTCCACTGGAGAATCAGGAGAATTGTAGAATGTTCTCGAAGGGGAGAAGCGCGCGCGGCACAGATGGTGGGTGACGGTGCATGCGCGCGTTAGCTGTCGAATGTTCGAGAAGGGGGAGAAGCACAACGGCGCATGCGCGCGCATCAGCTGCCGATGTTCTCGAAGCGCGAAGGTGCATGCGCGCGCGTCAGCTGCCGATGTTCTCGAAGCGTGACGGCGCATGCGCGCTACATTATACAGCTAGCGAATGTTCGTGAAGAGGAGAAGCGCACGCGGTGTGTAGAGGTGGAAAGGTGCACAGATGGTGGAGGAGTGAAGCGCGCGCGGTGTCTAGAGGAGGAAGAGATGCACAGACGGTGGAAGAAGGGGGAGGAAGCTTGCGGACGGCGCCGCACTACAAGCCTCGAGTATTAGATGCTCCGCATCTAAAACAAACGGCTGTATCCTGCCGTGGACCTTGAAATCTCCGTGGCCCATTTGTCATGCAAGGTTCTTTAAGATGTTAAGTAAGAAGAGCTCTTTAAGGTTTAAACCTACGAGAGACTTAACGAAGGAACAAAGCCGTTTGTACCAAAACTCAAACAAGAAGTTTAATTGAAAAGTAAAAAGACGAAAATCCACCATAAAGCGAAACAACTAATAAACAGTTAACTAGACACAGCGAAATGCATCCTACAACACTCACCAAAGAAGTTCAACTTGTTCAATTGAATCTAACGTCTGAATGGGGCTGAGCGGTGCAGTAGGGCAAGATATTTGTTCAGTCTCACCCAAGCGCTGAATTCTGGCGACGATGAGCAAACCGGAACGCGGTGATTTGGGCTTCAGGACGCGGGCAGGATGGGCATGAAGGAACGCTGACTGCTGACGACACGTCGAGAAACCAGACCTGAACATGGTGGCTATGGCTTTCGGAGTGTGGACGCGCCGGTGAGGAGAAAACGCGGGCTGGTGGCGACGCGTCAGGGAACCAAGGTCAACCTGGCCAAGCAGCCTGGCGCACAGCTCGGGCCCGTAGCCCGATGGCTGTTGCTCGCCTGTTGAAAGAAGTCCGCAGGCCCTGGGTAGGAGCTCATGACCGGATGGCTGTGGTCCGCTCGAGCGGGAACACGACGGCAGGAGGCGCCAGCCGGTTGAAGTCCTGCAGGCTCGGGTCCGCCACCCGACGGCCCATCTTCAGCGCCCGGTCCGGTGACGACGTTCCACTTGCCCCGTCTTCTTCGAACTCCCCTTGATCTTCTCTGCTCAGGCTTCTGCTTCCGCTCTGGCCCACTTGTCTCGTCCCGATTGGAGATTCTGTACTTTCGTGGTTCTGTACTTTCGTGGTACCCAGCCTTTGGGCCTTGAAATCTCCGTGGTCTATGATCATTGGTTACCTTATCACGGCGAAATCCATCTATCAACACTCAACAAAGAAGTTCAAAGTGTTCAATTGAATCTAACGTCCAAATGGGACTGAGCGGTGGAGTAGGGCAAGATATCTCTTCGGTCTCACCCACACGCCGAATTCTGGCGACGATGAGCAAACCGGAACGCGGTGATTCAGGCTTCAGGACGCGGGCAGGACGGGGATAAAGGAACGCTGGCTGCTGACGACACGTCGAAAAACCAGACTGGAACTTGGTGGCCCTGGCTTTAGGAGTGTGGACCCGTCGGTGACGAGAGAACGCGGGCTGGTGGCGACGCGTCAGGGAACCAGGGTCAACCTGGTCAAGCAGCTGGGCGCACAACTCGGGCCCGTAGCCCGACGGCTGTTGCTCGCCTGTTGGAACCAAAGTCAACAGGCCCTGGGTAGGAGTTAAGGACCGGATGGCCACGGTCCTCTCGAGCGAGAACGTGAAGGCAGGAGGCCTTGGCTGGTTGAAGTTCTGCAGGCTCGGGTCCTACGCCCAACGGCCTATCTTCAGCGCCTCGTCCGGTGACGACCTTTTACTTGCCCCGTCTTCTTCGAACTCCCCTTGATATCCTCTGCTCAGGCTTCTGCTTCCGCTCTGGCCTACTTGTCTCGTCCCGATTGGAGCTTCTGTACTTTCGTGGTACCCAGCCAATGGGCCTTGAAATCTCCGTGGTCTATGATCATTGGTTACCTTATCTTTTATTTTGTTCACAGGGTGCCACGCGTCCTCTTGCACGCGACTTCTGATGATGATGATGATCTTGATTACAATGCCATGGCTCGTACCCACTCAGGGGGTCGGCCAAGAATTGATGACTTAATTCAAAAAGAGTTTTTTTTATATATCGAAACCACCCACCAGAAAAAAGAAAGAAAAAAGAAAAGATACCTTAGGAAGAATAAAAAGAGTACAATATTTGTTTGTCACTCGTTCAGATAAGACAATATGATTCAATATCTTGAATAAGAATCAGCATGATAAAACAATGCTCTTGTGTTTGTTAGAATTTTTTTGCACAAATAATAATCACGCAATGGAAAGCTTAATTCTTTTACTTTCATTAAGGTACTTGCAAACTGCATAGAAAACGTTCTCGTGGCTGAAGCCCAGATCGTAAGCATCGAAGAAAAGTATGTTTTCTATAGGGAAATTCAGCCCCAGGCTAGCGAATGGGAGGACTAAGAATGTTTTTCTGAGCAATTTTTATCGGCGACATGATAAAAAATAGTGCTCTAATGTTTCCGATTCTGAACAAAAGTTGCATAGTGGTGATATCGCCAGACCAGCCCTATGTGAATAGAAATTTAACAGGGGGACACGACATCGAAATCTGGTTATTATGGTTTCCAACTGTCTTGTAGGACACCAATGAATTTTCCATGGAAATCTTAAGTGAGTAAATTCTGGTGTTGACAATATTGTTTCCATAGCGTCTGCACTAAGTGCAAGCTTTCTGTATCTTTTCGCAGTTATAGTGGCCACTTCGGGAAGGACTGATTGTACTGGCCCCTCCAATGCTGCTCGTGCTAGAGAGTCGGCGATTTCATTTACTTCTAAGCCGCAATGACCAGGTACCCATACTAGTTTCAGTAGCTGCAGCTGAAGAGGAACTAGCATAAGGAGCGCTTTAAGGCCATCGATTTTGTTGACGCCGTAATCGACGTACATACTGACAGGGAATCCGTGATTATGATCGCATTAGTGGCATTCAAAGGTAGCTTTCGCAGCGCTAGAACTATTGCCAACAGCTCAGCTTCAAAAACTGGGGTGAAATCCGGTAATCCTAATGAAAAAGACCAGTCAAGCGAATGGGAGTATATACCTACACCTGGCTTTTTATCCATTACTGAAGCATCTGTGGCTATAATATTATTCGTTTTTGCGTGTGCAAAATGATCCTGCAGTCGGCTATTTAAGACCCTATTAGATTGTTATTTGGGCTTATAGGGGAAAATTTTATTGAATTCAATCTTAAGAATTTGAATAATTACTTGCGCCGCAATCACATCTCGAGTTTTTACATTTAACCTATCTAGTTGTCTGGACAAAAGCAATTTGAGGTGTTCTAAAGCGTGGCCAATGAGCAAGAAAAAAGCTGTCTGGGTCATTTATAAAATCATATTCAGATCGTCTTGGCGCATGGCTACAAAACTTCAAAAACGTTCGAACTGTTAGGATACGAAAACGGCAAGGCAATGTAGGTAATCGTGCTTCCTGATACAAAACATTGTTTGTTACAAACCTCGGAAGTGCTAGACACAATCTCAAGGCTTCTCGTTCCAGCATAACCAGAGGCTTTATTTTATAAGCAGGGCCACCTGACAACAATACGCACCCAAATTCTAGGATTGGTCGCATATACATTTTATAGATCATCACCATTGTGCTTCCGCGTAGACCATATCGGCGGCTGCTCAGTCTACGAAGAATTCCTAAGGCGCGTTGTGCTTTAGATGCCATGCTTTTTATGTGAGGTTTCCCGTTTAGGTTGGCATTATAAATTACTCCCAAATATTCAAGAGATTCCAACTGCGGAATGGGCTCTTGTTTATAACATATTGAAATTGAGATGGGATTGGATAACGGGAATATCAATACTGCACTCTTAATTACATTTAAGGTCATGCAAACTGCATCTAGACATCTCTCCAGCATATTGACTTATATCTGTAGCTTTTGATATAAAGAATATATGTCACTATGTGCCGTGAAAAATGCAATAACATCAGCATATACAAACACCTTCACGTCCTGGCCATGTGATATAGTGCTCATTAGGATGTTAAATAGAACTAACGATAATACAGCGCCTTGGGAGACACCGCGTGTTTGTTTGCACTTTGACGATGCGCATCCATCCTTAAAACAACAGAACTCTCTTCCTCTCGAAAATTCTCTCACCCACGTGAATATATATTTTGGGAGATTGTGGCTCTCTAATAAGTCTAATAAAACTGAATATTCTACACTATCGTATGCCTTAGCTATATCCAATGTCACTAGAGCCGCATGTTCTCTTTTTTTGCGAGCAAGCTGAATGCGGCTTTCTAAATCTGCGTGCGCACACCTGATTGAAGAATCTGTTCTGAAGCCAATTTGATTTGGATTTAATATCAAATTTTCCTCCAGCCATATTAGAATTCTTTTATGGAGCACTCTTTCGATGAGCTTCACCATATTAGATGTAAGAGAAATGGGTTGAATGCTTTTTATGACGTATCCGAATCTTTGTATTTTTTGTATTGGCACTATTTTAGGTAATTTCCACACATACGGAATCCATGCATACTTTAACGAATAGTTTACAGTGTTTAGTGGGTCACATGGTGGTCTATGATCATTGGTTACCGTATCTTTTATTTTGTTTACGGGGTGCCACGCGTCCTCTTGCACGCGACTTCTTCACTGCCATCGTCATCGTCGTTGTCTTGGCATCACTCCGCGTGCACACTGTTCTCTTCTGTTTTTTTTTGTGACGCGCACTTTCCAAAGGCGTGACCTTTGAACGTGCACTCCACTCATCACACGTAGCATGTAGTTACGTTTTATAGGAAACACATATATTATGATAATCAGGTGTGGAACTGTCATTTATCTTCGACGTCTATTCACTTCCCGTGATAGCAAGTTTGGTACATGTGAACCTGGCGCAACGGCTGCGAGCACGTCATGAAAGGACAAATATACTCGGACGCAGCGTTGACGCACGCGCAGGCTGGTCGCAGCGACGCCAGGCTAGCAAAACGCGAGCACTCCTTAATATGACGCAAGGTGCGACCGGCGTGAGCAGCGTATGTAGGCGTGGCCCGGTGGCAACCGGCGCAAAATGCGACATGCTGCATTTCGCGCCGACGAAGTTACTTGGACAGCACCGCGTCTGCCTCTTTTCGTGACGAAGGAACTCCGTGTGAGTTCAAACGTGCGTGCGTCAAAAGTAACGCGGCGCTGCGCACGCCTGCGACTATATAGCATGCACATCCACTTAGAAGATAAGTGGGCAGATCCACTGATCTCTACTCGGGAGATATCAGCGCCTGGCGTGGCATCACGGGCATGACGCGATAAAACGAACGTCGGAGTGTATGGGCACCTTGAGTGTGGCGTCTAATAATGTTCTTACATGACACTCATCTCATGATTATCATGTTTGCACCAGTCACATACCTTCGTAATCCATTCACGTGAGGTAATACTAGATTTTGGCATGTGTGAAGGTAGCGAAACGGCCGCGAGTGCATCTTGAGTGTGGCATGTAGTCACGTTGTTACATGACACGCATGTCATGATTTTGATGTGAGGGTCTGTCGCTTGTGTTCGCCATGTTGTCACGTCATGCCACACTAGTTTTTCAACGCATTTTGTGCATGAGACCACCGCAAGAGCAGCAAGACTATGGCATGTGAATCATGTCATTCATGACATACATATAATTATTTTTATGTTATGACTAGTCAAATGTGTTCTTCATACAGCCATGTTATGCCATACCCAGTTTAGTATTGATACCATTGTCGAAACGGCCAGGAGAGCTAGAAGTCGTAGGCGGCAAGACGGACAGACAGACAGACAGACAGACAGACAGACAGACAGACAGACAGACAGACAGACAGACAGACAGACAGACAGACAGATAGATAGATAGATAGATAGATAGATAGATAGATAGATAGATAGATAGATAGATAGATAGATAGATAGATAGATAGATAGATAGATAGATAGATAGATAGATAGATAGATAGATAGATAGATAGATAGATAGATAGTGAAATGCTTCGCATTTAAGAGTACGTCTACTTAGGGCAGGTAGCACTACGGAGCCGAACCACGATATTGAAGTAACTAGAATAAGAATTGGGGGAGCACATTCACCAATCATTTTCAAATAATGAATGTAAATTGCCGGTATTAATCAACGGGAACGTATAATTGCTGTAACTTATCGGCACTAACCTACGAAGCAGAAACTAGAGGATTCATATGGTTGTTTTGGGACGTTAAACCCCACAAATCAATCAATCAGAAACTAAAAGATTGCAAAGAGGATTCAACTTGAGTTGAGATTACGCAGCGAACAATAGAAAGAAAATTCACAGGTGTAACCTGAAGGCACAGAATAGTGCAGACTGTATCAGGGAACAAAAGCGTGTGAAGAATATTACAGTCCAAAAGAAGAAGAAGAAATGAACATGCGCGGGAACGTAGCGCGAAGGCAAGATAACCACTGGTCACTAAGGGTCGCGGACTGGATTCCAAGAGAAGGTTAGCATGTGAAGGCGAGACGGAAAGTGAGGTGGGTACATGAGATTAGAAAGTTTGGGCACAAGAAATTGGAGCAGCAGCAAGCACATGAGCGAGTAGACTCGCGGAACATGGAAGAGGGCTTTTCCCTGCAATGGACGTAGTCTGGCTAATAATAGAACTGATTTTTCAAAAATCGACCGATCCCACACAATTGGCCTATCGTTTCTTCTTTTGATGTGGACGGCCTTATGCTCTCCCATAGTAGAGTACCTAGTACTATAAATCATATCCCCTTTTTCTAAACACGCAGTTAGTTGCAAAAGACGTAGTGAGGGAGTATTTCTCATGCGGTATTTTTCGGTCTCGAGTCAAGCGTTACGAGTTCATTAAAGTTGTTTTTCTTTATTATAAAAGTGGTGTGCACATCAAGTGGTTACCAATTGCGCAAGGCCACAGCCGCTTAAAGGCTGAAATATAGTCTGAGGTGCAATTAAGTTCGTAGTTAGGAGAGTAAAACACACAAGATACAAGAGATTGACTACAGAAGATCTTATCTTCTCTTTTTATTGCTGCTAGCAACATAGATCAGTACGAACTCGCAAAATATTTATGCTTCTATATTTAAGATAAAATAAGTACTAAGCTCAAAACATGGACATCAGTTTTATATAAATGAAGTGCACGTGCTACGGTGCGATGATATAATAGGTGGCATTTGTTAGCGCGTCTTCTATGGTCGAACGACGTTTTCACATAACTTCCCGAATCATGGAAGTAAATTTCTAACCTTTATTACGCTGTTACAAAAGATTATCCAGCTCTATTAATAGAAATTACGTTGACCTGATAGTACACCTGTACTATAGGAATACCTACGTACTGTTTTTTCATAAAATCAGATAGCAAGGATTGCAACCACAATGAACGGTGCTCCGAAAGAGGAAGTTTTTGCAGCACAGGATCTTTAAAATTAAGCCTGACTCTGCGGCACGACACTTTATTGCCACGCAGAATTCCGCGGGACGACTTCTGCTGTACCACACTGTTGTTCTACAGGCACTTACGGCCAAGCTGCAGATATTATATAGCGCTCACGCTCGTGCCTCGCAAATCAATGGCATTTATCCCTAAGGAACTGCAGGGCCTATGCTTGTTATTGAACTGCCATTGGCTGTACAGTCACTTCACACGTCTTCCTTGCGCCTTTTCTTGTCCTTGCACAATAGTACGGGCTTAAAACTTGGCTGTACGAGACTCAAGATTTTATGTAACACACATATTTTTTACTTGCCTAAGTATGTTGCAACTCTTGGGTTGGTTTTGTTCTGCTTTTGAGTGGCCTTTAGAATCTCTGTGCATGCGCACATTTGTAGTGGATTTCGCTGTACATGCCTTGATGGCCTGCCATAGCTTACATCGTTTCTTGTTTATCTATTCTGGCAAGTTGATCTACTCAAGCAACACACCGTTTTCATTGCAGGTTTTATTGTATTCATCTTTCTGTCATTTATTTATCTTTTAAGCTACAAGAAACCTCGCATTTTAAGCAATAAAATGTTGTTTGTAGGCACTGAATGTGTGTGTTTTAACCTTCTTGTCCTCATTACCTTTCTTCTGTACGATGCAACTTATCAAAGCATCTCTTCGGCCCGAATCCATGACAATGACGTCTTTAACAACATAGCATTAAAATGGCTTTCGAAAGGCCAGTCCTCAGCTTTTGCTGTGACTGTGCTGCGGTTTGCGCATAAGCCTGGCGTTGCTGCGCGACATGTTGAACAGCTGTTTTTGCAAAATTCCGATGTCAGCGTCGTCGGTGTCAGTGCCATTGGTTGTTAGCGAAAAACGAACTTCCCGATAACAAAAAAACTGAGAAAGATACAAATAAAAAATAAATAAATAAAAGCTTACGAGTCTGAATGACGACTAAAGCCAGGCCGTTAGCGAAGCAAACGGAAGCTTTACCGCAGAGCCGCCAAATTTGCTGAGAACACGTAAAAAGCTATATAAATGCCATCTTGTTGAAGGAGTGTCCTTAACGCATCACATATGCTGGCACATACACTGACAAGTAGTGCTGTTTCTAACAAATTGAAGAGTCTTTAAATTACCGCTTAATTTCTTGACATTGCGTGGCAGAAGCGCAGAATTGTGCCAGGTGTCAAAATATGCTATATGATCTGTGAGTTAGCGTCCTAAAGGCTAAGCCGTTAAAATGTTCTCTGACACATCTAAGCCTAATCAACTAGCAGAATCATAAATAAAGTGAACAGTTCACGTGTTGTTTATGCACACGTAGTGGGCCTTTCGAATAAGTGGGCAAAAGGTAAAATTATGAAGTAATTGGCACCTAATATTTGTGCTCGCAATAGGCATTTAAATACACAATGAAAGAATCAATCTTCCGCGTACAGTCAATCATTTCCTTACGGCATGGTTGAGGCATGCTCTCAAAGCTGAAGCAGGCTAGCAGTTTAATGGCGATGTGCACGAGGCCTGATTACGCTACCGCGATCTGTTCTTTTAGACAAATGTGAAGCATTCGGTAAATTTTGTTTTTATTTATTCAGGAAAATGTTGAGGAATTCGTCAATATTCATAGCAAACTCACCTTGATTATTCTAGAATTTTTCGCAAATCACTATGTATATACGTGTTTCTTTAACGGAGCCATTTCTTGGCTGAACCTGAAAGGTGGTTGCCACTTATTCATGCAGTTTGCAATGATAACCATCTGCTGAATTCAGAAGTTTAAATTCGCTTTACAGAATATTTTGCTCAATTAACCATCTTTTAAATTTTTTGTTAACGATAATTCATAGATAATTTAGTTGTGTGAGTTGATTTTGCTTATGCGAAAACAAAGAACATACTAAAAAATCACCTACGACTGGGCGAACACCCTGAATTGGTTATGAGCAATGAGGTGAAGAGCAGAAGAAGCAGAAAAACCACCCCATTTACCGCAAAGCTTTACCTATCCCTCTGAGTGAGCAAGCTAGATAGTGGAGGCATCATCATCATCATAATTACCCATTGGTATCCAGTGTCCACATATGTAGAGAAAACATACGAGAACAGTGCGAAGATTCTAGCGAACGGTTCACTGTAAAATTGAGTTATAATATGAGCGGTACTATGACGTTTCATAAAAATGCCACCAAATGGCAATAGCTTTTCAAGGCTCACCTGCAAATGACCACAAAAGCATGGCATTCTACGCAAGTTATGCCTCGAGGCAGTTGCCTGCCTTTTTTTATAAGCCTGCCGTAAATGCCGAAGAATGTGCTTGATATTTTGTGTTATTCTAAAGAAAAAAATGGCAGCATATCCACGGAGTGAATGACGGGGAGTGGGGTGAAGCATTCGTCCGTCCATTCGTTCTTGCTTCCGTCCGTTCCTGCGTACGTCGCTGTAACCGTCCATGCGTCCATCCACCCCTCCGTGCGTGCGTCTGTTCGTGCGTCTTTCCCTGCGTTCGTCCATGCACCCGCGCCTGCGTCCGTTCATGCGTCCATCCATGCATCTGTCTGTGAGTCCGTTCGTCCATCTATTCAGTACTTCAAGTACCACCATCCCGCATATTTTCATCATATATTCTCCTTATGAAGTACCGCCATCCAGCGGACATTTCAAGGACTAAACGGGAGGTGGCACATGCACACTTTCTTACGGCTTGCGCTTCGGGTTTACTTCCCTCCTTTAACCACCTCGAGTTCATGGTATATACTAGTTCACTGTATTCATGGCTATGCGGCCCAACGCTCGCGAAACCTTTCTAAAGCCAAGGAGGTTACACCCAGCGAGTATAACGTAGCAACCCTTTCTTGTCAGATCGTGCTCAATGTACATGCCAGTAGCTGCTAATGAAGATCGCAGCGTGCGCGTTACCTAAAGGCCGGATGCTCCTGTCTTTCATTCCCCCTAAGCAGCCATTAACATGTGCATTGAGCACTATCTTTTATTGTTCAACAACGCACAGAAGAAATCTCTCACCGGAACCACCTTGCACGTCAAAATCGTAAAGACCGCTATTTCGGGTATGTGCCACTTGTGGTTACGTAATACGAGGGACGCACAAGCCATGGCTTAAGGAGCTTCGCCCCTAAAAGGGCGTATCTTGTTTTTATGCAAGAGTTCTTGCAATGGGAGCATTTCCCGTTTTCTAACAGAAGTCGTTGTGGCCGCGTCTACGTGTTTGTACGGCAGGCCTACACAGTCCAGTGAAGTGTCAGGGGAACGATGCATGGTAGTAGAGGCTGCGTTGCTGCAGCGCGGCTATTCACGGAAGTTTCTGCGTAACGTGGTGAAATGCGTATTTTAGATGCAAACAGCTCCTTGACTAGCCTGTGTAACGTTGTCCCTCCGTCCACACTGCTCCCCTTACCGCAGGTGTTGTAGCGGTGCTAAGTAGCTCCCGCCCTCGTTGCAGTGCGCGGTGACGTCTCTCTATCTCTCGCCTGCCGCGCGCTTGCCACGAGTCAGCACTCTCTCTCATCACCCTCTCCACCACTCACAACGCTAGAGGCAACTCCTCACGTGGGCATCATCTTAACCGCGCCATCTCTCTCCCTCTGTCGGCGAGAATAATGCGCAAGCCAGCGGGTGCGCACGGTGCGCACGCCTTCAGAATCTCGCGGCGCCGACCGTGTGCACAGTGCACCACTGCTTGCCGCACGATCGCGCCAATGGGTGGAACGCCGTTGCCGCATGCTTCCCGCTAATGTGCGCGTACCTTTCCCGGCTGTCACCAGCGTTGCGAGGGCTTGCAAAGCCAATCGCGTTCGCGATGCCCACAACGACGAGGCGTGAGCAAGGGAAGCCGAACGCGAGCGTCGGCAGCGGAAGACCAGCGACACCGACGAGGCGCGATTCAAGAACACCGATCGCTTTAAGAATAAAGACGGCGCCCGGCTAACACCGACAAGACGCGAGCTAAGAAAGCCGAGTGCGTCTTCAGCGCCTCACGCCTCTCGGATTTGCGTTTCAATCAAATGTTTACTCTAATAAATGCTACACCGAGTTTCGCTTCAAACCTTTT
The DNA here is from genome assembly GCA_013436015.1 of Rhipicephalus annulatus. NCBI lineage: Eukaryota > Metazoa > Arthropoda > Arachnida > Ixodida > Ixodidae > Rhipicephalus > Rhipicephalus annulatus. The sequence goes on along the minus strand of WOVY01002775.1, from coordinate 23,234 downwards.
ATCCAGCAACCACGTCGGCACTTGTTTCAACCGGGTCAACGCCGTGCGCACGACTGTTGCTTCGCAATCCATCAGGGTTCTTTTTGGGCAGATGGTCCATAGTTATTTAAATGATGATGATGATTTCACCGCCATGGCTTGTATCCACGCAGGGGGATGGGCCAAGAATCGATGACATACTTCAGTAAGATTTTTTTATAAAGTTGCCTTAAGGCTTTATTTTCTTCGTTTCAGACGTGGACTAAGTGACAATAATATACAGGCCATACTTTTCGAGTGCCCCAGCGGAAGCGAACATTTGATATGGACAGCTCCAATGACGAGTGTGATGACATGCCTATAAAAGTCGCCCAGCGAAATGCTCAATGGGAGCAAAATGCTAGAATGCAAACGGCAGACACGTACGCAGTGCGAAAAATGCGAAACCTAACTGTGCTTCGACGGAAATGGGTCCAAAAACTGCTGGAAACGATTTAGCCTATTGTAACCAAAGTTCCTAGTATCCGCATATATGGACAATTATTTTCTTGCATATTTGAGCGTAAGATTTACAAATTTTCAGCACATTTCTTTTATATGTGCTTTCATTCTGCATGCCAAAAAGTGTTTGCACAATTGTATATCACATGGGAAAAAAGGGTTTGTTTTTCGTTCCTTGTCGGGTCTCCCAGAACGAGGGTGAACCTTATATACTGGTCATGATCATCATCATCATAATGCTAAGAATAACGTCTAATTATACTTGAATGCCGCATTTCTAGCCAGTCCCCCATAGCGGGTCGAAGCCAGTATTAAGAAGTAGGTAAGAAAGCAACCACTTAGCTCCCGTAATTTTTAGGGCTGGCCATCACTCTCATGCGAACATCAAACCGTGCCTGACCTGCTGCCTTCGCTGGCAGTTCTTAGCGTGAAGTCAGCTGTTCGACGAATTCAAAAGGTAAATTTTATGACTACATTAGTAGCCTTTTTCTGTAAAAGATGCTGAGCGAGTCACCGGAGAGGCCTAATGGGCAAGGTACCGAACAGTGAGGCCTTCTGTTTATTCTTCACTGTTCATGTTGGACACAGGACCAAAAGGTTTTCTGTTCAATGCTAGCCTATCTCGGCTCATACAATAAGCGTCAACATTGATGAGAGAGTAATCCGTCCTAGTAGTTGTCTTCGGTCTGCTAGCCGAACGCTACGCGGCTCAAAATATGATCACTGATAAGTGTACGCCCCTTACTGAACTGAAAAATGTTCCTTGCAAGGAGTTCTATTCTGTTACTGTTGTGTCTTGGTCTCAGCTGCATGGCTTTGCTTTAGTTGCGATAGCTATTGTATGGTCAGTCACCGTTTCGGTCATGTCCTGTATTAAGTCCAAATTGACGAGATCTCTTCGCGTATTGTGCGTTCTACCCACTCACAATAGAGTGCAAGCGTGGACGAAAAACAAGGCTGAACAAAAAATCGAATGAGCTGGCCCATCTGCCTCACGGTGCATACTATGTGATCCTCCTGTCTGTCAAACCGATGTGAAATGCTTAAGGAGAGAGGAAACGCCACGTCCGTCTTTACGAAGCATGAAAAGATGTGAGGTGGTGGAAGGGGACAAGCTCAAGCAGAGATTATGAACTTTAAATTTGAAGATGCTGCTGTAATCCCTGGCGCGCACGCTATCTCACTATCGGCAGCCACCAGCGGGTACCTCGTGTAGCCAAAACGCTACACGAGGTACCCGCAGCCAAAATGCTGCGCCATGAACGCGAAGAGGCTGCTTGAGAATTGTCCCAGGAGCAGCCTTAGTCTCTTAAACCAGCGTTTTGTAGAGTTGTGCGCATAGCATGCAAAAGAGTTAGCCTTTCCCAAGGAAGACACCTTGAATGATATCTGGAAAAAACCGTGCCAAAACCACCATACGATTTTGAGAGACGACGTAGTGGAGGGCTCCGAAAATGTCGACCACCTGGGGTTCTCGCCCCGCAGGGGCGCCTGTGCAAGCAGGCGTTTGGTGTGTAGCGACACCACGGACCCGAGCTAACGGGGGAGTTTCTACTCCCTCCCACGCCTAGCCGTGCGTGGCTTTGCCGTGTCCGGGGAAAAGGGGATCCTGGGGGTTGAGCCGACGCTGGGTGATTGGACCTTTAAGGCCCCCCGGCAGAGGTAACACACCCCTTTGGCCCCGGCTTCACGTAGACGGCACCCCTGGGCTGACCCACCCAGGGGAAATCGGTAGTCGCCTTTTCCTATTTCTCTCTCTCTCTCTACATCTTAGTCTTTTCTCGTCTTTAAATCTATCCTGTCTTCTTCTCTCTTCCATTTACTTCCGATTTTTCCTGGCGGCAAGGGTTAACCCTGTGTGGCTATCCTACCTTGGATACACCATATTCGGTTATAGTGGTGGCGTACAGCTGGCGTCTGCGGGGCCTGTACTTACAGACCCTCCAGCGTCCCCTTGTAGGACTCCATGGTGGGTGGCTGGCGCCGCTGCCGAAAGTAAGCATTTACATATGGCTTGTTCCTTCCCCCCACTCCCTGATCGCCCTCAGAAAAGAGGGCGCACCGATGAAGTTTTCCAGTTTTTTGGTAACCAGAAAGTATCTTTTCCCCGATTTCATGTTATTCACGCTGACACACCCGGTAAATCAGTGCGAACACTTTCACCTTTTCTAGTATCAAAGTCTTTGACGGAAATCTTTGGCCCAGGATATAAAGCTTCGAGAATGGCAAGTGGTGACCTCCTGTTGGAGCTCCGCTACCAGAAACAATATGAAAAATTGCCTAACCTTGTGAAATTCGGAGATAACAAATTAATAGTAACCCCACACAGAACCATGAACACCACCCGTGGCGTTGTCTCAGATGATGACCTGTTAGGGCTGACAGAGGCTGAACTCCTGGAGGGTTTCAGCGAACAGAATGTCATAAACGTAAAACGAATCAGCATGAGGCGTGATGGCAAAGAAGTCCACACTAAACACCTGATACTTACCTTCAATTCAAGTGTACTGCCCGACTCCGTTGAGGCTGGGTATATCAAGCTTCGAGTTAGGCCATATATACCAAACCCCCTCCGATGTTTTAAATGCCAACGATTCGGCCACAGTTCACAGAAATGCCGAGGCCGCCTAACTTGCGCGAAATGCAGTGCTGAAGAGCACACATCAGATGCCTGTGAAAACTCTCTTCACTGTGCGAACTGTAATGGGGAACATGCCGCATACTCGCGGTCATGCCCGTGCTGGAAAAAGGAAAAGGAAATTGTCACAATTAAGGTAAAACAAAATATTTCATTTAAGGAGGCACGAAGGCAGGTGTCCTGCCTACCAGAAACTAGCTTTGCCGAAGTGGCGCGTCAGGGGGCAGCGCCACGACGGCCCCTGGCGCCTGTCTGGCACACGCGTAGTGAGCCAGCGGTGACGCCATTCGCCCCCTCGGCGGTTGCAGCCAGTGCTGCTCCGCCATCTAAGAAAGACCCACCAACCTCTGGGCTGGGGGCCCCGAAGGTCTCGTCTTTTGAGGCGAGGCCCTCAAAACAAATGCAGCGCTCGCAAGAGCGCCTGTCCAGCGCCTCGCAAGAGGCAATGGACACAACACCGAGCGTGAGGGCGCAGTCAGCGCCTAAGGATCGGCGCGACTCCGTCGACCGATCTAAAAAAGAAAAATCTCGTGTCATGGCCCCTGGAAAGGGTCCGTGAGCTAACATTCCATCCTTGAACACACAGCACAAAACATCTAAAATGGATACACAGATCTTACAGTGGAATGTGAGAGGACTTCTCCATAACCTGGATGATATTAGAGAACTTCTTAATAAACATACTCCAAAGGTGCTGTGTGTTCAGGAGACACATCTCAAGTCCACACAAACAAACTTTCTAAAGCATTATGCCATCTTCCGCAAAGACCGTGACGACGCTGCTGTTTCGTCAGGCGGTGTCGCTATAGTAGTTGATAAAGGTGTTGCCTGTAAGCAATTAAACCTCCGAACTTCTCTTGAGGCAGTTGCTGTCCGAGCAGTGCTGTTCGGGAAGCTACTAACAATTACCTCTATTTACATTCCCCCGTGCTATCAACTTTCAAAGACACAATTTCAAAGCTTCATTGATGAACTTCCTCCGCCATATATAGTCGTTGGTGATCTAAATGCACATAATCCCCTTTGGGGCGACTCCCGTTTAGATGCACGAGGACGCCTAATAGAACACTTTCTGTTTTCGTCAGGTGCATGTCTACTAAACAAAAAAGAACCAACGTATTATAGCACTGCACATAACACATACTCTTCTATTGACCTGAGTATTGTCTCGAGTGCTATAATTCCATACCTGGAGTGGTTCGTTCTCAAGAACCCTTTTGGGAGTGACCACTTCCCGATTATGTTAAAGTTAACAAAAGAAGATACACGCTCGCCTGACTTTCCTCGCTGGAACACCAATTCAGCCAACTGGGAATTATTTCGAGAAATTACATTTTTAGACGGAGATGAGATTGCTGATTTTAATATAGACAATGCTGTAGCATACCTAACAAGTTTTATTATTGACGCTGCAGTGAAATGTATCAAGCAGACCAACGGAATGACCAATAAACGTCGCATCCCATGGTGGAACGACGATTGTCGGAAAGCACGCAATAGACAAAATAAAGCTTGGAGACTACTCCGAAATTACCCGACGGCTGAAAACCTCAACAATTTCAAACAGGTTAAGTCCCAAGCCAGAAGAACGCGTCGTCTTGCAAAGAAAGAAAGTTGGAATAGGTACATCTCCGGCATAAACTCTTACACCGATGAAACGAAGGTTTGGAATAGGGTAAAGAAGTTAATGGGTCGGGAGTCACACCCCCTACCCTTGGTAAGTAGCCAAGGGGAGAGCCTGGAGGAGCAGGCAGACTGCCTAGGCGAACACTTTGAATGCGTCTCGAGTGCATCGCACTACACAGAAACGTTCTTAAGATTCAAAGAACGCGAAGAGCGGCAACCCCTTAATACTAAACGTCCCTCCAGGGAGGCTTACAACTGCCCATTTTCATTAGCCGAACTTAAGGCATCTCTTGCGTACTGCAACAACTCGGCGCCAGGTGGCGATCGTATAACGTACGAAATGATCAAGTACCTTCACCCAGAAGCACTAAAAACGCTCCTAACCCTCTTCAATACCATGTGGGAAGCTGGATATATTCCATTGTCATGGAAAGAAGCGATAGTCATCCCGGTACTTAAACAAGGCAAAGACCCATCCTTGGCCGCCAGCTACAGGCCAATAGCGTTAACAAGCTGTTTGTGCAAACTATATGAGAAAATGTTAAACCGGCGCTTAACCCACTTCCTAGAAAGTAACAGTATACTAGACCCCCTTCAGTGTGGTTTCAGAGAGGGGAGGTCGACAACAGACCACCTTGTTCGCATAGAGACATACATCAGAGATGCATTTATTCATAGGCAGTTTGTACTTTCAGTATTCTTAGACCTGGAGAAAGCGTACGATACCACATGGCGATTCGGGATTCTACGCGATCTTGCCGCCATGGGCATCCATGGGAACATGCTCAGCACAATTAAAAGTTATCTGTCTAACAGAACCTTTCGCGTAAAAGTGGGAAATGCTCTCTCTAGATCATTTACCCAAGAGACTGGTGTTCCGCAAGGGGGCGTGCTTAGTTGCACACTCTTTCTTGTAAAAATGAACTCCCTGCAGTCAGTCATTCCAAGTACGATGTTTTATTCGGTGTATGTTGATGATGTGCAGATGAGTTTCAAATCGTGCAATATGTCTATCTGCGAACGACAAGTGCAGCTTGGAATGAATAAATTCTCTAAATGGGCGGATGAGAATGGTTTTAAAATAAACACCGAGAAAAGTACTTGCGTACTCTTCTCCAACAAACGAGGGGTAATGCCACTTCCAAATATTACGATCAAGGGAGACCAACTCTCTGTGAGAAGCGAGCATAAATTCCTAGGAACTACTTTAGATTCTAAGCTCACGTTTATTCCCCATATTAAACATGTAAAAATGAAATGTCTGAAAGCGATGAACCTCCTAAAGCTCCTATCACGTACAACATGGGGTAGTGATCGAAAGTGCCTCTTGAAGTTATACAAAAGCCTTGTCGGGTCGCGCCTTGATTATGCCTCTATAATTTATCATTCCGCAACGCCAAGTGCATTAAAAATCCTAGACCCCGTTCACCATTTGGGTATCCGACTTGCAACCGGTGCTTTCAGGACAAGCCCGATCCAGAGCCTCTATGTGGAGTCGAATCAGTGGTCACTTCACCTGCAGCGATCCTACAGCAGTTTCACATATTTTATAAAGGTGCGTGCAAACATCAAGCATCCATCTTATTCAACTATAAACGATACGACCGCTGCCACCCTCTTCCATAATCGACCCACAGTGAGAAAGCCGTTCTCCTTGCGTGTGAGAAACCTATGTGAGGAAATGGGTGTTCCGCTGCTGGAACTCTGTCCTACGCCCACAGCGATATTTTTACCGCCGTGGCAGTGGCAGCTTATACACTGTGACACCTCATTTGTTGAGATCACTAAACATGCACCAGAAGCACATATCAAAATGCATTTCCGAGAACTCCAGTCCAACTACTCATGCGTAGAGTTTTATACTGACGCTTCTAAGTCGCATGCAGGGGTGGCTTATGCAGCCGTCGGACCATCCTTCTCGGAATCCGGCGTGCTGCACCCGGAAACAAGTATATTTACGGCTGAGGGTTATGCATTATTGTCCGCTGTGAAGCATATACGGAAATCAAACATACGAAAATCAATTATATTCACAGACTCGTTAAGCGTCGTAAATGCATTAAGATCCCTTTTCAGATTCAGAAATCCGATAATAATTGAGCTATATTCCGTTCTGTGTACAGCGTATATGTCCAACCAGCATGTCACTATTTGCTGGGTACCTGGCCATAGAAGTATCGAGGGCAATGTGTTAGCTGACCAAATGGCCACGTCAATTATAATGCGCGCTATTAACCCCACCGCTACTGTCCCTGCAACAGATTTAAAACCCTTTCTACGAAAGAAACTGCGAAACCACTGGCAACGCTTGTGGGACACAGAAATAAATAATAAGCTTCATTTGATTAAGCCGCGGTTGGGTTACTGGTCCTCCGCTACAAGAACACGGCGAACTGATGTCCTATTCTGTCGCCTCAGAATAGGACACACTTATGGTACTCATAACTTTCTTTTGACGGGCGATGAGCCTCCTACTTGTGGTAGATGTGGTGAGAGGCTAACCGTCCTCCACGTCCTCCTGGAGTGTCCGGAAGCTGAAAGTGAGAGAAAGAAATACTTTGGTTTAGCATACCGCTATCATCTTCCCCTACATCCTATTATGTTCCTCGGCGAAGAGCCGCTTTTCGATGCAAAATCTGTTTTAAGCTTTTTAAAGGATGTAGTATTGAATGTTTTTAGCCCAACATTGAATGTTTTAGCCAAACAGGTTCATAGCGCATCCTCTGTTCAGAGGATACCGCTGTGATAGCAGCCTTTAATGAGCCCAGGCCTCCATGCTCTTGTTTTAAGGGTTCTGTCGAGGCACTGGTGCTCCATCCCAAGTTTTTATTTCACATACATATCACTTTTAAACCATTTTATGTTTCCATAGCACACATCAATTGTCATTGCCATAATCTTACTATATATATATATATATATTTTACGCACCTACAGCGACTGTTTTTTAGGCCCATTTACAGCCACATCATATCTCTTTTATCTACACTGCACATCGTACAATTCATTATCATCGTTCTGGCGCTCTTTGGCCACATCTGGCCCTTGCGCCAATAAACTCCACTAATCATCAATCACCTGGGGTTCTTCCACGTGCACCAAAATCTGAGCACACGGGCCTACAAGATTTCCGCCTCCATCGGAAATGCAGATGCCGCAGCCGGGATTCTATCCCGCAACTGGCGGGTCAGCAGCCGAGTACCTTAGCCACTAGACCACCATGGTGGGGCAAGGAAGACAACTTCAACGGTGATCATCTGAATTGAATTGAGCGTTATAGGAATCCTGAACTTAAGTTCCGCTAAATATTTGTGCTATGCTGATTTCGTTTGTTTAGTCGTGTCTCGCGGATTGTGTATACGAACAATACAAATGTCCGCAACATCAAATAGCCAAGTACCAAAGCAAACCAACCCTTTTAGCTCTAAGGTGGTGAAATGGAATATTTTCTCACCGCTGTGCCGTATCTGAAACCACCCCACAAGAAAGTAGACATGCTCGGGTAGGCAAAAGCACAGCTGTACCATATCTGCATACCTTAACCATTACAGAAGCCAAATGGAGAGACGCATGCAACTGAACTAATCTTTCTGCATGGTTATAACAAAAATAACAAAAAGAAACCGAAATCTAATATACTTAGATCACTTCAGCGACATGACATGCGCAGTGTGATCACACTCCTTACTTATTGTAATGTCTTTATTTCTTGGCCCACGCTTGATTCTCACTTTCCCCATGACTCAGAGCAGGGCTGGTTGATGCCTGATCAATATACCGTATGGTTAGGTTTCCCGTTCAAAGTGCACTGTTTAAATCGGTGGTATACAGATTCTATTTACAGCCCTGGTGAATAATGCGTTTATAAAGAGTGGATACGACACTTTCAGCTTTTTTTTCAGCAGTTTAACCATTCCAAAGCTCTCCTTAATTATGGATCATTTTTATTCACGCATTCCGCATCGCACCTTTAGGATAAGCTTTACACAGAGCTGAAAAAATCACCGTCGTTTATCTCTTAAGAACTAACTACGCTCTTTTATCCTCTCGACCTTTTCCCGTTGAGAACGCCTTTTGTCCCTAAGGTCAAACACTTTCCTCACGCACTCTGGGTTTATAACATGATATAAAATAAGCACCCTTTTCTTAACTCTTTGCCAGTACAGGACACACACTTTGTTGGTTAAATGATGTGTCACCTTCTTGTAAATAATGAAGTTCTTGATTTTGATTGATTGATGTTTTATTTGAAACCATTCAATTCTATGTCTACCGTATAGCTTTCGACTTCTGCGCAGTGAGTAACAACCTCGGAGTTTACACGTCTACACAACTGCGACTAAAGCGTAGTAATATGTGGGCTGTAGCGAAATTGTGGCCTGACACAGCTTATTTTGAAGCTGCCTTCTGTACAGCATATCATGAAGCAGCGAGAAAAAGAATCTTCAGCAAGTGGTTATCCATTTCTTACCAACATCCCAATGGCACTAAACTTTATGGCCTTTTGTCTTACATATAAACAGGCCGCTCTACTGCAAACCTTGAACAGTAGTTCATAGAATTACCAGTGTTTGTAGCACCATTATTCTGCCTAAAAGTGATTACTTTCGCATTTTGGAAATATTTGGGGAAGTAATGAAATTGAACAGTTTAATTACTAAATTTTAGACTACCACCAGTTAACCTTTCAGCTATCTACTCGTGCTAAAGTAACTAAATTACAATGTGTAGCTTATGTTTCAAGCAGCCAACAGCTCATAACCATGTTCGATGGTGGTACCGAATTCAATATATGCATTCCTAATGTGCGCGGTGGCCTGGTAATCATGTAGCTTTTGTTTGTATAAGGTGGCGGTTACTCAAAATAAACGAAATTACATAATGTTGCTTGTGTTTAAAAGCAGTTAACCACTAATAACCATGTTTGATAGTAATACTGAATGTGAGATATGTATCCCTAATGTGCACGGTGTCCGGGTCATTATTTAGCTTTTGTGCATATAGAATAGCAGCTATTCTAAATAAGCTTAAGACCAGCTCTGCTTTATGGCATGTGAACATTTATATAAGAAGCAGTGATAGTTGCTGTAACTGTTTCTCACAGGTCATTATGCAATTAAGGCGCTTTATTCGTGAATTGCTTTACGTGCTGGTTAATAATTAGTTAAAGCAGTTAGGTGCATGGATAATGACAACGAGTCCTGATTAGTTGAGGTCACGCACCGGGAGCAACGATTAGACAGCACTTTATTAATAGTTCATTTTCAGGTGCGGCGTCTGTCGAACATCAGGCGAATTCTACCTCATCTTGGTTAACACCATTGAAACAATAGCTCACCACTCTACCAATCAACTGTAGAGAAGACTGACGATGGGTAAGTAGGTCCTTGCTGGGGGCGAGGTCAAACTTCTTGCATTATATAGAATAGTCAGCTCAGCAAGGTCACCCACAAGATTCATTCGAAGCTGGCGGCTGTTGTGGAAGAGCGAGAGCTGGCTGAAAGGAAAGTATTACTAAAAAGGGTTGGCGTGGAGTTTCCAGCTGTATATATACAGGACCAAAAAAAATCTGTCGACCGGTCTCAATTACACGCAGGTAGTCATCTTACGATGCTCAAAACACTACATCACGTGCATGTTTCATGTTGTGGCTTCAGATGTGCATGACTTGTAGAGAAATATAAAACTTATTTAAATAAGATACATCCAAGAGAGAAGGCGTTCATACAATCGGCACGTTTTACGGTGTTTCGATAATGTTTCTTTTATGGTATTAACCACCCCTTACTTTTTCTAGCATCCGCACAGTGATTGAGCTTGTTGACGGACTTATCACACTTTTACGGTGCTGAGAGGTCACTATCGATTTAACCACGTGCACAACACTTTCAGATCCAGGCTCACACCAACTTTGGCGGCTATGTAACGGCTCTTAATATCTACAACCGTTCGAATCCACACGTCGGCTGCGCTGGCCGTTAAGCTAATTGTGAAGCATTGTTCTCACATTGGTTGCTTAGTAAACATTGACGAGCTAATACTAAATGGTAAATGATGCAGGCATTGCATTGGCTAGCGATGTGAAGCTAATGTTCTACCAAAGTTGAATGGATAGATAGATGTCACTACTCAGTGTTCGTCTTCTAATAATGAGGGAGCAAATGCATGGGCGGAAAACAGCATATAGAACCATGCAAGGCTCACCAAACTCACGCGGCAAGCAAGACAAGGCGACGCTTGTCGCGACAAAAAAAAACATCCTGCTCAAATGCAAAGCTTTAGAGGAGTGCGCACTAGGCTCAAGAATGATTTCGGGGACCGACATTCAGAATTTAATTTTGGGTGTGAGATCGAAAAAGGTGCCCAATTCTGCGTTGCCTCTGTTTAGTACGAATAACACCTTGCTGGTCTTCCACCAACAGAGAATGGGATGCTTCCTCGACATAATCACTTTCACCGCAAAATTTGTAGTATCAGCTGAACCTTACTAGGTGTCTTGTGACAGGTGCGTGTTTAGATTTCATTTAGAAGTGTTGTCTTTCTTCACACATGTACTTCCTTCTGTTTCAGAGGCGCCTCCATTCATACCTGAAGCCACAAAGTTTCCCGAACCAGTCCCTGTTGTCTCATGTAAGTTCTCCCCTACTCGATTATGACCTTTTCAAAAAAAGAAAAATCCCGCTCCATTGCTACAAGACACCTTAGTAATCTCACAGCGCCACTGTTCCAATTCGACCCTTCTTCAGTGTTCCCGACTTCCTAACTGGGAGTACAGCTATACACACCTTCTTCATTTCATGTCTTTGTGGACTGTGAACTGTGCCTTGTCTATTAGTGAATGTCTGCGCTTTACGGCAATTCTTTCGACATCTATAAACTCTGCTGATGTAAGCGTACGAAAGAGAACACGTTTTTTGTCGGCATTTATTACGTGTTGCTTAAGTCGTCTGACTTGTTGCTGTGAAGTTATTTGCACCACTAAAAGTTAATTCTCTCTTCTGCTTCCAGCTGAAGGTTCACATGATTCGTAAGTAATTAGGTTGCCCAGCGTTGAATTTCATTAAATCAGAAATATGGAATTTATTAGGCCTTTATTCCAAAACTATTTTATAAGGGTTATGGTTGACTTCTCACTGCTTAGATATACAACATTTGTGAGTTTAATCATAAAAATTGTGACAGAGGTATCATATTTATTAACTGCTCTTTGGAAATGGTAGGAATATCTAGATTTGCTCTGGCTAATAACCCATATATGCGTGACGTGCTGTGGTGGCCCCTCGGAAGTATGTGAGTTCCGAGGCGGTGTAAGTGTGACGTCCAAACTCACTGAAGACTTAGATGGGAGGGCTAGACCATTTCTTTAAATTCTCAATGCTGCTCGAGCGCAGTGAGCTAGGCGCTGATCACTTTAAATTTATTTGTGCAAAGGTGTGAGACATAAAATAAGCGTCGTAAGCTATCATTAGTGACACAATGGTACACATCGGTGACTGTAATAGTGCTCTTTTACTGAATTGAAAGCTTATGAAGCATGTGAACATTCGTAAAGTATTGTAATGAATATCACCTTGTGTTTCGTCACCCGGCCAAAGTTTGATGGTTTAACATAAAAAAGGGTACGACGCGGAACGTTATTTTGCGCATCAACTTTTCACTATATTTCACTATTTTCAGTGGTAATCGAGTATCCATACGCCATCAACAAGTGAAGAAGTTGTTTTCCTCTAGACCACGAATGTAAACATGAGGAAAACTGGTCGCATTTGGCCCGCAAAGATGTAATATGGGCCCCGTCACGAAGTTCGAACATTTCCCACCTCCTACCTAACCAGCAGCTTCACGCTTGTCGACTAAGCGATGAACTCCAACACGACTTTCTGCGTCTGCCGGCGAGGAACATTCATCTAGATATTGGCGAGCTGGCTAGGGCTGTTATACATCAAATGTCTGATTGAAATTGTTCTCTGCTTTGAACCTATGTCGATAAATTGCAGCTTCGCGCAAGCCATGCTCAAAATAAACATTATTTACATTAGCTTTTTATAGTATTGTTGTCGTAAGTTTGCCGTTTTCTTTTTGTCTGTAAAGTCTTTCATTTCTTTGTTTTTTTTCAAAGATTTCTTTTCGCTTTCTTGCCGCTTTCTCAACTCGTGGCCCCCAAATTGTAGGCTTCAAGCAACTCGCCCCTGTACCTCAGAAAGCTTCTGACCTTTCATTCAGGCCTCTAGGCATATCACACCTGGGTGATGACGAAGCGATTTTATGAGCTGGGTGTTGTGTGTCTCGTCGTGAACGGTTTCCATGCTCCAGCATTTATCGAGCATGAGTTTCGGGAAGCCTAGTTGGTGCCTACGCTCACGAATGTGTCTTCTTATATATCTCGAGCTATTTTAGTGTATTTTCGTAGTAAATGGCATGCACGGACACTTGAAGTGACACATTAGCTGATTTAAAGCGATGAAAGCCGTGTTTTTATAGTTACTGTGGCACAGCAATTGTTTCCACAGTTAGCGCAACACAACAACCTGAAAAATAGAATAGCAGCGAAAACAGACCTCATTTAGTTATTCTCAGACGTAATGTAATAACATGGCTCCCGTGAAAAGCGGCAACGGCCAGGGTCACCTCGTATGCGCTGCAGGCTTGCTTTCAGCTATGAGATTGCTACAAAGCAGCTTTTCTGAAGTGCAAATGTTCGTGTTCCTTCAGAAAACTGACTTCAAGGATATCCACCATCAATTGTGCTTTTTTTACACAATTTGTATGTTGAAATTTTGCGAAATTGTGTCTGCAGCTACGACCGCTATCCAATATATGGTTTTTGCAGTGCTGCATCTTCTTCTTATTATAAATTTATTGATATGATTAACCATTTTTTCGCTACATTTTGGTATCTTTTCATCGAAAACTACAGAGGCCGAACATGAAGTACTTGAATTATTCATGTTTGATTTGATTTATATGTGGAGTTTAACGTCCCGAAACCACCATATGATTATGAGAGACGCCGTAGTGAAGGACGCCGGAAATTTCGACTAGCTGGGCTTCATTAACGTGCACCCAAGTCTGAGAACATGGACCTACACCATTTCCGCTTCCATCGGAAATGCAGACGCTGCAGCCAGGATTCGATCCCGCAACCGGCGGGTCAGCAGCCGAGTACCTTATCCACTAGACCACCGCGGCGGGGCTAGTTGAATTAATCAACTTAGTTGCAAAACATAGAAACATACCGCCTGTTAAAGTCGCCTTGACGTCACGCTCATTACACATTTCCTTTCCTGCCTTAGAAACACAGAATAGGCTTAAAAAGTCATTTTACCAGCTTTCCTTAGTAACCAACAATCTTTACCCACTATTCTCAACTATGTATAATACAGGTACAATGAATAGCAATGCCTCTAAATCCCAGCAAATTGATATTGTACCATTCTCCCAACGTTCATACTATTTTTCTGTACACAACATCTGGTGTATCAATCGAGGCCACTCATTCGTTGAAATATTTGGGAGGGGCCTTAAGCAGTGACCTGGGATGCCGCACTCGTATTACTAATATTGTATAGTCTTTCAATGAAACACGTGAATTCTCTAGACACCAGTTTTATGATTCCCCCAAGCACGTGAGACAACTAGCCCACATATCACTCGTTAGACCGAAGCTTCAGTACATCCCCCCTCCCAAATCTCAACCTCCTCCCAAACCTCTGCGCTGGCAGCTGTCCAAAACGACGCAGCTAGATTCATTTATTTTGCCCATGAGTACGAAGTTAGCGAAACTACACTGAAACCAGAATACAGCTCATCTAATTTGTGTCCGCATCGTCGCATTGCTGCTCTGTCTTTATTTCACTTTTTTTTCACAATGATCTCAGCCATCCACCCCACATCGTCCACGCCACCCACATCACGGTGAACGTGAACTACAAGCGTAACGCCCACGTGCTCGCACCGTTTCAATTTCGTCTTCATTTCGTTCCCCGAGCAGCATCAGATTTGAACGATGTTCCATAGAGTACAGCAGCCATCACTATTCCATCAAGCGTCTTCGACAATGCAACAGCATTTCTGTTTGAATGACGTCACCCGGCTGTACTGCAAATCGAAGCCATATGTTGTAGCCCCTTGAGGTATCTTCAAAGAAATAATGTGATGTGAGCATTTGGCGTAATAAACTGGACAATTTAGAGGATAGCTTTGTTTATCACCCTGTGTTCACCCTGGCCCACTTTCTTTTTAATCTTTTGTGCAGTTTATTTATTGACTAAAATTGGACAAATGAACTTGTATGCAGTGACTACGAATCTAGGGAAACCATGCTTACAGTTATCATGTGTCTGTGCCTGCTGGCACTGCTGGGCATTGTGAGCGCCCTTGTGCTTACCACAACCTATTTCGGTGAGTAATCACTTGTCACTATATGTGAAAAATAATATGTGTACATAGACGAGGAAAACTCAATAGAGAAAGCAAAGAAACATAGCGGCGTAACTCCCGAAGAGAATGGGAAACCATGATTACTGAGTTGGCAGAATGAAAGCAAGAAAGCTCCTCTAAAAACTTCGCTGAAAGCTTATTTCATAGGTATTACCCAATTACAAATGATTGTTTACCACACTTCTCCGCCCCCCCCCCCAAAAAAAGGCACACGAGAGATACGATTTACCTGTGCTTTCCATGTGATAAAGATGACTAGAATCTTCTGAAAAAGGTTCATTGTTAAGGGCAACGCTGTGAGCCATTTCAAAGAAAAAAAGTCGGCGTAACTTCAAGCAAGAAGAACAGAGCAGGCTGCGTAGGAATGGGCAGAAAATACAGCACGAACGCTAGATAATCACTGGCTATGAAGGCTATGACCGCAGGCGAGAAAATTAGGTACTGGCGAGGACGGACCAAGGAATGAGCGGACACAGGCACTGTATAACTGAATTTTAGTGCTCACACGCTACGGAAGAAAATAGGACGTTTCAGCAACAAAAACCAATAAATGTAAGGGCACTTTTTGAGGAAAGTCAGACACTTGAGGTTGAGTATACAGTAGGGTGGCCAGGGAGTTTAAATAACAAGTTTGTGGCAATAATGCATCCACGAAAGCAACATAAGGTGTTAGTCAAGCAACAAGGGAGAGGCTATTTCAGTGAAGTTCGCACACGTAATCAGCATGATGGTGATGTACCAGCGTTGTCTAAGAGGCAATATACTTCGCGTGAAACCACGCGCGATGTACTGACAAATCAACGTTTAATATTTTGGCAGGGTTTCTACAAAATCTTGCCTTAGTTTACTTAAGTGATTAGTAAGGAATAGTAACATATTAGCCGTATCAATCTTAAACGTAACACGTTCATTGACTCTCGAATTCAAAACGAAACAATTATCAGACAAAAATGATGGCTTAAGGAGATCAGCAAACGCTTGAACAAGGCACGTCGATGTAACCAGCGTTAAGGTGTGTGAAGCTGCACTAATAAGAATGTCTTGATAGAACATCAACATTAACGTACCTTTTTCTAGCTTTTGTCATGAAAGCGGAGGTGAAGGTCCCAAATGGTTGGGTTGGAGAAAAACTAAAATGTAAGTCGTCCTGCACATGACTGATTCCTCTCTCCTATTCGGCAGATGAGGATAACTCGGACGTGGCCTCTACGGACGAACTCGCTGAGATTAGCGGACCTTCATCATCTCCACCTTGGACCACCAAAGCCCGAGGACCGATCTCAACGATGCGACAAGTAACGACCAGTACTACAAAGGTCACGGTACATTCTATGCCTACTGCAGCATCTACAGGTAAGTGTCTGGTTTGTAAAATGCGTTACGTATACTATAGTAGTTGTATAGTGCAGAGGGCAGCTTCGATGCTGCGTGTACGACGGAGCCTGAGAATACAAAAAGAATGATCAGGCGTGAGTAATATGGGTCATTTATTGGACTAATGTCGGACTTGTGGTTGTCGAGCACACTTTTACAACAGTGATAAGATTGTCAAGATGTGTGTTATTTTGATAGTGATGGCTATCGAATACAAATGAGATGTACAGGGTCTATGAGCGCATCATTCAACGTGTCTCCCTGCAAAGAAACCGACTACCTTCATGAAAAGTGTGCTACTCTTCTCAATCATGTTGTACCTTCTAGTCTCGGAGCATGAGTTTTCACCTATAGGTGACCACACCTATATTTCTTGCCCATGCATTCAATAAACCAGATTTATTGGTCAGCAGTGTTAGTGCACGCACGTCTTTCTCTCGCCCGTGCGTCTAATTTTGCTGAGAACACTGAACTCACAAGTTCGCGCACAAGCTAAGGAGCAAACCCTTCTACTAAAGGTTATTTAAATCTACAGGCGCTGGGGACGTATAAAACGGTCTTTTTCAAAGTACTTACTACTTCTTATGACCCTGTAAACGTTAAGCATGCCAAGCATGATGAAAAAACTCAGATTTATGGTCTCCTAATATTTTTACAGATGATACGTATTCGATGACGAGCCTCCGAACAATGGCGCCTACAACGATAAGCACAATGACTACGACAAAGATGCCGAGAACAACCACAACGACAACCACGACGAAAGTGACGAGAGCCCCAACAATGCCAACCTTGACGACAATAGCAGTTATCTCTGGTTAGGCCGTATATAACAGGCCAGCTCGCTATCTAGAACCCGCGAACACTTCTAAACGCGCACACAGCTCAAGCATGCCTCGTGGTGAAAGGAGGATGGAATCAACGCTTCAAGCACGACGGCGGGCGCGCGCGTGCTTGGACTCCCCCGAAAATGTCAGTCTTTGTTTCGTGATGACCTGTTGATAGGTGATGACCTGTTGAGTGTGTTTGGTGCACTGCTTACGTTGAACCGCGACAATATGACATAAATGCTTACAATGCGGTCTTAAGACGTTCAGGTCAATGAAGATTGTGTGAAGAAAGCCACATTTAACATCCGGTTGATCAAGATGGCGTGAAAAAAGCCATATTTGACATCCGGTCGATCCAGATGGTGTGAAAAAAGCCATTCTTAACATAGTGGCATAATCCACAGGCACAGAGAAACGCTGCATTATCAGCTAACTAGAAATAACATCACTTAGAGTTATGGACTATACTTTTTTCTTCCCCACAGTGCCTTTCGATTATCCTCCGTCTGCTGTATGACCCATTTTTAAAATAAACATGGAGTGTCAAGCCACCGTGGATATAAAGAGAACCCCCATGAAGATGGCCACCAGATAACAAAGTGGTGGTTCTGGGGTCCGTTTGCTTGTTCATCGGCTCTGGTCCGATGGCTAAAGTGGTCACAAAATAGGAACAATGTAACTTTCAGGTGTCCTGCATCAGTGATGAAACCGGTTCTCTTTGACACAAGCAATATGAATCTCTGAATAAAAAGTTTGATGTCCCACTTCCACTGATAGCCCAAACCGCAAACATCAGATCATCGCGAGGTTTTCGCGTGTAGGTTGAATAAATGCTATCGTCCGACCTTTAATTTGCAACTCATCGTTTTTTTTGGCTTTTGTGGAGCAATCTTTAGTTATGCATGTCAAGCGTGAAGAACGACGCACGTTGCTGGTGTCCTGTTATTTTTCCAGACCACGTGTTTTCGACTACTAGCCCCCGAACTATGGCAACCAGAAGAATGAGTAGCACGACTACTCCGACCACTCCATTGATAAGTACCATGACGACAAGAACGAAGGGAATGACTACAACGGCAAGAACAACTACAACAACGGCAGCTACCACAACCAGAAGAATGAGTAGCACGACTACTACGACCACTCCATCGATAACTACCATGACGACAAGCAGGAGGAGAATGACTACAACGGCAAGAACAACTACAACAACGACAGTGACCACAACGACAACCATCTCAACGACAACTACAACTACAGCTGTTCCCTCTGGTAAGTCTTCCATTTCATAAGGCAGCTTGTACTGCCCCATGAAATGACGTTACTGGTATCCTGTTATTTTTGCAGACCACATGTTTTCGACTACAAGCCCCCGAACTATGTCAACCAGAGGAATGAGCAGCACGACTACTACAACTGCATTGACAACTACCATGACGACAAGTACCAGGAGAATGACTACAACGACCAGAACATTCACAACAACGACTACCACAACGACAACGACAACGACCACAACCACAACAACAACGTCGACGACAACTACAGCAGTTCCATCTGGTAAGGTTCATTTCATGGGGCAGCGTCTAATCTACAACACCGCGCATGCTTTCAAACACGCGCACAACTCAAACGCGCCACGCAAGAAACCGGGGTTCAAATCCACGCGTCAAGAATGTCTACTTGCTTGCACTCTGAGAGCAACAAAATTGGCAACTGTGTTTTCGTGCAGGCTCGCTGATATAGCTTCAAAGTGTGCAACACAGTTTGGAGCAGTTCTGGTTAGTCAAGCGGCAGTCGGAAAAGGTCAAGTTGTACCATGTAGTGTGATCCACCGGCAAAGATAAATGCGAACTCGTATGCAGAGAGCAGCATTATCATGTGAGTGAGGCACATTGTGACGCCAGGTGACAGGCTCGTGGGGACGCGGAAATAAGACAGTAAAACAGCTATCAAAGCACAATGTATGGGTTTGTCTCTTTTCCGTATCAATTTTAGGTGGGTACATTACAAGACAACTGTTCTGAGCAGGTCACCTAACTTCTAATTGGCTGGCGGAGAGTCAGATTCAATGGTTGTTACTTTAGCTAAGCTCCTTTGCATTGTATTCTGTTTGCAGTACCGCTGACGTCGTGATGCGCATAGAATGTCACGCCACCAAGCAGGTGTAACGAGAACCTCCATGGAGAGAGTAACCAGAAAATAAACAGGCAACTCTGGTAGCAATTTGCTGGTACGTCTACGCTGGTCCGACGGTTAATGTTTTGGCAGGATAGAAAGACTGCAACTTGTCGGGGTCCTGCATCAGAGACGCAATGTGTTCTCCATGACGCGAAAAACTTCATGTCACGCTTCGAATGTTAGAGCGAGACCAGGCTTTCTCTAAGTAGGGTAGTTGAATGTTGTCACCTGACCTTATGAGCTCAAAAGTGTCGTTTTTTTCTTTTATATGGAATTCTTCAGCTGCGTACGTCAAGCGCAAAAAAGGAACGCACGTTGCTGTTCTTCTAATGCTTTTGCAGACCACACGTTTTCGATGACAATGCCCCGAACTATGCCGAGTACAACGAGAAACACGATGACTTCCACAACCGCATTGACAACTACCCCAATGACAAATATGACGACGACGCCTACAACGACCACGATGACAACCACGACAACGACTACCCGTTCAACGACAACGACCTCAACGACAACGACCTCGACGACAAGTACAACTACAGTAGTACCCTCTGGTAAGGGCGAATTTTACAGGGCAGCTTGCATTCTCACAACCCCGCGCATGTTCCAAACGTGCGCACGACTCAAGCGCATCACGCCAGGAACTGGGGTTCCAGTCTATACGTTGAGCAAGCCGGCACGCACCTACTGCAAGTGCACTCAAACTGGGTGTCTTCATTTTGTGCAGGTCTGCTGATATTGCTCCAAAATGCGCAATGCAATCTTGAAAACATTCGGTAAAGTAAGCCGGGGTTGCGAAAAGCTTTGCCCTATCACGTAGCGCTTTCCGCAAGCGCAAATAAACACGAACGGGAACTCGTGCGGAGGTGAACGAGAAATATGAATCTCCCTCAGAGTAACTCATAAAATATAGTTTCAAACTTAGAGCTCCCTCGGACTCACCGACGCAAACATTTTCCTGATCGGACTCACAAGGACTCAAACTCACCACAATTTTACTGACTCGGACTCGCACTCTTGGCTCGATTCGGGTCCGAGTCCTGGTGAGTGGACTTACGAGTCCTCTTACCCAGAATTAGCTTTTCCAGCTTTGGTGTCAGTGCTCTTTCACTCCAGTATCCCACGTAACCGGGCGTCTTTAACATGGCCCTGTTTACCTTCGAGCACGAGTTACGAGTGATTGCCAATCAGTAAGTACTTTTTGTCTTGTTCAAATGAATAAATACATGAAAAGTATTCATCACGAACTTCTCTAGATAAGTTGCCGGGGTGTAGACAAAGGGTCCGCAACGTAATTTAAGCCTGTGTTCATTAAATATTGAAATGACGTATGAATGATACTGCTTTGAAATACATGCGAGTAGACGTGAGTGCCAACCTGAAATCTTGTAAGGTTTATTGTGATGCGGAAAATGAGTAAATCGCACCCGAGGTCGCAAAAATTGGGCAAATTCTCACCCAGATTCAGCAAAAGCATTGTAATGGTTTAGAGAGCAGGAAATCGCAGAAGTAAGGAACTACAATAATTTTCGGAGTAGTCCTCTGCTCTTCGAGGCTAAAACGGGAGTATTGCGGACCAAGACGTACCGAGCTAAATACGGAGGCACAGACCTGTTATGCAGTGCGCGTGGAGAGGTGGAGAAAACGGTTGAACATCCGGTATTGCTCTGTAAAGAGCTCCACCCTATAGTGCAGGATAGTGGCGCGCAATTTTTTAAAAGCATTAGGGTTTAGGGACACTGAAGGCAAAATTGACTTTAAACGGGTAAGAAATAACCAGGAGGAGGTAACTGATTGGTGGCTGGACTCCGGCATGCGTAATTGCAGTGCTTCACCACTACTTCTCTCCTCTTTTCGCTTCTCCCTTTCTTTGCTCCACTTTCCCGTCCGCTCGCTTATACGTAGATATAATTGGAGTGAAGCGCATGCCTTAGTCTCGACCATTTGCTGGCTGATGAATGTATAAATAAATGATTGTGGTAACAAATCCTCCAGTCATAATTATGATGTCATTAAATTTACTGCACCGTGCACCCGGCGCAAAAAAAAATGCATTCACATTTCCACACAATCCCTTCGGGTGAAGGTGGAGGCACTTTTTTATTGCGTATAGCAATCTTTACTGATGCATGTCAAGCGTGAAAAACAAAGCAAGCTGAAATTTTGCTGATCACCTAACATCTTTGCAGACCTAACGTTTTCGACAAGCCTCAGAACTACACCCGACTACAACAATGAGAAGCACGACAACGACAATGAAGTCGACAGCTATAACAACGTCAACACGACGACAACCACTACAACGACAACCACTACACAACAACAATTGACGACAACTACGACTACAGCAGCTCCCTCTAGTAAGGGCGCATTTCAGTTAGCGGCTCGTAATCTACAACTAGTTGCGCGCTTCTAAACGCACGCACAGCCCAAGCTTGCCTCGCGATGAATCCAGCTTTTTACTCATACGACGCTCAAAATTGTACTCAACATTTCGTGCAGAGCTGAGAGTGTATAATAAAAGTTTGTAATGCAGTCTTGAGCTCTTTCAGTAAATCAAGCTTATGTCGAAACTGCGTAGTTTATTATAATAACAGTACAGGCGGGAAGTATGCGCGACTTCGTATTGTGCTCTTCTATACCTGAGCGATCTGAAACTGACACTACATTAAAATAGGCTGTAAAATAAATTGTCGGAAATCACTGTTATGAAGTGCGTGAGTGACGTATGAGTCGCTCACAGACGCGTTCGCGGGACGAACGCTCGGAACGTTATCCTAGGAGTACCGGCTGATTGCATTCCTATGCGTCATGTTGCTAGTTTCAGTACGTCATCGATA
This sequence comes from Rhipicephalus annulatus, assembly GCA_013436015.1. Taxonomy (NCBI): domain Eukaryota; kingdom Metazoa; phylum Arthropoda; class Arachnida; order Ixodida; family Ixodidae; genus Rhipicephalus; species Rhipicephalus annulatus. The sequence continues at coordinate 822 of WOVY01002775.1, read as the reverse complement.
GATGAAAGCGCACCAGAAACTATTTGTAATTTCAGACATAGTGACGAGGAGAGGCGCAAGTCTTCCAGAGGGGGAAACTCTGCAGATTGCTTTCTCCAGTACTCACAGAAACCATCTTGGGAGCAGTATATTTCCCTGGACGTAAAAGCACCGAGATGGGCATCCCCAACAGCGATCAGTTGATTGCTCTGGAGGACCGAATTTCACTTCACGTCCCCTCGTGATTGAATGTATTTTCACACTCGCAAGTCACATAGGTTTTACGTAATGTATAATGTTCTTGAGCAGCGTAGAAAAAGCACGATGTTTTTCGCATTGCACATAGGGTGACTAATTGTGCATACATCTGACTCCTGAATCGAATAAATTACAATATGTCAGCACCACATCCCTTTGGGATTAGCCTGCCTTTTACCAAGCGCGAAGATCCCGTGGTGACATCTCTTTGACGTTATTTATTTCACGTAAGCATTGGGGAGGTAGTGGCCCAGATTACTGCACCAGGGTGGCCAATCCTTCTCTGGTGAGGGAGTGCGTTCTCGCGGTGTTTGCCGGTGAGGCCGCACCCCAGCCTCTTAATGCAGTACATCACCCAGAGATTTATTGTTTTTAAAATCCGGTTGGGAACTGTGCGGTACCAGGATTTGAACCACGGACACTCTTGCATGCGAGGCAGATGCCTAATCACTACGACCATCGCCGCATCTTTGACGTTATTATACTATCATAATTTCTTCATGTCTGATGTCCAGATTACGTCACCAAAGTCGGTGGTCTCGTGTCTTGATGACGTCATACGGTCAATTTATTAGGTGCTAGGTG